>OZ007593.1:383755709-384355709 GCA_963931845.1 Maratus michaelseni
TTCTGTTAAAATATAAAAGTGAATTATGTATATACATTTTTTAAAAAATAAAGAAAAACATTTTATCACAAACATCAACAAAATTTTTTCTTCTATTTATTCCCTTATTCCAAAGATATCGTTTTATCGTCTGCTGCCATAGCAACATGAATTAAATTTCATTAAAAAAAATTGCTCAGTGGTAGAAATATATTTTTCTAAATCGAATGGTTATTGAACAACTCAACACTTTAACAGGGGAATTTTTATTTGTTATTTAGATATTTTAAAATTGTTTGTTGTCATTGCGTTTTTATTCTGAGTTACAGCTAGTATTGCTGTTTATTTACTTTTACTTTTTATTTTAATTCTATAAATTGTTTTTATTATGTATATCAATATTTATTTATATCAAACTATCATTTATTTATTTATTTTTATTTCCTTTTTTTAAAATAATAGAAGCTATTTCATTTATTACGTTATTTTATTTTTATATTGAAATAAAAAATCACGTGCTATTATTGCATGTTATTTGTAACTAATATTTTAAAACAAAGTTTTCGCCAAATCGACGGGAGAAAAAATCGTGCCGATGTGGTGCGTATAAGACATCTGTGCCACAATAATCATGGATTTAATTAACTTTACAATATGCGGTGCGACCAAAACAATTTTGATTAAATCGGTACAGATATCGCAGACGCACCGGGGTTAATTTTTGGCGCCTAAATGACAATTTTTGTTTTGTATGGCAACCTGGTGTTTGATAATAAAACTGAATATGTGTGTAAATAAATGAAATATAATAGGTACTTTTATGTTATCTGGGCGTCAGGGATAGCTCTCCAAATCTTGTTTCAATTGGAATAATTTAAATTGCAACATTTTACGTGAGATTTGTTATTCATATTGATATGTTTATGTTTAGATATTTTATTATGATTATATTTTAGCTAATTTTAAGTAAGTTTTTTAAGATTTTATATTACAATGTTAAAATATTACCTAGTTGATATTAGCTAATGTCAAAAGATTGACGAACCACAGAGTTCAGAGAATAAACTCTATGCCTCGCAACAGTGGGAGTTGCCGACTATATGACGTCATAAGCAGAAGTAAAAGTTTAATTGAAAATTACGGCTAATTAATTAAATTTTCGAACAAACGAATGCATGATAACAAATCTGTGTCCAAATATCTTTCATTGAAAATAAGAATGGTGTAATTTGATGCAGTAGTTTGTTCCCACGGATTATCGAAAGAAAATGCTTAGCGTTTTAAATATATAGATTATTTTACCTTGGTTGATCTAACAAGAGCATAAAATATTTTCTAGCGTCCAAAGGATTTTCAAAACCTAAATATCTATTTAAACAGAATAATTTATAAGACATCACAGATATATACGTTTATGTTCGTTTAGAATAAAAACAATTGAGAAACTATAAAAGCAATACAGATAATAGAAATTAAGCAGTTTAGCAACCAGATATGTCGATTTAACCTTCTGATTATTGGTCAGGGCTGGCGACTATTTTTATAATCAATTGTACCACAATTTACAGAAAAATTTCTTTGTGATAGATATCGCTTGAAAATACCATAGTATACTGTATATGGCAGAGATTATTATTTTTTTTAAAGTGGTACGAGTAGAGTAAAAAACTAGTCACTGGGATGTACGGTGTTCCAACATTACAATCCAAAGTTTAAACCTAAATTAGAAGTGACAGGAATAATAATCCACTACTACTAATATTTAATTGTTTTAAGCACTACTAATATTTAATTGTAATTTTCGCTTTATATTAGGGCTGAAAATTTTCAGTTAAATCAGGCAAATATGATAGTTCCGAAAAAATGGTGTTTTGCCCATCTTAATAGTTTCATGTGTCAAAATGAAACTGTTAATGGGTAAATTCACGACTATTGCTTGATGACTATTATTTAGACATGTAAAAATATGAAGCAATATTTGAATATGAAAATTAATTTAAAATAAACTTTTCTGAAACTAAATAACGAAATTAAAATTTATTAGATTAAACAAAAAATGCTATTAGATCTTCAGATGTCTTTATAACATTTTTTAATTAAAAAAATAAATAAATGCAATGATTCCTAATATCTGTTGCGTAGTTTTCTGTTCAGTCTACATGTTATATAATTTGATTATTTATGGGGATATAATTTAATTTACGGGTATTGCATGATGGCTATTATTCAGATGCAGAAAAATACGAAAAAAATATTTGAATTTATGCAAATAAATTTGAAACGAACTTTTTATGCAGCCAAATAACTCAGATATACAATTTAATAAAAAAAATGAAAATATTTAAATGTTGTTAGAACTTGCAAGATTTCCTTTTAATTTTTGCAATAAAAGCAAACAAATTATTGCTTTATTAAATATTTATACATTAACAAAAATGTCGAAATCATATGTTTTTAATTTTATGTTTATTCTAGAAGAAACGTATATCTCAGAGATTCACTTGGTGGACAAGAGAAAGGGCAGTGTGCAATCGAAAACAGACTTCACTGCACTGTGCAAAATATGTCTAAATAGTTTCTACCGGTTTACTGCTGGAAAAGTATTTTTACATATTTAGACAGTAAATGCTGTGTGCCTTTTGATCAGATCATGAACTTAGTGTAAATTTTTGCATACCAAAATATAAATTATTAGCTCTAAATTTTAAACAGTCTAACCTGAAACCAGTTTAGTAAACAATACTAATCGTGGTAACTTTAAACGGCATTATTGGGGTATCTCGCCAGCAACTAATATTCCTATGTCTTCAAAAGCCTGCGAGTTCAGAGGCTGCAATCTGAATCTCACAAGGATCTCACATTCCGAGATCGGAAACAAAGAATGCGTTGCCCTTTTGTGCATCGATAGTGTATAGTTAGTAGATAAATATATAAAATCCATAAAGTGCAATAGCCACGAGGTCTTGAGGAAATGAGTCTCAAAGTGTGCGGCACAGTTTATAATCAGATAAATTACTTCCTTTGGTTGTCAGCGCACTAAATTTCTGTTTTTTTTTTCGTCTGAGTTTGAATCCCGGTCAAACTTTTATTTTTAGCATCGAAAATATGTATAAATTATTTTCAAACTACCATTGAGAAAATATGTATAATTATTGAAATTCATTACAAATTATAAATAAAATATATTATTTTGAGCCTATATGTAGTACATATATACAGTTTTAAATGTGAAATTTTAAATATAATATAGATTTAATGCAAAGTTAAAAAAAAAAAAAAAATCTATTTGCATCTTAATAGACGAAAAAAAAAAAAAAGCTTTTTTTTTTTTTTTTTTTTAATTACGATTATTTACATTAATACTACTTTTCATAATTTAATAAATTAAAAAAAACCCACATAAAATATGCTATTTCAATTATTTTTTTTAAATTGTAATGTTTTTACTATTAGAATAATATTTAAAAATATATAATTTTTTAACAAATAATTTTTAAATTTATTTTTTATTTTTTAAATCTTGGATTTTTGAAAAATTTGACCAGTACTAAAAATTTTATATTAATTTTGAATTGTTAAAAATAGTTATTCCGTAGACAGTTATTCTAACCACAAAATCAAGAATTAGAGATAAAAAAAATCATATTAAGAATTAAAAATCATATATAAATTCCAAATTTAATTCCAAATTTGTGAAAAATTTGGATAATGAAAAAAAAAATTAAATAGTATATTATAGCTTTATATAAGTAATTTAATTTATTTTTCTGTGAAAAATAAGAGTTTATTCATGTACACAATTTTAAATAGCAGCAAAAATTTCTGGTCAATTGAAATATAAATTGCCTACTCACCCCCCCCCCCCCCCCCCTTTTTCATTAAATGTACAAACATTCAAAATTTCATAGTTAAAAATGCATACACAAGCGAAAGAAAAAAAAAACATATTTTATTTGCATTTTTTATAAATTTCAATAATTATACATATTTTTTCAACTATAGTTCGAAAATAATTGATATTTTCGTTACGAAAAATATGAGTTTGTCTGGGATACGAACTTGGACGAAAAATTCAGAACTCTAGGGAGCTGTCGAACATGCCTCTGCTCTGGGCTACTTGCCAAAGGAAGTAATTTATCCGATCATAAACTGTAACTTAAACTTTGACACTTATTTTCTCAAAACCGTCTGGCCACTGCACTTATCGCTTTTATATGTTTATACAGGGTGTTTCAGTTAAACGTTTCAGAACTTCTAAGAGGAGTAGGGTACATCCTGACAACTCGAAATCATATAGCAATGTGGGGTCGGAAATGCTTTCCTGAAGTGGTGTTGTACACAGAAGCACCATACAGAAAAGAATCCGTAAGTGAGAAATCGTTTTAGTAATACATGAAAAGAAGCAAAAGGTACATGGATTAAAGTAAGTGTTCGAAGTTGCTTCCACGGGATACAATGCAAGCCTCACATCTCCGACGCATGGACATCCGAACATTATGGAATACTCCAGGCGAATTTCGAATTTCTCCGGCAGCTACTGCGATTCTTGCAACCAGCTCCTCAGCATTGTCAACAGGCGTGTCATAAAACATTTCATATGACCCCAGAAATAAAAATCAAGACATGATAGGTCGTGTGACCGAGCAGGTCAATGCACGGGACCACCACGTCCGATCCACTGTTGACCAAATGTGACATCCAGGTAGTTACGAACAGCTCCGCTATAATGGGCAGGGGCTCCATCGTGTTGGAACCACATTGTCTGTTGCGTCGATGCAGATATCTGTTCATCTCTCAAAAGTTGTGGCAATACTTGCTGCAGAAAGAGCAAGTAGTTATCTGCGGTTAGACGACACGGTAACGGGTAAGGTCCGATGAGGTGATCTCCCATAATACCGGTCCATACACTGACCGAAAATCGAATCTGTGCTGCACGACGTCGTATTGCATGCGGGTTCTCGACCGCCCAGATATGGTCGTTATGCGAGTTGAAAATTCCTTCTCTTGTGAAGGATGCCTCATCGGAAAACAACACTTCAGCAGGAAAAGTGGGATTTGTAGCACATTTTCCAAGGTACCACTGTGCGAAAGCAATACGAGGTGCATAATCCTCCGGTTGCTGTGCCTGGACACGCTGCACGTGAAACGGATGCATGTCTTGTTCTCGGAGAATCCTCCAGACGCTGCAAGGGGAAACCCCGACTACGTTTGCTAGACTTCGTGTACTCGTTCTTGGATTCCTCTGTACATGCTGCAGCACGTTCTGTTCGACGGCTGGAGTCCGTGCTGTTCTTACCCTGACGTTGTCAGCTTTTTGAAATGAACCTGTCTCAGCTAACCTCTGGTGCAGTCTTGCAAATAAATTATGACTGGGAATACGCCTCCTCGGATATCGTTTCGCGTACAAACGCTGTGCGGCTGGCCCACTACAATTTGCAGCCCCGTACACCAAATGCATATCGGCTAATTCTGCGTTCGTGTAATCATCCATCCTACTAACTTGGCGTTCTTCTGCGAAATGAAGATTCCCTGCACGAAAGCTCGGAACTTTCGCACAACGCCATCTACCGCGTCAGGAAAGCATTTCTGACTGCCCATTGGTATATGATTTTGGTTCGTCAGGATGTACCCTACCCCTCTTAGAAGTTCTGAAACGTTTAACTGAAACACCCTGTATACTGAACTGACTGTACTCAAGTGATACACAAACGTTCACTGCATTCGCAATTTCCGACCTCGGAATCTCCCCTTGTTAGTAATATACTGTTTGTTGTATGTGTGTGTTTTACAGAATTTTTCTACTTCGATTTGTGACTATTGGCAGAGCGTTTGGAATATTTATTGAATAAAATCTGCATTCAATTTAAGAGACTTTGATATTTAGAATTTATCTTTAACTGTACCGGAATATGAAGATTTGTAATAGCGATACTACGCTCAGAGGTTTACTATTAATTAGAGGTTTATACTATTAATAGACATATGCTAACTTTTAATTAATAAGTTATTTGCAATTTTCAGAAAAACAGCCAATCTTCATAAAATATAACTCCATATATTGAAAATAAACAAACTTTTACTACTTACTAAATTGAAAATTTATCCACATATATTTATTTTCAGTATAAATGTAAACTGAAAACCAATTATTGATATTTCAATATTATCAGACATCAGTTTGAGAAAATTAGATGTAAGAAAATCGACCAATAATTCCTCAAAAGAGGGTGGTGATGGTGATGGTGTGTGTGTGTGTGTGTGGGGGGGGGGGGGGTTTGCCTTTTTATTTATTTATTTTATTGTTGTTTTTGTGTTTTGAAATAACTTAAGATTACATTGTACAGCAAATTAAAACTATAAGTTGATAATTTGAATACCAGAAAACAGCTTTTAAATCTGAAAAATAACTATATATAAGCTTTTAATATCTGAATATACATATATTAAATAATTGTTTTCACACAGTCTAAAATTGATTTATGCATACACTTTAAGACGCCTTTTTGTTTCCTCTTATCAATATTTTTTTCGCCTTTATGATAATTTTAAAAAGTATATTTAACAAAAACAATGCCAGCAATCCCGTTTTTTCTTTTTTTCCCTTCTTCCTTTTCATACCTTTACGTAACAAAAATAAAAAGCCCCACAGCAGCACACTAATATGAGTATTTCATTTTGTGTTTCGTGAAAATTAACCTATGTATAGTATTTGATGACAGTTATTTCTTCGCTATTCATGCTTGATTTCACATCTTTTTAATTTTTTTCGCAGTTACATCTTAAAGAAAAAAGTTTTCGTCATTTTCTTAGTCTTGAAGTACAATAGTAATAATGAAAGAGGAGTATTTTCAAAATTATGGGATAGAAGAATACAGATGGATGAATACAGATAGAAGAATACAGATGGATTAGAATGGATGTTCAGGGAAAAATTTCCCAAAATACATAAACTCAGCAATTAAGGGATTATACATTTCTCAGCATTCGCATATCATGTCGATGTAAAGGTCGAATAATAATAATAGTAATGATAATAATAATAATAGTAATAATAATAATGACAACATTTCTCGTTATTGTTTTATCAGAACAAATTATTTGCTTTTTTGCTTCAATAAAACGATGGTTTTGGATTTTTATATTAAGTACTGTAATATGCGAATTAAAAAATTGTTTACAAATTGATCACAAATTTATTATATATTGATTACAAATTTATTATATATATAAGAAAACTGTTATAAAAAATGTTAAGTATTTTCCTTTGTTTCCCAGTGTGAGTTTCTTACTCATTATAATGCAAATAAAAATGATAAAGAACAATTTTTTTTTCTCTAGTTAATCTACATGATTAAGGGTTACTTGTAAACTTTCAAAAAATGCTTTTTTTTTTTTTTTTTTTTTTTTTTTTCCTTTCTGAATGTGCAATTAGCAAAGATTCTGCAGTTATTTTTTCTAGTCAATTAAAAAAAAAGTTACGCGGCTTTAATTTACTTTGTTCTATCATTCATAAATCATAACTTGAATCTTTAAATGTGATTATCTCCAAACTATGTTTTTAAAGTCGGCGATCACGATAATTCGTACAAATCTCAACCAATATTCTTCAGTTTTGATCAGTTTTAGCAACAATATTATCTAGAGAGTAATCGTTCTTTTTGGCGATTGAATGATTTTTAAAATTTTTTTTAATAAGCAATCAAAGTTTAAAATATTTTGTAAAAATCGGTACCGTACCTTTGAACGGCTGCCATTTTGTTCAAAATCAATTTTCACATCATCCGAACGATTACTCTCTACTTTTAAGTATTCGGAGTAAATGCGTTATGCTTTTTATAATTCCAGATAATGTTTGACAGAGTTACGGTGTGATCACAATGGACGACTAACAGAATGAAACGATCTCGAAGAAGCGGGTCTACTGTGGACACCCAACTTTATTTTGTCGTTACAAAAATCAATTTATTTTCTTTTAAGTGTAATAAACAAAATACTTTTCAAATATCTGGTCTCATTTTCCCGAAAACAGTCTCCCAAACTACACGCTTTTTCCGACCTTACAAGTAGATCTAACTTCTTAAAGCTCTTGAAAATGTTACTGTATTGCTTTATTATTTCTAGTTCATAAGACAAATTTCGCACTCTTTTTCTCGTCGTTTCTTTTTATGTTTTTTAATTAGAAAATGAAAAAAAAAAAAAAACATTTTTTTTTTTTTTTTTTTTTTTTTTAATTCTGCTAAACAGTATACATTTAAAAATATATAAATATATTTTAAAATTTATTTTTGTTTATTCTTTAAATATTTACTACGTCTGATTTTTTTTTTTTTTTTTTTTTTTTTTTCCAATCTCTATGCTTTATAACTACAGGTCTCGTTTTTCACCATTTATAATCACTAACAGGCACAAAAAGGAATTTTTTATATATTTTTGAATCTAAATTAACAGGCAATTAATTTGATAAACCACTGATTGGGAAAACTTGTTAGTCGATTTCATTAACTCTAAATAAATTCTTGGAATTAATTTTTTTAAATAAAATCATATAATTAAATAATCTACAATTTCGATAATGTAAATATAGACTCAAGATATAACACCTTTTCTAATTTGCTAGCTAATAGAGAGGTCAATTTTAGAACAATAACACTAAATTAACCAATTTGTGCATACTTTTGGGCATGTATTAACATATTTCGTTCATACAAAAGGAAAAAAGGTCATTTCTAGGTCACCAGTAAACAAAAATGAAACAACATATTTATAAATTAATATGTAGTCTTAAAATAGTAATTTTTAGTTACAAGAGAAGTTCATTAATGTTCAAAGTATGCTAAACATTGTTGGGATTCCAACTACAGGTTCAATTATTCAGAAGCTAAACTTATCCAAAAATGTAAATCAGTTATAGATCTGGACTTTTACGAAGCTTACTTTATTCACATACACAGTTCATCCTTGGGAATGATATGACCAGCACCCCTTTTCTCTCGTACGTGTGGAGCGATCCTGCGCAGTGACTCTTTTTTTTCAGTTATTTACGGTCAACTACGTCACTTCTTTGGTATATATAAACTCTTGCTTTAGCATTTTCATTCAAGCCAGTACTCGGGGCTATAACCGAGGGGTTCTTTAAACTCATTTTATCTCTCTCTCTCTTTTTTTTTTTTTTTTTTTTTTTTTTTTTTTCGCACTGAGGAAGGGGGTCGATGCATCCTTGAAACGGCTGTATGCGGTTTTTTGTGGCAATTCTCATATTTGTGCGTTACAACGTTGTAATTGGTTTTGGTTTATGAATTAAAATTCGCACAAAGTATTTGATCTATGCTTGTGTTTATAAAAATTTTAATTAAGAATATATTTGCACTAGGGAAAAAATCTTTACTGTAATTATAGTTGAATAGCTTTATTAATTATAATATAATATATACTTCATATATAATGTATAATATATAATGATATATAAATAATTATACTATATATATATATATATATATATATATATATATATATATATATATATATATATATATATAATGCTTTTAAATGTGTCAAAACTCCCTATCTACGTATTTTATTTCTTGCTGCAATTTGACAAATTACTTGTACTGTAAAATAATTTAATAAAAGTGACATAAAAAATATAACATGAATAGTGACAATAATATAAGTGACATAAAAAATATTAGAATTTCCTCTGGTTTAAAATAAATTTATTATATTTAATCTTATTCTGTTTTCTTCTTTACATTTTAATATAACTTTAAGTAAGAATTATTAATATTATACATTACTTGCATTTTAATTACACACATTTAGTATAGATGGCGGTAGCAGTTAAAAAAAAAAAAGATTTAAATGTATCAAAACTCCCTATCTTAATCGATTTGTAATACCGTATCATTTAATGAAATAATATATTTTTGTAATAATTTTTATTTATTATTATAATTTTCTTTAATTGTCTGAGTGCAACGAAGACTCATACACAGCGCAGTGTTACTTTGCCCCATATATAGCTACGATGGATATTAAACCCTTTCGTCAAGCATAACTCAAAAAATATTTAAAGGATTTCGTTCACATTTTTACAGCAGGTACCTATAAAGGTGACAACGTCGTCTATTTATTACCAAGAATAAGTGTCAAACCGTTTGGAAGTTATATTAAAAAAATAGATAAAAAAGCACAATTAAAGTACATACGTCACTAAATTTTGTGCGTACGTCATTTTCACCGGCGGGAGATTTTCGTAGACAATCGGAATTGAAAAGTTCATGGAATACATGGAGCAAAAAAATATGCAAGCACTAATATTCAGCACAATAAAATATATTTCAATTTAATAAAAATGGAAAGTTAATCTGGAATTTTTCCTGTTTGAAAAGTATTAGAGATTAGTAAGAGTAGTATTAGTATTAGAGATTTGGCGTAAATCACACCATTAGCAGCTTTTTTATTTCGCGTGTGTATGTTAGGAACAATTCTTTGATGTTTAAATAAAAGGTTTCGATTTGTGGCATTATTTCTTATTTTCTTTTCCTTTTTAGTATTTTAAATGGAATTAGTGAAAGGCGTGTATTTTAAATTAAATGAGTGAAAGACGTGTATTTTTAATGTATGTATTTCAAATGAAATCAGTGAAAGATTTATATTTAAATGAAATGAATGCAATATGAAGATCTTATGAGAAAAATATTTGGCGATTTATCAACTGCGCCAAGTTAACATAAAAGTACCAATACATATGTGGGTACTTCTCTATTATCCCGTCGACCACTTTTCATAACAAAAAACTATCGCCAAATAAACGGGAGAACGTTGTCATTGAAATATCAAAATACATAAATAAATAAAATATAAGAATTTAAGGACACAATTGTTATTTTAATGAATGAAATAACTAATAAATCAGTAAAACATAATGAAAAATACACGCAAATGTCGCGTTAAAAACCACTTGATGACGTAACAAACACGTATAATGCTTCTGATATCAAGTAAATGGGACTGCATTTTTGGCGTTTAATCTAACAGTTTGGCGATAGTTTTTTGTTATGAAAAGTGGTCGACGGGATAATAGAGCAGTACCTCTATGTGAAATGAAACAAGGCACAGATATCATATACGCACCACGTTGGCGCGATTTTTCCCTCCACCAGCTTGGGGAAAACTTTGTTTTTGAATATTAGTTACAAATAGTGTGACAAATAGTACACGTGATTTTTTATTTCAATATAAAAATAAAATAACGTAATAAATGAAACAGCTTCTATTATTTTAAAAAGGAAATAAAAATAAATAAATAATAGTTTGATATAAATAAAGGCGCGGATGTCATATACGCACCACATTGGCGCGATTGCAACAAAATGGCAATTTTATGACTCACATGGTAACCCGGTTATTTTGTTTCAATTGTTGTTTATTAACTTTTATTTTTTATTTTAATTCTATAAATTGTTTTTATTATATATATCAATATTTATTTATATCAAACTATGATTTATTTATTTTTATTTCCCATTTTTGAGTAATAGGAGCTATTTCATTTATTACGTTATTTTATTTTTATATTGAAATAAAAAATTACATGCTATTATTGTATGGTATTTGTAACTAATATTCAAAAACAAAGTTTTCGCCAAATTGGCGGGGGAAAAATCGCGCCAATCTGGTGCGTATATGACATCTGTGCCTAAATTAATATTGATATACATATAAAAATAATCTATAGAATTAAAATAAAAAATAAAAGTAAACAAACACAACAAACAGTTTTCGCCAAAGGGGCGGGGGAAAAATCGCGCCAACGTGGTGAGTATATGGCATCTGTGCCGGGATTTTTACCCTTTTATCTGTGCTTTCGGAAATATAAAAAAATTAAAAAATTCTTATATCAGGTGTATAATGTTTTGCATTTTTATACGGACCACTTCTCCATTTTAAGATTTTAAATGCTATTTATATCAGATATTTCTTTCTTGAGATTCCCACAAGTTTTTTCCGGTAATTTTTTTAGTTCGCTTATTAATTGTTTACAATTTGCCCCCCTGGCAATAACAATTATTTATCACAAAAAAATGGGTACTTCTCTATTATCCCGTCGACCACTTTTCATAACAAAAAACTATCGCCAAACTGTAACGCTAAATAAACGGGAGAACGTTGCCATTGAAATATCAAAATAAATAAAATATAAGAATTTAAGGACACAATTGTTACTTTAATGAATGAAATAACTAATAAATCAGTAAAACATAATGAAAAATACACGCATATGTCGAATTAAAAACCACTTGATGGCATAACAAATACGTATAATGCTTCTGGCATCAATTAAATGGGACTGTATTTTTGGCGTTTAATCTTAGTTTGGCGATAGTTTTATGTTATGAAAAGTGGTCGACGGGATAATAGAGAAGTACCCAAAAATGGCTTCGTTTTGTTAAATTTGTTTGTTATGTATTTTCATTTCTTATTAAAATATCGAAAATGGCAATAAAATTTTATTTTAGCACCGTACTTAATTTTTTAAAATGGCTCAAAAACATGATTTAATAAACGTATATTTGTAAATATTTTAAAAAACATGTTTTCCGCTCTCTAGAAAAATTTGTAAGATTCTACAACTGCCTTTGGCACCAAACAGTACATGATACGGAACTTTTCCCTATTCAGATACACAGAAGAGGTTGGTCACAAACAAGAGTAATGCTAGCAACAATATTGTTTTAACTCTATAAGAGTTAGAAACAATATTGATATTAAATTCCCCGATTAGCTTAGGGCCCGATTACGGAACTTTCTCCTAGAAAAAAAAAACTGTAGAAGTCTTTTACATTTGTTTCGAATGAAGCTCGATTAACAAAGTATTAATTGATAATACAAACAACACTAATATTAACATGGGGGCAAAAGTTTGAATTTAAGTGTATATATTTAGAACCCCCCCCCCCCCCCAACCACCCACCAAAAAAAGAAAAAGAAAGTTACAGAAATGAATTTAAAATGGCGTGAAGCCACCCTTTCTGACATAAGAAATTGGCTGCGAACCCGATTACGAAACTTTCACTTAACTTAATAACATGTATCTAATAGCCCTGAGGACAATTCCCCTTCCCAGTTATACGGACCTTGGGGCTTTTTTAAAAAGCTTGACGCAGTTCGGTTTGAAGAAGTTGAGATTTACTGTCAAATGACATAAACTACTATGAAAAAAAAACTGGTGAATTATTATGCTGGTTTATGTATGTATTTAAAAAAATTGCATCTGATAACACTCTTTAGATAAATTACTCCTGTTTGCATTTAATAACAGATAAACGGCTTCCGTTTACTAAATTGTTTAAATATTGGGAAGAGTTGGCGAGAGATAGATAGACGTGTAAATAAACGGGTAGAGAGACGGATAGCGACAGAGATAAGCTAACGGGTAGAGAAACGAATAGACAGACGGGTAGCGAGGCACGTGCAAAAAAGGGTTGACAGAGGGGTAGTGAGATGGGTAGGGAAACGGGTAGCGTGGTGGATAGAGAGACGAGTACAGAGACGACTTGGCAGACGGGTAGAGAGAGGGGTATATAGACAGACAGACGTGTTGATAGACGAGTAGTGTAACGGGAAGCGAGACAGGTAGAGACACGATTAAAGAGTCGGGTAGAAAGACAGACGGATACTGAGACGGGTATACAGAAGAGTAGAGAGACAGTAGACAGATGAGTTCGGAGAGAGACACAGCTAAGACATACGAGTAGTTAAACTGGTAGACACGTTTGTAGCAAAGCATGTTATCAATGTGGTTTGAAGTATACGAGTTTCTATAAATAGTTATACAAATAAACAAAGGAAATTTTTTTAATTCAAATATTAAATATTTGATTAATATTTCAATATTTAATATTTTATTTTTTAATATTTTATTTAGATATTTGTCACAAAGAAAATGTTGCAAAAATTAAATTAAATTTGCGTTAAACTACGCTTGCTAAAATACGCTATTGGCTGCAAATCTGATTATGTGACTTTAAAAATATCGTTTTAAAAGATCCGGCGGTTTTTTTTTTTTTCAAGTTTTGAGCAATTCCCGCTTAAGAAAATGAGATTATTTGCCAAATGTTATAAAAAAAATGCATATGAAAACATAACAGTATATGAATTTATATATGATATTTTGTAATTATATCATTTAATTTGCTATTTTTCATATGTTGTATCTTTATCTATCTCTTGTCTATCATATGCTGTATATTCACTTAGATTCTTGTTGATATCTTCTTTATATCGTAATTGTTAACTTTATGTTCTCAGCAATATCACTCAGACTAATCCCTTTGAGGGAAGTCCTAGTTTGTAAATAAATTTATTAGTATTATTACCATTATCTTTAGTTTTAATATACAATAATTTTATTTTTCAATTTGTTAAAATCGTTGATCTATTTATTTTTTTAACGGTAACTTTCAACTAGCACAGTAGATACATGTGCTATTTACAACGTTTTGCTAACACGCTGAAAAATGTTATTAAAGTGTCCGTTTTGATTCTTATATTTCATTTTGTTTCATAATTTTTCAATAAATCTTTTCATGTATATTCATAATGTTACATTATAATTGTTTTTACACCTATTAGCTTTAGATATTTAATATATGTTTATTTTTATTCAATTTTCTTTAATTGTTGGATCGTAATTGATCGGGCAATTTGATTGAATAAAATTTGGCTTAGGATTATTTATTCGAACAGAAATCAACTTATATTTGTGGAATATTGCCCTTGATAAAATGTTCCACGAAATAAGTTTCAATTTGCTTTTTGTTATTTTTTTACCGTATGCACATTGTATTTTTTCTTCATGTAACTTTATTTTTTCTATTTATTTCAATTTGAAAATCTCCCATTTTTCGATATATTTCTTTATATTTTATTATAATTATCGGTTCTTATATTGTCGAATATTTATGTGATTTAATTGATTTGATGGTTATTATTAACAAAAGTTTTATTATATATATATATATATATATATGCAATATATAAATATGCTTAATATATAATATAATATATAATATAATAGTAATTATAGTTGAATTCCTTTTCTTTTCAGAACTTTATTCTATTACCTCTTTAGAGATTTGTTTTTTAAAATAAGTTTATTGAATGACAAAATAATTAAATACACGAATAAATTAAAAAATACATATTATTTATTTGTTCAAATTTTTATGTATAATGTTATTCAACAGTAAAAGACATGGAGGATTTCTTACATTTTTTAATACATAAAACATTTAGGTAGAACCAAACAATTAATCAGCTTTGCTTTTTTATTTTCCAGCATTGTCCGAAATGTTTTATTGAAGATGAGAATTAATGTTTCTTAAAAGAAAGCACGCGACAATTTTATAATTTACGAAATATTAAAGTAAAACTGAATAATTCACTTGCTTTGATTTTTGACTGACCAGCAATGCATATTCAAAATGAGAATTTATGTTTCTAAAAAGGATGTGTGAAAAATTTCTGAATATATGAAATATTCAGGCAAAGCTGAAAAATTATCTTGCTTTGATTTTTGACTAACCAGCAATGCATATTCAAAATGAGCATTAGTATTTTTAAAAGGAAGAGTAAACAATTTCTGAATATACGAAATATTCAGGCAAAAACAAATAATTTACTTGCTTTGATTTTTGACTGACCAGCAATGCATATTCAAAATGAGCATTAGTATTTTTAAAAGGAAGTGTAAACAATTTCTGAAAATACGAAATATTCAGGCAAAATCAAATAATTTACTTGCTTTGATTTCCAGCTGACAAGCAATGAGCTGTTGTGACGTGCATATTCAAAATGAGCATTCGTATTTCTTAAAAGAATGTGTGAAAAAATTCTGAATACAGGAAATTTTCAGGCAAAGCTGAATTATTCATTTGCTTTGATTTTCGACTGACCAGGAATGAGACGAGGTGCATATTCTAAATAAGCATTTGTATTTCTTAAAAGGCAGTGTGCAACAATTTTTGAATATCCTAATAATATTATAAATGCGATTGTGTGTGTGAATGTTTGGCTTAAGCCAGTGTCAAAATGGAGGATTTAATGGCCTTGTATATTTGCATATAGATAGATTTTATAATCCAGAAATGAACATAGGCTATATTTTGTTTATTTTAGTCAAATATTTTCCTTAATAATTCAAAATTTCATTATTTTCATATCGAATAAATGGACATTTTTTCGTATAAAATTTAAAAATGGTTAAATTTACGTTATCGTTGCCAATACTAAATCAAAACCCGGAATAATAATTTTTACTCAACAATTTATTTTCAATAGAAAATTTTTCACGTGAAAAATGAAAATTAAATAAAAAAAAAATAAGAATTAAAAAGAAGATGAAATAACATTATTAGAACTAAAACACACATTTTCAAGCGTTTGATAATAATACAATATGCGTGAATATTAGTATAAGTACGGAAAGCAGTCGATTATGACGTCATAAATATTGAAAATAAAACGGATATGCTTTGATGTTGAAATAAAATGATCTATGAAATTACTTCTTCTTATTTTTTTTCTTTTCTTTTTCTTTTTTTTCTTCTTCTTCTTCTTCTTTTTTTTTCACTTGAAATGGGAATATTTCAAATGTATATATTATATGTATTTTAAATATATGTGTTTTAAATTAAAGCTCTGTATTTTAAATGAAAATGAATACAATAAGAATGATGGAGAGGTTTATTGTCTGCGCGCAGCTAACTTAAATATAGCGAATTTTTTATTTAAATTTTTAAAAAAACGCTTGAAAAGAAAATGGATAGCACATGTCAATAAATACACCGCAAAATTATCCATGTCGAAAATGACTTCATGATTAACGGGAAGTAGTTATTTTCGTTCATAGAAACAAAACAAAAAAAATAACGCGATTGCCTGAAAAAAGACAATATTTGACGAGCGTTAATTCTTAAGGAGTTCATCTCAGGAAATCTGAATAAAAAAGACTAGTTTTAAGAAAGAAAGTGGCATTTTCGTTCATAAAAACCTAAAGATTTAATATTATTGCATCAAAGTAACATCATTTTCCCTTTAGAGTATTAAAATTAAGGTTCGAGGGCTTGAAGTACATTGGTACAATCGAGACACGTTTGTAGATCGTGGTTTGGCAACCAGACTTTAATTCCAGGTTTCTTTCAGCTTTAAAGGAGTAAAAAGTGCATTGTCATTTTTAAAAATGGCCTTTTCTTTTGTTTTTTTTTCTTTTGGTAATAGATTTTTGTAAAGTTTTATAGGATTAGAAAAATGGTATAGATTCCATTACAATATTTAATGTATTTGCAATATTTTTTAAAAAAATTAATAAACAACGATGTTATCAAAATGAAAATAAAATTTATCGAAAAATTCACTTAATGTAAGAGCAAAGAAGAAATAAAGTAATGAAAATTTCCCTCAATCCGAATTGCGTAGACTTGAACAAGCCGATCGTGGCAATTCCTAAAAATAAGCAAATTCCTAATATTAGAAACGTGAAAGCGTGTTGTATATAGTAGAATTTTTTTTATATATAAACAGAAAATAGCCAGGAATACGATGGTTAGACTCTGTAATCGGGTCCGTAACCAATTTGATATCTTTAGCGAGCGAAATTTGTCGCTAAAGTAAATACATTTTTCTAACCAGTTTTTTTTTTTTTTTTTTTTTTTTTTTTTTTGCGTGGTAAAACACTTAATGGTGATCATCTCTTCTCTCGCCTTAGACTCCTTTTATTTATCCATCATACGTAGTATAGGGTACGTCTTGTAATTGTTTTGAAAATCGATTTTTTTTTTTGACGGATTTACACGTTTCAGACACTGGAGATTCCGAAAAACATATTTTTAGAAAAAATTTTTTGCAGTCCGTCTGTGTGTGTGTCTGTGTGTTTGTAAACGCTCTATCTCCCGAAAAAAATTGAGATAGAGACTTGCAATTTGGTATGTACTTAGTATATAATAATGGGAAGAAGCCTATTTAATGTCAATAACCTCGATTAACCGGAACTATTTTTTTTGGACTCTCGAAATATTCGTTCTGATAAAAGGTATATAAAATGTTTCGAAATTGTTTATTTTAAGAAATGAATATAAAAGACAATAAAAAAAACAAATTTTGCATAAAGCATGAAGTCGATCGGATAATGATTTGCCGAGATATTTGGAATCCTATTTACCACACTCTTCGATTTTTCATGACCCCGTATTTCATCCAAATTTCAATTCAAATATAGATTTTAATTGGAAATTTGACGCTTAATCAGATGCAATAAACCGCTAGTTAATAGGATTATTATTTTTGAGTTATAAGGAGGTTTCTTTCAAGCAATTCAGTAATCGAGCCTTTAAAGTTTATGGCGTCATCAAGCCACGATTTTATTTGAATTGCAATGCATTTTATAAGTAGTTGTTTACACATTTTTATTTTAATATTTTACATTATGCATATCAATGATGGGTAAGTATTACGGTGGCCCCAACGACTAGTTTCAATTGGTTGCAGTTTCATTTTTGCGATTGTGCATATTATTTGGCGCAAAATTTCACCTTTTTAAGACGGAGTTATATTAATGCCCTTTTGCCTCCTATAAAAAGTGATAAAGCGTTGGTTAATTATATATATTTTTTAATTATCGGGAGTGAAATGTTTTGTTTAATTAATGCATTTATTATTCTTTTAATGTTACGTGAACGAAGTCATGGGTAACAGTACGAAATATTTTGGCAAATCCTAATAATTTCATAGCTTTGATTTTTCACTGACCAGCACAGCTGGCGTGCGTTTATTGAAAATGCTGTTCGTATTTTTAACCATCTAAGCGGCTGTCAATTTTCCGTTTCCAGAAAACAATTTAAATTTTTTGCACACAAAAAATATTTTAAACAAAATTATGTTTTTAGAAGTGCATAGGATAGAGGGGTATATAGAGATAATTTAGCACTGAATTGCGAAATGGACTTTAATATGTCTTGTGTTTTATAAGCGTTTATATCAAAATGCACGAAAGGCCTCAGACATTCACGGGGTTTTAAATAAAGTGTACTTTTGAAACCTAATTTTGTTAATTTTACACGTGTAATTGATATTAGAACAATTAAAATAGATTTATAAACTTATGCAACCTTGTAGATATACAAAAAAATGTTGATAAAACCGTTCATTTTTTATATCGTGATACTTAGCCATAATTTACTTGCATCTATTCGTACCACACATTTGCCTTATGAGGCATTATCAGAAATTTTGTCTCTAAGCGTAAACATTAAAGCTATATTTTAAAAGATGGCTTTCTATCCGTTTATGATTTGTCAATACTGTACACATTAAACTAATTTCATAAATATTGCATAATGATTGAGAAAAAAAGCCATAAATCACTTCCTTAATCAATATAACCAGCTGCCTGAACGGAGATTCATTTTCTCCCTTTCAACCAAATTTATATATATACTACTTAATATCATTGAGTCCCGCGTGCCTAGATCTGATAATGCTTGTTACCTGTGTAAAACTCAATCCACAAGTCAATCCCATCGTGATTTTGTAATGAACAAGAGAGTAATTCCCCCCTTCCTTTGTGTAGCGTGCCGACATGCAATGCAAACCAAATACGAGCCATTTTTTACCACAAACAAGTCAGTCATTACCTGTCATTTACCGGTCATTAAAAACACGCATCCCGTGATAAGCAGCAGTATTTTCGTATCGAAGAAATAAAATCCAAAATCTTTATTGAAATCAAGCCTTTTCGTAAAAACATGTGTACGTATGGAGTAAAAGGCAAGGTATATTAAGGTGGATAATTTAGTGTTCAGACGTATATCGGTGTGAGAAGCAAACCAGCTGAAGTTCTTTTTTTTTCTTTTTCTTTTCGTTTTTCTTTATAGTTGACAAATTAGGCGGACTTTACGAGCGATTCAATATTCATTATAGTAGTGAAATAAATAACAGTAATCACACTGCACCAGCAGAACAGGTTTTATTTCATAATGCATTTGTTATGGAAAAATTGACTTTATGGATGTTCGCATGAGGTATTTTAGGATATTAAATTCATCGTTAAAGCTGTATATGATAATGTAAATGATAATTATCGCGAATGTAGCCAAGTAATTTGCAAATGGTTTTCTTTGAGTTTTTATGAAGTAATCATCCAAATTATTTCACACCGAATTCTAAATTAGCTGAAAACATATTTACTTTGTCAGTGCAAAGATTCCCTCTAAATAATTGTGTTTGAATAGATTAGTTAAATGAAAAGTGATTTTATTTTCACAAATATGAAAAAATCCTGCAATTTGCAAATAATTCTCAAATTTATTAGTTTAGTTTTTTTTAATCGAAATTCCATCACACCAAATACTAAAAATCTTATAAATTACTTTTTAAGTGTTACTTTTTAAATAGCTAACTCTAACTCTCATAAATATATACTCGGATTGCCCTGTAATTTTTATATGGTATTCACGTTTACTATAGCACAATAGCTATAGAAAATGAAGTGTTTAACATTTATACTTCGTTTACAGGGACAGTCAAAAGTTATCCGTTACATTACGGCCAAAGGGAAATATCGTTTCAAATGCATTTTAAGGATTTTACATCATTTCAAACATAATAAAATTGATATACATTTATGAAGTGCACTAAAACATGCATTCGATAGAATATGGGTTCCAAAGCATTTTGTTATTCATTTACATGGCGACACAAAATAATTCCGTTACATAACGTTTTACGGGGAAAAATTGTTAATCATGTTACACTATTTCAAATATAATTAAAGTTATATACATTACTGATGTTTACTAGAAGATACTTGCTGATGAATATGATAGACATAGCGTTTGCTATCCATTTACAGGGGCATACAAAAGATTTCGGATATTTTACTGTATCCGAAATACTGTCTATTACTGACGTATTCGGTTATGGTACACGTTTTTAAGTTTAATTTTTGCATATTACGTGGTGTGTATAAATACTACAAACCATATACAGTGTTACACAAAAGAATTCGTAAGAATTACAGAATATTTGCGTGAACTGTCTAAGTATGGTTTCTAATTGCGTTCTGCATTTTCAAGCAGAATTATATATAGTATACTAAGAGATATTTGTACAATATAAATAAAATAATATCCTGGGTCACGCAAAAAACTAGATGCATGGCCGCCTGCACCCAGAAAAAGGAATTGATTAAAACTACAAAACATGTTTTGTTGAGTACATTTTGGTTGTTTTAGCAAAATTCAAGTAAAATTGAACAATTTTACTCGAATTAACAAAACATTTTTTGCTGACGATACAATTTTTTTTTTTTTTTTTTTTTTTTTTTTTTTTGGAATGGCAAAAAAATTTTTTTTTTTGTTGATTCAAACAAAATTTCTATTGACCTATATTTAAACAAAAAGTTTTGTTGGGTCAACCAAATTTTTGTTGATTCAACAAAACATTTTTCTGTGTGTAGGGATGATAATTTCTGGAAATATGATTTTAGCAATTTTAAGCGTGTTTGAGCATGAATTAAATTTTAGCTTAATATGTGACATGTATAAAAATCTGTAGGTAATATACAGGTCTGTACAAAATAATTCAAGTATGTTTCCGCCTGTTGGTAGAAATTGCTGAGGGTGAATTTTCGACCTATTATGTGTTTTATTACTAAAATAAGATTTAGCATACTATGTAGAATATATACAAATCTATACATCAAATACAAGGATCACAAAAGAATTGAAGAACGTTTCCAGCTATGGACGGTAGTTGCTCTAATCTGGTTTTGGAATGTGTTAGGCGTTCTCTAAAATGTTTACTTATGTATGTATTTACATTATTAAACAAAGAAGTTTTGTTAAATTATTCTGGAAGTGTTGAAAAGTGTTTCATAATCCATGCTTGACGTATGATTTTTCTTCCTTTTTTTTTCTTAATGTAGTGACCATCAGAGTTCTATCACACCTCATTCTAAAATCTTATAAATTGGCTTTTAAAACTAAACTTCATAAGATAATTAATATGCCAGCATACATATACCTGATAAACAATTGCATTCGGATAGATTCGTTGAATGAAAAGGAAAATGGTTCCAAATCGTGCAAACAAAATGATAGACGTATAGTTAAGAAATACAAGAAGAACGTTGTGTTGATTTATCAGCAACATGCATATGAATGTTTAGAGATAAATTTTATCATGGAAGAATAAATTGTTTAGTATATTTACATAAGCAAATAAAATTGACGTACTGTTAAATTTTATAATATGTTTCTTTTTATTTCTTGAATCGAAACGGTATAATTCGTACTTCTGTTAATTTGTGAAACTCTGAAAATTTTCGAACAATATTATTGTCTTCTTACAATTACGTGCTCATGAGACATTTAAACTACGCCATTTCTTTGATTTTCCATCTTCAATGAATAGTAGAATAGAGCTGTCAATTTACAAATGCAGCTGAGCTGAAATGACTGTGCTGCCGGAAGAAGAAAACCTCCAAGGAGGAAGAGGAAGAGAAATAGGTATCTTCTCCAAGGTTATGTCCACAACTCCTTTTAAAAAGATAAACACAAGTCGCTTTCTCCTTTGTGCCTCATAATAACTCGACAACCTGAATTCATAGATTTTCCGTTGTGTGACACACTCGTATGTAATGTCTTTGTGAAACCATTTGGAGAAAAATCTATTATATTGTTGATGCTTTGAAGGTTTGTTTATGATATTTAGCCTTGAGCATATTACTTTGTTGGCAAATAATCCAGATACGTGATTCTCGAAGAGGTTTCTTTTGTCAACCAACCTTGTTTTAATGCAATTTTTGAGAATATTAGGTCAGAGCTAGTGAGTAACAGTGTGACTAAGAATAAAATTACAAATTAAAATTTTAAAATATCATCAAATCTAATCATCACTAATAAAACCCAATGATTGATTTTTTTAAACATACAGGAAGACCGTAATTAAAAGAGAAGTATATATTGGTGGATTATAAAAAATCCACAGTGTCACACGCAAGAAAACTTAGAGTAAATACTATTAAAGACCATGGGGAGTAGTTTTAATATGAAGAAAAACTAGTCGTTGGGGGCCACCGTAATACTTACCCATCATGAATATGCATAATATAAAATATGAAAATAAAACATGTGTAAACTATTTATAAAATGCATTGCAATTTGAATAAAATCGTGGCTTGATGACGTCATAAACTTTAAATACTCCATTACTGAATTGCGTAAAAGAAACATCCTCATATCTCTAAAAATGATAATCACATTAACTAAGAGTTTACTCCTTCGGATGAAGCGTCTCATTTCCAATTGAAACATTTCTTTGAATTGAAATTTGGATGAAATACAGGGTCATGTAAAATCAAAGAGTGTGGAAAATAGGATTACAAATATCTCGGCAACTCATTATCCGATCGACTTAATTCTTAATGCAAAATTTGTTTTTTTATTGTCTTTTATATTCTCTCCTTAAAATAAACAATTTCGAAAAATTTTATATACCTTTTATCAGAACGAATATTTCAAGAGTCTGAAAAAAATAGTTCCGGATAATCGAGGTTACTGAAATTCAATAAGTTTCTTCCCATTATTACATACTAAGTACATACGAAATTTCAATTCTCTATCTCAAATTGTTCGGGAGATAGAGCGTTTAAAGACACATAGACGGACGGTAATTTTTTTTTTCTAAAAATAACACATGGACTGATAAGTTCCCGGTCTGGCACACAGATGGCGTTGCAATCACCGAACCGATGTTTTTTTAGTAAATACTAACCTTTAAAAGGTAGTAGAAAAAAATACCATGACGATTCGCCGTGTGGATAAAACGTTAGAGTGGTTTTAGTTGAACGACTTTGTTGATAAACAAAAAAATGGATAACAAGAATTTCAAGAATTGTTATTTGATGGGGAAAAAATACTGTTCAAACAAAAACTTGGCTAGATAAGCGTTATCCGGACACTGCACCAGGTAAGTCAACCATTATTGACTGGTTTGCTGAATTTAAACGTGGTCGTACGGACACCAGTGATGGACCACGCAAAAGAGGTGGTTACTCCGGAAAACATCAAAAACGTCCACAAAATCGTTTTGGGGAACCGTAAAGTGAAGTTGCAGGAGATAGCTCAGACTCTGAAGATATCCAAGGGACGTGTAGGTTTTATTTTGAATGAACATTTGGCTATGAAAAAGCTGTTGTCAAAGTGGCTGCCGCGCGTGTTGACTTTTGACCAAAAACAACAACGAGTTCTGAGCACTGTTTGGAGCTTTTTCGTTATAAAATTATGTTATTTATTATTAATATATTATTATTAATCATTTATTAAATTATTATTATAAAATTATTATTATTATTATTAAATTATTATTATTTATTATTGAAGTTATGTTATTTATTAAAGTTATAAAGTTATAAAGTCATAAAGTTATAAAGCTTTGTTAAAAAGTTGTGTTTTCTTTATTAGACCGGGAACTTATCAGCCCATGTGTTATGTTTTTAGGAATCTCTAGTGTTTGAAACGTGTAAATCCGTCAAAAAAAATTTTTTTTTTCGATTTTTAAAACAATTACAAGATTTACCCTATACTACGTATGATGGGTAAATAATAAGCTCAAATTTTCATCACTAGTTCCAGAAGAGGCACTACAGGCTGATTTTTGGGGCAGTAAAATGTGTTAGAAACTAAAAAAGGGCTGTTTCACACGATTGTCTAACATTTTACGGAGTCTTTAGTTCCCATGGCTTGAAGAGCTACTTTTGAGCCCTGGTGGCAGAAATATGAATTATTTTTTTCTGTTGAATCTATTCCCTGAGATCTGTAGTATTTCCTGATTAACCTTTAAAAGTGTGATGGGACTTTACTTCGCTTAATCATTGAATCTAACGCTTCATAAAAAAAAAAAAAAAAAAAAAAAAAAATTACATTGAAACTTCTTTTGAATGAAATACAAAAAAAATTGTTTACAAATAATTAATATTTAATTTTGTAAGAATATTATTAATTTCATGCATTCATTCAATACAATACTTAGAGTTTAATCTAGGAAAAAGAGATTTGTAGCTTTTTGGCTAATTGCAGCCAATAACTGTTAGCCAAATAAAAATAGGTTTAGCCAAGAAAAAAAACTTTTATTTATACAAAATTTCTATATAAGTGAGTGAGTATTATTTTTAATTATGCAATATACAAACAGTACATCACTATGTAAGATTGACTCTTCGAGATTTGGCCATACATCACACATCAAATGCTTTTTTTAAATAGAGAAATTCTTTTTAAACTTCCCCTTCCAAATTAATCACCATTAAGTTACTCACATTTTTGTTGTCAGTCTGTTTCATAAGTCAGTTTTTGTTATATTCATAAGACTCAATCCCCTTTCACAATCTGCTGAAGACAACAGAATTTTTGCTACAAATTCATACAAAGAAGTCACATTGGGAAATATGTCAGTAATGCCATCTTTATGGAAAAAAGAATATAACCAGCTGGTTTCATTTCTTTACCCCTTGTAGCCAGAACCTGCCCGAACAACTTCCATTCTTGAACCGTTTTGGTTTCATTTCCCAAGTTGGGATCATCAACTAAAAATAAACAAACTCTTTTAATTTCCTCAATACTTGTTTAACGCAAATGACGTCACACTATTTGTAAGATGCTTGCACAGAGAGGACAAGACAAATTTTGAAGTGAGTTGCCGGGATGGTTTGAGATTTTTTTCATGCAGCATCATCAGGTTCACGAAAGGCAGAAACAACAAAATGGAAATGATATTTTTTTTTTTTTTTTTTTTTTTTTTTTTTTTTTTGGCTGTTGCTATTTGGCTAATCCACTAAATCCTTTGGGGGCAAAAGGTGCTTTCAGTTAGCTTTTTGGCTATTTGGCTAGCTCTAGATTAAACCCTAATACTTGAATATTTTGGACCTAAACTTTCTGAAAAAAAAAAAAAAATCGTAAATTGTTTTAACTCATTTATTTGAACAGTACGAAGTTTCTTGGATAATCCTTTTGCAAGTAGCAAAATACCTTAAACAGACTTAATAACTATATAATTTACTAGAACTGGAGCACTATACACATTTTTTCGTATTTCTGAAAAAGTAATATATTTTTTTTTTGATATTTTAAGTTTTTGCTAGGAAGGTCCATAATTAAAAAGCTGCAACTATCTTTTTTGATGCAGATAATGTATTATGACATGATTTCTGACCTTGTGCACTTGCGTTTATATGATTAACGACATAGGATTGTTTGCTTTTTGCGACCTCCCATATACACAGAAAATCTTGCCAGGATTTGCAGAACAAAATTCTCTTTACAAAATTATGATATGAAGCTGTGTTCCAAATCTGATTTAGGCCTGCTGAATCCTAGATTTATTGAAGAAAGTAACTTGAAACTGAAGCTCCCCAGGGACACGCGCAGTGCTAAAAAACTTAAGAGGGAAAACGAGGCACATTTGAAATATGACACTGGCAAGAAAAGAAGTTTTAGGCGAGTTGTTCACGACTGCACATGTGTATTAGCAGCAGATGAGAACTTTTATGGCTTGTTCTGAGATATTTAAGTTCTGAAGAACAACAATTACAAGGTCTGATTAAATTACATCAAAGTACTCTATTGTGGTAAGAGGTTCATTGTTATTGATTTTATATAGAGTATCACGGAAGTCCGCGAAGAGAGAGGTAGTGCACTCTACAACAAACAATTTTTATACAGTAAATTATGATAGCAATCCGTCTATTAAGTCAAAAATATGGGTGTATCACTGCATTCCGAGTCTGGATTTAATAATATCATTGGATGTGGTAGATATTGCTACCACCCGCGTCCAAACAATGTTAAACTAGGCGTGCCATGTTTCGGAGTATAGTTCACATTACAGATGTGTCACTAGTAGAACTACTACGTATGTACATCCAGCACTTTTTTAATGTCATTGCATTTCATAGAAAGTAAAGTAAGTCTGTTGATATAATATTTTAATTATTGCTGAAGTCATGACCAAATATGTGGGTCAGATTGGGGTATGATAACCTGTATTTTTGACTGAATACATGGATTGTGATCCTACTTTCTTATATAAAAATTGTTTGTTGTACTTTACTCTTTCTCTTCCAATTTCGTATATGGAAAACTAAGACACCCTACACAAGGGATACACTATTTGTACACTGTTTTCTCCTAAACTATTTTTATGTATTTGTGAAACTTTGCCAGAACATGCGAATTTTTCTCCACAAATCCATTTATTAACGACTAGAACAATTCAGTTGTCGTCTTCGAAACCTGGCAAAGAATTAAAAAAATTGCTAGCATCTCTGTGTTTAATTTAAAAATCAATTTTGAACCGTGAAGTGAAATAAATAGATGCTACATGTTGAAGTTTTAAAATCATTTACTGGTTTCTGAGCAAAGATATCTTGATTTCAGTATTTTGGCAGTCATTTTTGATTGAGATTCGAACTTCTCAAAATATCCCTTTTTTCGATAGGCCCACTCAGCCTGCGGTTAGCATACTGGTCCCAAATATGAGGGACCTAGGACCAATCTTCGCAAGCTTGAATCCATGCAGCTCTTTGGGGACGCGGGCAAAATCCCCAACGAACAATATCCCCGTTGTAGTGGACAAAAGTTCGATTTTGAGAAAATTCGTTTACGTAAAGGAAGACATTTCAAAAATCTTTCAAATTTAATTCAGACTTTGCTAATATTATTTTTAAAATAAAACTTTTGAGCGCTACCTCCCACGCCCCCACGCCCCACTTTGGAAACCAGAAAAGTCAACAGTTATGATTTTTGTGATAAGTATACCAGCCGACGCTCGTCAATTCGAACTCGTAGAAGCCAAGAAAAAATTTGAATTTTCCGATTTTAAAATGAAAATTACTTTTCATGGAATCATTAAAGGAAAAAAAATACTTTTTTAGTATTAGAAAAAAGAAATCTCTGTTCTAATTTAAAATTTCCAAAGCATTAGAAAAAAAAATTACAATCTAAAATTTAAATTATTAAAATATATGAATCTTAGTAAGCCAAAAAATGTCTTGCCTGTATCATTAATATAATTATAGTAATAGAAATAAAACAGCAGAAATTGAAATATATAAAATACGTAGTTTATGAAAAAAGAAATAATAATAATAAAAAAAAACCTGATGTTTGTTCTAATTTTTTATTTCTATGTTTTTAACGTGCCTTTCTCTTTTGTAGAAAAAACTCAAATCTTTTTTTACTGAAGACTCAATGTGAATAACAGTTTTCAAAGTATTAATTTAATCTATTAATGATTTTTCATTTTTCTTTATCACTCAATTTCACGCAAATTTCGAAATCATTATCTTCTGCCACGCATTCAGATAATGTTTTTCAATAAAAATTTACAGTTGAATTTTCTTTGAAAAATTCTGGCACTACGTTTACATGATGCGTTTCTTCCACATCTGTAAATCAATCTGGCATGGTGAAAGCAATTTATTATTTTCTTATTTCACAGCATTCCATGCGGCAAGCGGATTATTAATGGTCAATAGCAGCGTAAGATTATAACTTTCATTTTTGTAAGTAAGGAAATAAAAATTCACAATTCACTAGCAATGTCGTGACATTTTTTTTTAAATAAATAAAATAAAATAAATAAATAAATAAAAAATAAATAAGAAGATATATTAAATATTTTAGTTCAGTTTAATGATGTGATAAAAATTAAGTTCTAATTAACGAGCTAGTTTGAACATAAGTTTGGCAAGTTTCTCAGAACATTACGATTAATTCGAATTAACCAAGTTCGAATACGGTGGATATTTTCAAAATACTATCACCTTCGCCTCAAGCGTAAAAATTTGAAGGAATTAAGGGAGGGGGGAGGAAAACGTATCTCAATAGTTATTATGTTCTTACCGGTAAAATTTTGTAAGATGCTGACACTCAAAACAAATACATAAGACACAAACGATTTTTTTTTTTAATTCGGCCCCCTTATTCCCCCAGTAGAGTATTAAAATAGCACAAAAACATATCTCAAAATTTGTCACGACCACAGCAAAGAAATTTTGTAAAATGCTGATTCACAATTAGATTAGGTACGGAAGTTTTCTTTTTCTTCTTAATTTGGTCTCACCTGCCTCCATCGGGAGGGGTGATGGGGAGGGCTGCAAAATTGTTTCTCAGAATCTATGATTGCCTGCTGTTTATAAACATCAGATCGGATTTTTTTTTTTTTTATTCGGCGTCCTTGCACCACCTTCCCTACTTACAATCTTGCAAAATTTTATTACGAAGGCCGCGATACATTCTGAGATAAGTTCCATCCTGTAAGGCAAGAGGTGAGGGAGGCAATCAAAAAAGTCATCCGATCTTATGCTTATATTCTTAGAAAGTATCTTTCAAAATTTTAACTTCAAAGGCCATCATAGATCCCCACCTCAGGGAGACAAGGAGGGGGGGGGGGGTCAAGTTAAAAGTAATATCCTTATCGGATAATTATATTCTGAAACTCTGCATCTTGCGAATTTTCTTCGCTGAGTCTGTGACAGGTTTTGAGTCACGTTTTTGCACAAGTCTCCACCATTCCTCTGCTGGAGACGAAGAATTAAAAAAAAAAAAAAAAAAAAAAAAAATCTGAATATGGTGTTTATATTTTGAGACTTACATCTTGCCAAATTTCATCATTTAAGCCATGTTATATGTGGAAATACATTTTTGCGCCTCCCATATCCCCCATTTGGTTCAGAATTTTGAAAAAATCACCTGTATCCTAGAATGATGTAAGTACTAATAGAAAAGAAACAGAAAATGTTTATCATATAAATCATAACCGCCGATTTTTCTAATTTTTAAAAGGAAAAGTGGGTAGTGCTCAAGAATTTTATTATAAAAATCATATTAGCAAAGCCTTAGTTAAGTTGAAAGATGATGCATCAAACAGTTCAAAAGTTTATGGCTAAAGGAAGCACTAAGATGCGATTATTGAATTATTAATTTTTTTGTTTAAAAAATTGTACGAGTAATATAAGATTTGCAAAATTTTTTGCTTGAACTAATTTTAAACTTAGTAAAATATCAAGCATGTAACAGTAATTTTATATTTGATACACATGGGGTTTTTATGCGAGGGGTTTTTTGTTCATCGAGCCTTAGTAGGTAGAAAAAGCCGGTTTCATATCATCAGGCGGCGTTGCGGCGAGCCATGAGGTGGTGCTGTGGTGCGGCGGTGGTGCTAAATTGTTGTAAAAGACTACGATGATAAAATTCAAACTTAAAATCGAGGGTGGGGCGAAAGGGTGTGCTATAGGAGAGGGGGTTTTAGGAGGGGGCAGCATGTTATAGTAGGGGGGGTATTTTTTTTTAAGGGGGGGCTTAATTTTAAAAAATTTAAAATTGTCTTATATTACGAGGTATCGGCTATGGTAGAGTACGACTACTATCCCCTTCCCCCCCCCCCTCCCCCCCATTTTTTTTTCAAGAGAGATAAAGTTTAAAGTGGTGTCGCCCTCTATCGGTAAGTATGAAAATTATGGAATTTAAAATGACTGCTTCTGAATTTTAAGTTATAGCATAGTATAAAATAAAATATTCTAAAGTATCTAACCATACTGCTTACAATGGAAATTTAAGTTATAGCATGGTGTAAAATAAAGTAACTTACCACTGCTTACAATGGAAATATATAGTTATAGAATAGCACTTAATAAATAATTTTAAAATGTGTTACCATAGTGCTCGCAAAGGAATATGAAATAGAAATTTAAGTTCTAACATAACGCTAAATAAATAAATAATTTTAAAGTTTCTTAGCAAACTGCTTACAATGAAAATATTTAGTTAAAGCATAGCACTTAATAAAATATTTTAAAGTTTCTTACCAAACTGCTTACAATGGAAATATTTAGTTATAGCGTAGCACTTAACAAAAATTTTAAAGTGACACATGTAAATAATTATAGTTATAAACCGACATATAGGCAGATAGGCAGGCACACAGACAAGCAGGCAGGCAGGTAGGCACACAGACAGACACACAGTGAACTATTTGTTACGTACACAAGCATGCATATACGAAGTGAACTAATTGTAATAAAATACAAGACGTGCATACGTTTTAAAACATTTTTTTTTCTTCACAGAAATTAAGAAAATATTAAATTTCGACTACAACTTTCACTTTGAAATAGCGTAGTCCCTTTTTAAAAAATCATTAGCTTTTATCAAACATGTAAATGAAGCGGGGTTCGAACCTCGAACTTGACAAAATGATCTCATGATGTGTTGATTTGCAGTAGGTTTAAACGAACACACCATGAGACCATGTTTATTAGACCTGATTTAAGATATATAAGAAAAGGTGTCACGTGACTGAACATATTGGATTATTACTATACAGTACTAATGATATTATAAATTTTGTAAAATAATTTAAGCTTTACGATAAACTTTAATGTTTAAACTTACAAACACATTGGAATGTATTTATAACATATAAAATAACCTTATAAAAGGTTGGTTGGTTTGTTGGTTTTATAAACTTGCAAAGCAAAGCGTATCTTACCAATTTGCATACAAGAGATTTTGTAACATAAATTATATAATACAGCAAATTTTAACTTACCAAGTGGGGTTTAAGGATACTGTAATAGAATTTTTAATTGTATACTTTAAAAAAGAAAGTTTAACTTACCATTATGTTTATGCTCGGATTCGAACTGTCAACCTTTTGGCTAGCTTTCCAATGCACTCCCAATTACGCTACGATGGCTCCGTACAATTAATATAAATAATGAAACCTAACACAATGTTACTTTTTTTTCCTAAGATTTTCAAGTTAATAAAACAGGATATGACGACATTTATAGAATAACATCCTGTTTTACAACGATAAGAATAGCAATATAAGAAGCTTGTACACCATAATGAATTTACTGTTTAAAGTTTTGACTTAAACGATTATTCTTCTAATTACTTAAAACCTTGCTGTATATTTGCTTGATCACCTATCTTTTTACCCTGCTTTTTGGATACTTCTAAACCTGAAAATGACTACTTCGCTTAACACATCTTACTATGAAATTTCAGAAATCAGCGAATTTAGTAGAATATTCCAGTATTTTGACGTTTTTACCCCATACCATTGGGACTTAGGGGAGGATACGATTGTCGAAGTGCAAATGAATAAGGACTGTGAGTTAAACGTTCACATTCAAAAATATAAAGAATTTGAGAATAGTGGTAAAATGTACCCTACAAATGAAGGAATTACAATATCGTGCGCAATCTTTGATAAATTTGAAACGAGAATGACAAAATTTAATTTTGACTCTGCAGAAAAAGAAACTTTCGTATCTAACAACGACTTACTAACGATTTATGTGGATAAGGAATCATGCATACTGCAAAAACTATTGAAACCTGATTGTTTACTACTTACAAAAGAACAATTTCTCAAACTAGAGAAAAACTGTATTGAAATTAGCGAATGTCTTATTCAAACTTTTTTAACAAAACTTTTACCTGTTTATGTTTTAAAAAACGTAAAAATATGTAAATGTTCTCACTTTACAGAGGAAGAGGCGATGGACTATTTTTTAGAATGCTTCGATCATGAATTAGAGAGATCAGTATATCGCACGTTTGACTGTTATTTATGTTCAATCGGCCAACCAATAGAAATGGATCATGAATGTATGAGATATAATTTAAGAAAACAGTTTAACTGGTGCGCAGACAGTGCTTTGTTAAATTTCAACATTAAGGAATTTGTGAAAAACCTGCTAGAGAAATGTACATGTAATTATACTTATTTATTTTTTGAATCTATGAATGTAGACTTTTATAATAAGCATTTGAGCAATGTATTTATAAATTAACGTAGAAATGTTTTATATTTAATAAATATTTGTTTAGTTTTTCATCATGTGTCTGTTTTTTATTTATGTATAAGGAATAAATAAGTTTAGTTTTCGGAAAGTTTTACAATTTTTATTCAGAAAATGTAGAAACTTGTTTTATTTTTCTACAAAAATTAAGGATTTTATACTATTTCATTAAACATGTGTACCATTATTATAATATAACTTACATATTGTATACAAAATACTACCCTTTACTTGATAAATTATTTAAGATTTTAAACCAAAACTGAGCGAATATTATAAAGATTATCGAGTTTGAAAATAGATCTGTTGTCTACCAGAGCAAAAACAGGATACTACTTATTTGCGGAGAACATCCCTGTTTTCTTACTGATAACGATACTTCTTGTATAGTTTAAAGTATAAAAATTCTTTCACTAAATTGAATATTATGTTTTTTTTTTTTTCGTGATATGTAACTTAATTAGCGATACCATATAATGAACGAGTATTTTCACACATTTAAATTTGCATTTTAAGCCATGATGAATACATAATAAAACATTACTTGTTTACTTTTACATAAAATATGGAAAATAAATTTGTACTTAACTTATTAAATCACCCACTGTATAATAAAAGATACTTTGCTAAATTACTTATGTTTAACATACAGACAAATTTCTGTATACGATATATAAAACGTGACGCTATTTTTAATTATTTTAAGCATGCGCGCCCTCTACAATTAAATAAATATTCATGAAAAGTTTTATTTGAAATAATATTCATACTGTTTCTGTGCCGTTAAGACGTTCTAATTTTTTCTCCGTTTAAGTGATCTGCGATTTTAATTGATTTAAATTAAATAAGTACAATGCAAGACATGGTATTAGACGAACCAACCAAGATAAGAAAAGCTTTGACATCGGAGTTTAAGGAGCAAATAGACTGTACTATTTTAATGAAACCTGTTTTGAATAAGGACCCGATGGCCTCTTCATCAGATCAAGTCGATCAAAAGTTACCTTTTACATCTGATACATGTAAAAAAGTATTTACTAAAAAATATATGTTATTAAGACATATGAACTTACATTTAGAAAAAAACCCCTCTAAGTGTGATAATCTGTTTACTACAAAGAGCGCTTTACAGGATGATATGCTAATTCATCCCAAGACATCTGCCACATATAAATGTGAGAAATGCAGTAAGACTTTCTCACGAAAAAATGTGTTAGTTAGACACATGAAATTTCACTTAGAAAAGAAACCTTTTAATTGTAAAATGTGTTCGAAATCATTTGTGCAGAAAAGCGACTTACAAAAGCATAACTTAGTACATTCTAAACAAGGCGTTATGCATAAATGTAATGATTTTGATAAAAAGTTTTTACGGGAAAAAAATTTAATAAATCATACTATGATTCATAACACCCCTCAGCAAAAGCAAAGCAATATTGAACCGTTTACCAGACACTATAAATGTGTCGATTGTTCTGAAATATTTAATCACAGATTTGACTTAGTGAAGCATAGAAAAATTCATCTCTCGCCCAAAGAACATATATCTGAACAGCGTACTGAACTTTTAAACCATTTACAGAATTTATTACTACGTATAGACACTTTACAAAATGCTATAAAAAATGAAACTATTCCTTTTTGAAATATTGACTTTACCAATTTATTTGAACTATACAACTTCTTGTATATACTAATGTATGTGTTTAAATAATTAAATAAATAATAGATAAGTGAAAAAGCTTTTGTGTTTTATTTTTCAATATGATTATATTATATCACTATTATGTGAATGAATGGACTTGTAAATTTAAACCCTATGTATAAAAATAAATTTCTTGCACTTTTACAAGAAGTAAAAATTTAATACAAATATATTTCAGATTTTTTAAATATATTATTGATTCACATATGCTATTAAACATATAATTTTGTATAATCTATATTATTAATTTTCTTTAACACATATTACTTTTTTACAATAAATCGATTTAACTAATTATACATTTGTGTAATTAAACAAACTTATTTTACTAAATATACGTATCGATAATTAATTTTTATTATTTACATACACATGATTATACTTTTTATCGTATGCGATTAACTATTTATACATTTAATAAGCGTTGCCATACCCGCTTTTATAAATAATTAGATATTATAAAGCATATGGATTTCACATAAACAAGCAATATACATTTTCGTTAAATGAACAACTTGAATCTTTAATCTATAACGTCATATTTACTTTTAAACTTGCTTTTAACTGTAACCATCACTCTTTTTTAACCTATGTTAGTAACTGTTTAGATATAATATAATCAGTTTACTGTTGACTTTTGTCGTGACTGAACCTTTTACTGTTTGTTATTTAAAAAATGGCTTGTGAATTAGATGGGATTAAACGGTCGTGTGAAGAAATGGCTTCTTCAACAAAGTTTCAACGTTTAGATAAACCTATGGAAATTTCTGATTTTTATAAAAATGAATTTTTACCCAAATGTAATATACAGGAGAAGTATGAAACACTATCACCTACCATGGATTTGTATGCTGCAGAGCCTAAGATTGCCAAGGATTCTACAACCCCAATATTTACTAACTGTGATAATGATGAAACGTCTTTCCCCGACACCTGTTGTGAGTCTACCTCTGCTAAAAGCTTTTTGGATACAATGTTTAAGGATCTTGTTAGGGGAAACGTCGGTAGCGTAATAAATTTTCTTATTTTTATAAATAGTTAAGTCAGTCTTCAAATTTAATATACATTTTCATCTTTTGATATGTTAAAGAAGTTTGTTCAGCTTACCTGAAATTTTCCTTTTTGCGCCAAGTGATATCCACAGTAATCCAAAGTGTTGTAGCGATATTTATCTTATCCATTGATTCACTTATATTGGGATAATAAGAAATAGTATTAGTAGAAAATAACAATTGTGTGAAATGAGCAGAAGATTCATTTTCCTTTGAATATAATATTATAATTCTTGGCTAGATGTACATGTTTAAAATCGCGTTTTGGAGGCTGCGTATAAGTGCTCCAATTTTACATTATATTAAAATATATTTACATCATATATATACAAGAGCGTCTTAACTGCTCGGATACATTTTGGAAACTGAAGGGAGATTGTTATTTGAGTTCTGTGCACACGCGCGGGACAAACAGCTGTAGTTTGAAAGAGGGAGATCTGCAGTATTTCTCCAATTAGTTAGTTTCGACAGTTTCTGGTTTTATTCACTGTTTTGCATCTGCGGTTGTCACTTAAAGTACTTATAGTTAATTGGTGTCTGGTTTTTAACATGTTTTTCAATCGTTCGCTGCACGTGGAAATTAATTAACTGCATAAAAAAGGTTTCTCCGTCACTTCCCCGTAATCTCCTGTGTGGGGAATGGTTGAAGATTCAGTTTCTTACGGTGTTTTTCATACACAGGCTTGGGAGTGGGCTTCGTGAGAGTGTCGGCTATCATTTCTTCACTAGGGCAGTATTGTAGATAGATTTTTCCTTCTTCTTTCATAAGTTTGATGTTGTGGAAACGTATGTCGATATGCTTGGATCGCTTAGTATCTTTATCGTTTTCAGTCATTTTTATACAGGACATATTATCCTCAAATATCGTGATGGGTAGTTTTTGTGGAATGTTGAGGTCGCTTAGCAAGTTTGTTATCCAATTTAATTCTTGTGCTGCGTTGCTAGCTGAAACGTATTCAGCTTAGGCTGACGAAAGTGCAATGCAATTTTGCTTTTTTGTAATCCAGTAAATCGGCGATTTTCCTAGCATGAATAGATTTCCTGACGTTGATTTACGTGTTTTCAAGTCACCAGCCCAGTCTGCATCGGTGTATGCTGTTAGGATGGGCTTGCTGTTTGCGCTAAGAGTTAAATTCAAATTTTCTGTAGTTTTGAGGTATGAAATGATTCTTTTTACTGCTGACCAGTCCTTTTGGCGTGGTGTTTCGTTTCTACGACATAATATGTTTACTGCTGCAGATATGTCAGGACGCGTGATTGTTGATATGTAAAGTAATGTGCCTGTGGCTTGTCGATATTTCGTGTTATTAGGTAAAAGATTATCGTCGTTTTCAAGTCTGTTGAATCCAGCATTCATTGGTGTGTAATGAGGTTTCATGTCGTTTAAATTCAGTTTTTTCACTAGTTCCTGTATTTTATTGTTTTGATTTAGGTAATATGTATCGTTGATTTTATTAATGTTTATGCCTAGGTAATTATTCACTTCTCCTAAGTTTTTTAGTTCATATTCTTTCTTAAGTTGGTTTATTGTTTCTTCGATGTCACTGTCCTTTCCTGCTATCAGGATATCATCTACATAAATGATGATGTATATCGGATTTTCTTGATTTGATTTAAAGTACAGACATGGATCATTTTTGCTCTGTAAGAAATTATTGTTTGTGAGTGTTTCCGATATTTTGGTGTACCAGGCCTTTGCTGCTTGCTTAAGACCGTAGATGGCTTTTTGAAGTTTACAAACTTTTCTTTCATCGCCGGGTTTAATATACCCGTCTGGTTGACTCATATAAACAGTTTCAGTTAATTCACCATACAAAAATGCTGTGGTTATGTCAACATGTTTCACGTTCAAATTTTTGTGCAATGCAGAGATGAGAAATGCACGTATTGTAGCGTGCGAAACTACAGGTGCGAAAGTTTGATCATAGTCAATACCGAATCTTTGACTATATCCTTGTGCTACTAAACGCGCTTTATAGCTTTGAACATTTCCTAAATTGTTCTTTTTAACACTTTCCAACCTAGTTGAAAAGTGTTTATGACTTCGGTTTGTCTGGCCGTCTGGCCGTCTGGCCGTCTGGCCGTCTGCCGTCTGGCCGCCTGGCCGTCTGCCGTCTGCCGTCTGTCCGTGCTCTAACTCCCGTAAATATGCTCGGATTGCCCTGCAAATTTTATATGTTATAATCGTTATCTATAGCATGTTCCCTATTTCAACGGAAGTGTGTAGCACTTATAGTTTTTTTACAGGGACACTCAAAAGAATTCCGTTACATTGCGGTCTATGGGGAAAAATCATTTGCGGTTTATTTAAATAATGTTTCAATACTTTAAACGCATTGAAATTTATATATATCACTAAGGTGCATTAGAAGAAGCTTAATATGGAATAGGGTGTGCATAGCACTTATACTTACTTTACAGGGACAGTCAAAAGAATTCCGTTACATTACGTCTATGGAGAAAAATCGTCTGCGGTTTATTTAAATAATGTTTCACTATTTTAAACGCATTGAAATTTATATAAGGTTCATTACAAGAGACTTACTACAGAATATTGTGTGTATAGCAGTCATCGTTCATTTACAGGGACACACAAAAGAATTCTCTACTGTATGTTAACAATAATTCCTGGAAGTGCGTTTTAAGTTACTGAATGCGATTTTAATTTTAAATCGCTTTTTGTATATTACGTGGTGTGTATAAATTCTGTAGATCCTATACAGGGAAGTACAAAAGTTCGGGAACACATTTCCGTATTATTTAACTCCAGACGGAGAATTTTAAACTGTGCTACGTGTTTCCTAACTGAACTAAAATTTAGCATCCTATGTAGTATATATACAAATCTATAGATCCTATACAGGGCTGAATAAAGTATTCGGATTACTTAGATGTTATCTTTTAGCTTATAAAAGAGTATGATTCGTAAAATTATTTTGGAAGCGTTGGAAAGTGTTACATAATCTATGCTTGACGCATGATTTTTCGTTCTTGTTTAGTTTAAAAGTCCATTTTGAGCCGATAATTTTTGTTCCGGGTGGTGGATCTGTTAAAGTCCAAGTGTTATTTTTTCTTAGGCATTGGATTTCATTTTGTGTTGCTTTTATCCAATTTTGTTTATCATTAGTATTTTTCATTTTTTCGATATCTTCCCAATTTTCGGGAATGTTTTCAGATGAACTATTTGTGAGACAAACATATCTGTCAGGAGAAACGCCTCTATTTGTCCTATTAGACCTTCTTGGTTCAATTGGTTGCTGTTTGGGCACGGATGGTGTCTCTTCACTGTCAAGTTTTATTTCTAAGTGATTTTCATGTCTATCCGGTAATTGTGTATTGTCATCGGATGGTTTTGTGGTGATTTGTATCTCCTCAATGTTATCTGAGTGTACATTTTCATTCTCAAGAAATTTCACCGTTCTCGCTATTATAATTTGTTTTCCTTGTGTGTGAATTCTATAACCAGTCGATCGTGTATCATAACCTACAAACGTTCCGGTTTGAGCCCTGTTATCGAGTTTTCCTCTATTTACTTTATCGACGTAAAATAGCGCTTTACAACCGAATGTTCTTAAGTGTTTTAAATTCGGTTTAATTCCTTTCCATAATTCGTAAGATGTTCTGTTGTTGTTTGCTTTGGTTGGGAGTCGGTTTTGTAAGTATGTTGCGGTGTTTATGGCTTCACCCCAAAAATCTTTGCTTAATTTTGCTTGTGATAGCATGCTTCTAGTCATATCTAATAAACTTTTATTTTTTCTCTCCGCAACTCCATTCTGGCTCGGATTATGCGGGACAGTCAATTGGTGTAAAATTCCATTCTGTTTTAAGTATTCATCTATCTCTTGATTTACATATTCACGACCGTTATCCGATCTAATTTCCTTAGGTTTTTTACCGAACTGATTGTATATCATCGTTACGTACTCTTTTATCTTTTCAGCAACTTCGCTCTTTTTAGATAATAAATATATCGTAGTATATCGGGAATAATCATCAATAAGAGTCATAAAATATATTTTTCCGCCTAAGGTCGGTGTATCTAGAGGTCCACACACGTCACTGTGGATCAAATCCGCAATATTAGTAGCTCGATTTGTTGCTGATTTAGGATACTGCATGTTAGTTAATTTAGTTTCGATACAAGTTACGCATGTTTTATTTTGATGTTTGCATTTTCCTATCTTTATTCCGTCCGCAAGTTTATTTGTTATCATTGATTTAATCGCGTCATAATCTCTGTGACCTAGTCTGCGATGCCAGAGATCTATATGCATTGTTTGCTGTCACAGTTATACGTTATGTTTATATAATTTTGTGGTTCTTCCACATCGTCTATTTCCTCAATAATGTATAAGTTTTTCTCATTTTTCGCCCTAATATATATTTTTTCATCAAAGATCAAATCGCATTTATTATCGTCGAAGATTAGTTTACACCCGTTTTTAGCGGCTTTACTAACCGAAATTAGGTTTGACTCTAAGTCTGGGACATAAAGCACTTCGCGTAATTTCGTTAGTTTTTCTTTTCCTTCGGGGGTTAATGTTTTTATAAAAACTTCTCCTGAACCTAACGCTGTCAGTTTATTACCATTCGCGATCGTTACTGAAGTTTTATTATAATCAATAAATTTACTAAATAGGCTTTTATCATTACAAATGTGCGAGGTAGATCCTGAATCGAGAATCCAGTTATTTTTGCCTACTTTTTGAGTGATTAATTCTTTATTTTGCGTCTGATCATTTGCGTATTTTCTTTCGTTTGGAACTTTGTTTTCCCTATGAGTTTCGTTTTTTTCATAACATAATGAAGATGAGAAATTCTTTTTATTTTTGAATTGATTGTTACGAGGATTTCCGGATTGTACCGTGTTTTTGCTCTTGTAGTGCCAGCATTCGTAAGTGGAATGATTTTTCATTTTACAGTTGTTGAAATATTTTTGTTCTCTTCTATTTTCAGTGTGTGTATATCTCCTATTTGTTTTAAATGCTCTCTCACTGTTGTTATATCCGCTATGTGATTGTTCTGACATTTCATGTCTACGATTATATTCATCCGTTAATTTGTTTTGATAAAATCAGGGGTGAGCTCATTTTCTGGTCTCGCCTCCAACGCAGTTATCAAAGTATTGTGACTGGGGGGAAGAGAACACAGAAATAGCGCGGAAATATGTGAATCGCTAATATTTTCTCCAATGGTATTAAGTTTATCTATAATTTGCAAGATATTAGTGATATGTGAGATCATGTTTGCACCCTCAGCTAATTTAGTACTGTATAGTTTCCGTAACAGGTAAAGCTTACTAGATAAATTGCTTCTCTCATGTATATTTTTCAGAGCTTCCCATGTTAATTTGGCAGTATCTAAGTTTTTTACATTTACGATTTGAGAATCATCGATGCTTAGGTTTATTAGAGCTCTAGTCTTGCGATCTTTTTTGTGCCATGCGGGGTCGGCTGGATCCGGTGGATCTTGTACTATAATATCGTCGAGTTCCTCTTTAATCAGGAACATCTGCATCTTGAACTTCCATGTACTATAATTCGTAGAATTGAGTTTCTCAATAAATTGAGTATTTTCTTTTATCGCATTCATTATTAATTTTTTAGTGTTCTTTTATTTATTATTATATTTTTAGAAATTTGTTAAATTATCGTTTTTTTTTTTATAATACTGGGATATTCTTTTTTCAATCTCATAATCTTTGTTAGGGGAAACGTCGGTAGCGTAATAAATTTTCTTATTTTTATAAATAGTTAAACCAGTCTTCAAATTTAATATACATTTTCATCTTTTGATATGTTAAAGAAGTTTGTTCAGCTTACCTGAAATTTTCCTTTTTGCGCCAAGTGATATCCACAGTAATCCAAAGTGTTGTAGCGATATTTATCTTATCCATTGATTCACTTATATTGGGATAATAAGAAATAGTATTAGTAGAAAATAACAATTGTGTGAAATGAGCAGAAGATTCATTTTTCTTTGAATATAATATTATAATTCTTGGCTAGATGTACATGTTTAAAATCGCGTTTTGGAGGCTGCGTATAAGTGCTCCAATTTTACATTATATTAAAATATATTTACATCATATATATACAAGAGCGTCTTAACTGCTCGGATACATTTTGGAAACTGAAGGGAGATTGTTATTTGAGTTCTGTGCACACGCGCGGGACAAACAGCTGTAGTTTGAAGGAGGGAGATCAGCAGTATTTCTCCAATTAGTTAGTTTCGACAGTTTCTGGTTTTATTCACTGTTTTGCATCTGCGGTTGTCACATAAAGTACTTATAGGTAATTGGTGTCTGGTTTTTAACATGTTTTTCAATCGTTCGCTGCACGTGGAGATTAATTAACTGCATAAAAAAGGTTTCTCCGTCAGATCTAGATTTTAAAAATTTGGAAACATATCTTACCTCACAGCCTACAAGTGGTTTAATTTCTTCAAATGAACCATCAACTAGCATTACACATAGTAGTGAACAATTATATAACATATCCCCTCCCATCGCATGTGTGAATAACATTTTCAAAACCAAACATGGTAAATCTCGCATTTTTGTCATGTTTCGGATTAAACTTGCTGATTTTATATGTTTAACTTTAAAACGACATTATAAACAGTTTTATGTACATATTGAAGAGATCAAACACAATGTATTTACAAATGAAGAAATTTCATCAACAAATAGAATTTTCATGGATATTTGAACATGGTATGAATTCCAATATAAAATTTTTGGATTTAATTTAAAATATAAAAGTTCTTCGTTTATTGCTAACAATACAGTATTAGTGTTAAATTATAATAATTCTATTATGCAAATAAAAAATTTAAAGAATTATACACATTGTGTTTTAAACGATTTTCAGTTAGAAAATTTAAAAGAAAAAGCTATTGATTTTATTAGCAATCTTATTAAACACTTGTATACAGTTCATCTACCGCAGTTAATTAAGCAAAAATGCACACTCGTTAATTTACCTTCTGAAATCGAGCGTGTTTTACTAACGAAACTTATCTCTTCTATTGAGGATAATGTAGTGACAATATTAAACCAAATTTATGAATGTGTAGGATGTATATTTAGACACCAATCCCAAAGTCTACATACATGTTTCACCTTTAATAAACGTGAAAGATTTAATCACTTAGGGGATATGATTTTAATGCTTGTAAATTTTGATTATGTTATTTCAAGGTTTTTAAACGGAGTTGAATGTATCAGTGAAAACTTTTTACGTAACATTAATGTGGAATTTATTCGAAATGTATTATTTAAGTCCTGAAAATAAAATATTTTGCTTTAAATCTGTGTGTTTATTTAAACAAAATGTGTGTGTTTATTAATATTGTTTAACTTGCAATTTAAGATTAATAATTTCTCTTATATGTTTATAACAGAAACATGATAACGTAGTATGTATACTAAATGTTAGTAACATACTACACATGATAGTAAATGTATTTTTGAACTATTATAAAAGTTTTTAAAATTTTACAAGATAGCAAAATTATTTTTCAGTTAAAAAAGTTTTATAAATTTACAATTTTAAATTTAAAACTTAATAAAAGTATTTCATACTTTATCAATGTTGATTCGTCTTGTATGTTAATATTATATAATGGTAACATACTATATAGTTGTTATGTTACTACATATACTTATAAAAATAATTTAAACACGTTATATTATTGTAAAAGTTTTTAAAAAAATTACAAAGTAACTTAATTAAATTATAAGTAAACAAAACAATTATTTTTTTAATTAAAATAAATTAACAAAAATGAAAAGTTATCAAAATTATTTTATAAATGTTTTAAAATACTTAATTTTAATAAATTGTGTCTATGTATACATATATATGTATGTACCTATATACATGTGGAACTTTAGTTAAGTAATAGAAATTCTCAAACTTTGTCATTAGAAACCCTATATTCTGATAATTAATAACAATTAGCTTTAAATTAAAGAAATAGATTAATTTATACTTACAAATATAACCCACTTATAATAGCACGTCCATCTTACATAGTTACTTCAGACATTATGCTTGTTACTATCCTAGCAACAGGATGTTTTTGTCGTACCACGTGATTTCCTTTTAAAGTCACGTGATCATGAAGATAAGAATTAAACACAACGTGTTTGACATTTTCACTTCTGCTATAGAAGAGGCTTGTTTGGTAAGTTATAATGTCCTGTATTCTTTATTTTACACTTTATTTTACAATTTATTAAGAAGATCTAATTTAAATAACGTTTATATTGCAAACGTAAGGTAAAAGCACTAAATTATTGTTTTAAAAGCATTTTATTTTGTAATTCTATCGACAATAAGATGATGTAATACATTTAAAATCTTAATATTGGGTTTTATTTATCAATGTTTAAAGATCTAGATTTTAAACTTAGTAACTTAATTTTCTTACACAAGCGGAAAATAATATTTCTTCATTAATATATCATGTTTACAAAATTTTTAAGTTATATATAATATAACTTGTAAATACATAGTATATTTATATACCAAATCCATAAGTATACATATATACTTAAATAACATGTAAGTATACATATACTTATAGATACTTATAGTATAAAAATATACTATAAGTATTTTCATGCCCGTAGAACCGAAGATAGGAAAGCGCCCCCTAGTGGTGAAAAAACGAAATAAAATCGGTAAGCTCTATCGATGTCGAGTCGAATTGATTTAGACTACCTGAGTTCTAGTTCAAAGACAGGGACCTGTAGAAAAACTTAAAACTTTTAAAAAAAAAAATCGATAACGGGCGAAGCCCGCTTTTCCCTATCATAATATCTGGATAGGGGGTCCTGACACTGATGTCGATGACTGCTGTCGATGACACTGCTTTTCCTCAAACAACTTATGTAGACTACCTGTGTTCTAGTTCAAAGACAGTGAGCTGTAGAAAAACTTAAAACAGAAAAAAAAGGCGGAATTGATAACGGGCGAAGCCCGGCACCGTATACCGGCCGTGCTACGCACGCACCGGATAATCCCTTAAATTGCACATAGAATAGTATAAACCTCTAACTGAACGAACCTCCGGTTCGGGTACCGGCTGCCTGCGGCACCGTATAGCAGTCGTGCTGCGCACGCGCTGCAGTATACGTTAGTTCCGCCTTCCGCCACCAGGTGGCGCAAATAGAAAAAATAAACCTCGAATAAGATAAACCTCGAACTGAACGAACCTCTAGAACCCCACAGTTAAGATAAAAAAACTTGAAGGGGGGGGGGGGGGAGGACACTGCTTTTCCTTAAACAACAGAATTAGACTGCCGGAAAAAAAATCTGATGTCAAACAACCTATTTAGACTACCGGACTTCTTGTTCAAAGACAGGGACCTGTAGGAAAACTTAAAACTGAAAAAAAAAAAAAAAAAAAAAAAAATCGATAACGGGCGAAGCCCGCTTTTCCCTATCATAATATCTGGTTGCCACTCTAAAACAAAAACTTAAGATACTCGTTATGGCATTTTTTAGACGCGGCCTACTTCTTAAAATCGTAATATCTAGCCGGCACTGTAAAAGAAATCTTTCTTTTGCTTTAATTATACAAATAACGATGATTAATTACACAATAAAATAATATATCGGCTCCTAATGAAGATATGAGAATAATTTTTAGATATTCTGAAAGCAGAATCCATTTTGAGTCGCCCTGTCAAAGTTTAGAATTAATGCGCCCCTTAGATTCGGAAATGCCCCCCCCCCCTCTGAAAGAACGCAGTTGAAAGTCACGTGACTATTTTATCTCTTTCAGAAATGACTTATCCACAGACGATTCGTCTGCGTTGAATGTTGAAATAAAAAAGAAGCTGTCTCTCCGGAATAGAAATAAATTCATTTGCCGTGTCATTAATGAGTTTTAATTGATATCTTCAAAAATTACTGGTCGATTTTTACGAATTTTTTTTTGTTGAATTCGCGGTTTTTTTATACACGTGTTAGCAAATTTTCGCGAATGTAGAGTCATTATTTCCACTTGTTTCAAAAAGGAGTGGGGCGATTTGATCTCGTATCTGTCGACACTGCTTTCTTTACGGCAACCTTTTTTCACGTCTGGGGTCGATGTTGGATGTCTGGTCAGTTTTTGGCCGAAATAAAGAAAAGTTACGTTCCGAATTTCAAAAAATTTGACGTTTTGGAACGACAAAAATCGGCCGCGTGCGTACCCCGATTTTCGGATCGATACCTCCGGTACATTTTTTTTAATTCGATGATGCGTTAAAAAGCGACGATTTGGATGTCTGTGATTATCAAAACGGAAATTTTTTTCGATTCTTTTTCCAGTTCGGTTTCGGTCGGTAATTAAAACACTTTCGCTCATTAATAACGCCCAGGGTCCGGGTCGGAGGCCCGACCCGATCGAAACTTGAGCGTCGCGCCTTTTTTGCGAATTTTTCGGTACGCGTCCGCCGTCGGTGCGTCGATTAGTCCAGGAGCCTTTGCGGGTACAAAGGCGGAGTGCACAGACACACACACACAGACGTTTACCGCGCTTAATATTAGTGACTAGCTGGCTTCGCCCGCCAGCGGGCCCCTAATTTACATCGGTGCCTCGAGTTGTAGAAAATCTCGAATCTTGTAAAACCTCAAACCGGACGAACCGCCGACCCGGGTCCCCGCTGCCTTCGGCACAGTATACCGGTCGTGCTACGCACGCACCGGGTAATACCTTAATTAGCACATTGAATTGTACAAACCTCTAATCGAACGAACCTCCGACCCTGGTCCTCGCTGCCTTCGGCACCGTATACCGGTCGTGCTGCGCACGCACCGGATAATCCCTTAAATTGCACATAGAATAGTATATACCTCTAACTGAACGAACCTCCGGCTCGCAGTCAATTCTGTTCCAGAGTTAGAGAAGTGGACAGAGGAATTTAATGTTATCCTTTTAAACATCATGCAAAAATCACTTAAAAAGAAAAAGTTGTCTCATGAAATTAATGTATCCTGGTATACTGACAAACTTAAAGTACAGCGAAGCCACCTAAATGCTATATATAAACTACATAATAGAAATCCAGATTCTGTAGAACTCAAGATTAAATATAAAAAAGCCAAAGCAAAATACAAATTAGATATTAAAAAAGCTAAAATTGATTCTTGGATAACATTTTGTTCGGAAACAAACAGTAAGTATGGTACTGCTTTTAAAATTCTGAAGCAGAAATATTTAAAAAATACAGATCTCATCCACTCTGTCATGGAATATTCAACTCAAAATGATACATAAAAAAGAGATTCAAGAAACGTTACTTCATTACCATTACAATACAAGCCCAGAATTCGAATCATCATTTCAAAACACAAACACACTATCAATAAAAGAATATAACAATTTTAAATTTACCCATAGAGAAATTCAATATGCAATTAACCAACAAAATAAAAAGAAAGCCCCAGGATATGATCGGGTAGATGGCAGAATTTTAGAAAATTTGATAAAAAATAATATGAAGCTTATAAAGTTATTATATAACAAATGTCTCTACCTTGGACACTTTCCAGAAACGTGGAAGAAAGGAGTAGTCATCTATTTTAGAAAGAAAAACAAAGATCCATCAAAACCTGATTCATACCGTCCAATTACACTACTACCCATGATTGGTAAAATCCTAGAAAGATTAATAAAAAATAGAACTTTAACTTATCTTGAAGCAATAAACTATCTAAAAGATGAACAGTTCGGCTTCCGTGAAAACAGAAGCACTATATCAGCTCTGGAGAGACTTAAAGAGAAAATTGCACAATTATTACAAAAACATACTTATGTGGGCATCATATCATTTGATATTACAGGTGCTTTCGATTCAATAAACTGGCACCAATTATCAGAAATAATTGATGACTCACCGTTACCCAGATACCTCAAAACCTTATTAAAAAGTTATATAAGCAAAAGAAGTATAGGCTTAAATCAATATGAATATATAGAGTGGTTCAGGGTATTTAAAGGATGCCCTCAGGGATCCTGTCTTGGACCACTCTTATGGCTTCTTATAGCTAACTACATAATAAAAAATTATAAAAATCTATATGAAGATATTATTGTTTACGCAGATGATTTTTTGATTCCAATAGAGGGAAATACCGTAATAGACCTGGAAGTTACAACCAACAACAAAATAGTCCATTTTAAGAATATATGTGATGAACTCGGTTTAAAAATATCAACTCAGAAAACGCAATCAATGCTTTTCGGTAGCAATCTCCTCGAAAGAAGACTTCCGAGATTTAAATTAGAAAATATAAAAATAAAAGTAGTAAAAAATATTAAATATCTTGGCGTACTGTTAGATTCTAAATTCAATTTTACAGATCACATGAAAGACCTTCGAACAAAGATTGCAAACTTTGTAAACGGATTTAGAGGATTTCGATTCTTTAATAAAGGTATCAAACCAGACATCCTGAAAATATGGTATCAAACAGTCATAGAACGCCAAATACTATATGCTTACGAAATTTGGTATCCAAACTTGAATACTGATGGCCGCAAATTACTACGTTCAACTCAGCGTTTGGCATTATTAAACTTAATACGGACCTATAGGACTATCTCTCACGAAGCTCTGTATCTTCTTACAGGAACTCCACCAATCCTAATAAAAATACAGAATGAATTTCAGTACTACCAACTGAAAATAGGAAATAGAAATCCCTAATATTAAGCGCCGTAAACGTCTGTGTGTGTGTGTGTGTGTGTGTGTGTGTCTGTGCACTCCGCCTTTGTACCCGCAAAGGCTCCCGGACTAATCGACGCACCGACGGCGGACGCGTACCGAAAAATTCGCAAAAAAGGCGCGACGCTCAAGTTTCGATCGGGTCGGGCCTCCGACCCGGACCCGGGGCGTTATTAATGAGCGAAAGTGTTTTAATTACCGACCGAAACCGAAGTTGGAAGAGAAGTCAAAACAGCGAAAAGTTCGCCTTCCGTTTTGATAATCGCAGACATCCAAATCGTCGCTTTTTAACGCATCATCGAATAAAAAAAAATGTACCGGAGGTATCGATCCAAAAATCGGGGTACACACGCGGCCGATTTTTGTCGTTGCAAAACGTCAAATTTTTTGAAATTCGGACCGTAACTTTTCTTCATTTCGGCCAAAAACTGACCAGACATCCAACATCGACCCCAGACGTAAAAAGAGGTTGCCGTAAAGAATGCAGGTCGACAGATCCGAGATCGAATCGCCCCAGTCCTTTTTGAAACAAGTGGAAATAATGACTCTACATTCGCGAAAATTTGCTAACACGTGTATAAAAAAATCGCGAATTCAACAAAAAAAAATTCGTAAAAATCGACCAGTAATTTTTGAAGATATCAATTAAAACTCATTAATGACACGGCAAATGAATTTATTTCTATTCGGAAGAGACAGCTTTTTTTTATTTCAACATTCAACGGAGACAAATCGTCTGCGGATAAGTCATTTCTGAAAGAGATAAAATAGTCAACTGCGTTTTTTCAGAGGGGGGGGGGGGGGCATTTCCGAATCTAAGGGGCGCATTAATTTCAAACTTTGACAGGGCGACTCAAAATGGATTCTGCTTTCAGAATATCTAAAAATTATTCTCATATCTTCATTAGGAGCCGATATATTATTTTATTGTATAATTAATCATCGTTATTTGTATAATTAAAGCAAAAGAAAGATTTCTATTACAGTGCCGGCTAGATATTACGATTTTAAGAAGTAGGCCGCGTCTAAAAACTGCCATAACGAGTATCTTAAGTTTTTGTTTTAGAGTGGAAACCAGATATTATGATAGGAAAAAGCGGGCTTCGCCCGTTATCGATTTTTTTTTTTTTTTTTTTTTTTAGTTTTAAGTTTTTCTACAGCTCACTGTCTTTGAACTAGAACACAGGTAGTCTACATAAGTTGTTTGAGGAAAAGCAGTGTCATCGCCAAACCCCCCCCCCCCCCCCCCCCGCTTTTTTCTTTTAACTGTGGTCCGTTTCTATAACTAAGAAACTGTGTTACGGATGTCCACCAAACTGATTCCAAACATCATAATTAAAGTAATAAGGACCCCCTATCCAGATATTATGATAGGGAAAAGCGGGCTTCGCCCGTTATCGATTTTTTTTTTTTAAGTTTTAAGTTTTTCTACAGGTCCCTGTCTTTGAACTAGAACTCAGGTAGTCTAAATCAATTCGACTCGACATCGATAGAGCTTACCGATTTTATTTCGTTTTTTCACCACTAGGGGGCGCTTTCCTATCTTCGGTTCTACGGGCATGAAAACGACGGGGTATGGCTCATTCGACTAGACATCGAAAGTCTTAACGATTTCAGTTATGATCATATGAACAGATTGCGCCACCTGGTGGCGGAAGGTGGAACTAACGTATACTGCAGCGCGTGCGCAGCACGACTGCTATACGGTGCCGCAGGCAGCGGGGACCCGAGCCGGAGGTTCGTTCAGTTAGAGGTTTATACTATTCTATGTGCAATTTAAGGGATTATCCGGTGCGTGCGTAGCACGACCGGTTTACGTTGCCGAAGGCAGCGAGGCAGGGTCGGAGATTCGTTCAGTTAGAGGTTTATACTATTCGATGTGCAAATTAAGGGATTATCCGGTGCGTGCGTAGCACGACCGGTATACGGTGCCGAAGGCAGCGGGGACCCGGGTTGGAGGTTCGTTCGGTTAGAGGTTTATACTATTCTATGTGCAAGTATCCGGATTATCCGGTGCCGAAGGCATTGGGGCAGGATCGGAGATTCGTTCTTTTAGAGATTTATACTATTCGATGTGCAAATTAAGGGATTATCCGGTGTGTGCGTAGCACGACCGGTATACGGTGCCGAAGGCAGCGGGGACACGGGTTGGAGGTTCGTTCGGTTAGAGGTTTATACTACTCAATGTGCAAATTAAGGGATTATCCGGTGCGTGCGTAGCACGACCGGTATACGGTGCCGAAGGCAGCGGGGACCCGGGTCGGAGGTTCGTCCGGTTCGAGGTTTTACAAGATTCGAGATTTTCTACAATTCGAGGCACCGATGTAAATTAGGGGCCCGCTGGCGGGCGAAGCCAGCTAGTCACTAATATTAAGCGCGGTAAACGTCTGTGTGTGTGTGTGTGTGTGTGTGTGTCTGTGCACTCCGCCTTTGTACCCGCAAAGGCTCCTGGACTAATCGACGCACCGACGGCGGACGCGTACCGAAAAATTCGCAAAAAAGGCGCGACGCTCAAGTTTCGATCGGGTCGGGCCTCCGACCCGGACCCGGGGCGTTATTAATGAGCGAAAGTGTTTTAATTGCCGACCGAAACCGAAGTCGAAAGAGAAGTCAAAACAGTGAAAAGTTCGCCTCCGCCGAGGGTTGCCGGTGGAGACGATTCTCGAAAAAGGCAGGGTTGCCAGGAGCAAATTAAGCCCCAAACCGCAGTGCGGGTTTTTAAACCGACCCGGATCTACGGAAGTCGGGGGGTCAGAAATTCGGAAACGGGACAGACAGATTCAGGAGAGCATTTGCTTTCAGAAATTCGAAAAATCATTCCCGTACGACCATTAGAACTTAAAAAATCCTTTAAAAATCGATCAATAAAAAATAATTTTTTAATTCTTTCGGCGCGGCATGTCGAGACCGCAGACTGCCTGGAACGCAGATGTTTGGAAGGAAGAAAGAGCAAATTCACCTGACAGCTTTCATGTAATGCTCAAGTCCGTTTTCGAAAAACAATGAAAGAATTAATCTCTGGACCCCCAAATCGGCCATCACACGTAAAAAAAAATCCTGATTTCAACAAAAAAAAAAATTGTACAATTCGACCAGCAAAATCGGAAGATATGAATTAAAAACCGGTTAATGAAGCAATCTATTTCTAATCATTTGTAACCAATGCAGAAAAACGACACGTGACCGGATATTTTCAGACAAGAGGAATATTTTCAAGAGTAGAGGCGCAATTTTTTTACGGTGGTCACGTGACGTTCAATTGGGTTTTTTTCAGAGGGGTCCCAATCTCTGATTCTAAGAGGCGCAGAAATTCCAAACTTTGACAGGGCGACGCTAAATGGATTCTGCTTTCAGAATATCTAAAAATTATTGTCATATCTTCATTACGAGCCGATATATTATTTTATTGTATAATTAATCATCGTTATTTGTATAATTAAAGCAAAAGAAAGATTTCCATTACAGTGCCGGCTAGATATTACGATTTTAAGAAGTAGGCCGCGTCTAAAAACTGCATTACGAGTATTTTCAGTTTTTGTTTTAGAGTGGCAACCAGATATTATGATAGGAAAAAGGGGCTTCGCCCGTTATCGATTTTTTTTTTTTTTTTTAGTTTTAAGTTTTTCTACAGCTCACTGTCTTTGAACTAGAACACAGGTAGTATACATAAGTTGTTTGAGGAAAAGCAGTGTCATCGCCAAACCCCCCCCCCCCCCCCGCTTTTTTCTTTTAACTGTGGTCCGTTTCTATAACTAAGAAACTATGTTACGGATGTCCACCAAACTGATTCCAAACATCATAATTAAAGTAATAAGGACCCCCTATCCAGATATTATGATAGGGAAAAGCGGGCTTCGCCCGTTATCGATTTTTTTTTTTTTTAAGTTTTAAGTTTTTCTACAGGTCCCTGTCTTTGAACTAGAACTCAGGTAGTCTAAATAAATTCGACTCGACATCGATAGAGCTTACCGATTTTATTTCGTTTTTTCACCACTAGGGGGCGCTTTCCTATCTTCGGTTCTACGGGCATGAAAACGACGGGGTATGGCTCATTCGACTCGACATCGAAAGTCTTAACGATTTCAGTTATGATCATATAAACAGATTGCGCCACCTGGTGGCGGAAGGTGGAACTAACATATACTACAGCGCGTGCGCAGCACGACTGCTATACGGTGCCGCAGGCAGCGGGGACCCGAGCCGCAGGTTTTCGTTCAGTTAGAGGTTTATACTATTCCATGTGCAATTTAAGGGATTATCCGGTGCATGCGTAGCACGACCGTCATACGGTGCCGAAGGCAGCGGGGACCAGGGTCGGAACGACTGCTATACGGTGCCGCAGGCAGCGGGGACCGAAATCACCCACTCGTGGACAGCCACCCGTGAGGTATAGGAACAATAAGTCCACGAGGGGAAAAATAAACGCTACCCGGCACCGATATCACCCATCCGTTCCAACCCCCACCGCAGGAGGCGCCTGTTTATTAGATTTGAAACAATGAATATAATTACATAACAATAATAAAATATAAAAGGTAAAAAATAACAATTTTTTGCAAATTGAAAGTTAAATATAAAATATTTTCGAAGTACTATAAGTTCATAATGTCCTAAATTTATGGTATTTTAGTTCAGAAAGTCAATGGTCAGTTCAGTCAATTTTTTTTTTAAAATTCTTTCGTAATGAAAGAGAAATTTTTTTTGAGAATATTATAATTCTCTTTTAACTTTTGAGAGTTTGAAGGATTGAAAATGATATTACGAAGGTTATATCTGAGAGTTTCGTTCTTATCAAAAGGGAAGTGATGGATCATAAGAGGGCAGCATCCGAATATGTAGTGAACTGCATCTCCTTCTGCTTTATCGCATGGACATCTAGGTGAGGCTCTTTTTCTTATTTTATGTAAGTATTGTGGGAAACTGCCATGGTTACTCAGATAATACGGCAGTGTTGGCTGTTTGCAGAGATAATTTGGATCGACTTTATTTATAATTTTATAGGTATCTCTGCCCTTATTACATGAGTCCCAAATGGCTTGCCAGTCAGAGATGGTTTTCTTTTTAAAATACAATTTTGCTATTGAAATGGGGAACAACAGATCTTTTCTTGATTGATATTGGTCTTGTAAGATGGCTTGCTTTGCTAGGAGATCAGCTCTTTCGTTGCCAGTATCACCCACATGAGATTTAGTCCATGTTATTATAATGGATTTATCAGGAATTTGAAGTAATTGATTGTAAATGTTTTTGATAATGTAGTTTCTAGGAAAAGCAACTTTTAATACTTCCATAGAAGAGTAACTATCTGTAATAATTAGTAGTTTATTGTAGTCGGAGGTAGAGAACCATTTTATTGCTTTATAAATTGCCATTAATTCTGCTTGATATATGTTATTCAGTGGATGATGTCGTATTGCTTCATCATGTATATTATTTCCATCTTTATATATGGTGAAAGCACTGGCTACACCCCCTGGCATGACAGAACCATCTGTGTAGGCTTCCACATCGTATTCTTTTGGATGGATGAATTTTCTATCTTCTATAATTCTGATATTTTGGACTCTGTAGTAATTGAGGAATCGATACGATTTTTCTTTCTGCATTATATTGTTAATGTTTAGCTGTGTGTTATTGATTAACAAATTTCTATTTCCTATTTTCAGTTGGTAGTACTGAAATTCATTCTGTATTTTTATTAGGATTGGTGGAGTTCCTGTAAGAAGATACAGAGCTTCGTGAGAGATAGTCCTATAGGTCCGTATTAAGTTTAATAATGCCAAACGCTGAGTTGAACGTAGTAATTTGCGGCCATCAGTATTCAAGTTTGGATACCAAATTTCGTAAGCATATAGTATTTGGCGTTCTATGACTGTTTGATACCATATTTTCAGGATGTCTGGTTTGATACCTTTATTAAAGAATCGAAATCCTCTAAATCCGTTTACAAAGTTTGCAATCTTTGTTCGAAGGTCTTTCATGTGATCTGTAAAATTGAATTTAGAATCTAACAGTACGCCAAGATATTTAATATTTTTTACTACTTTTATTTTTATATTTTCTAATTTAAATCTCGGAAGTCTTCTTTCGAGGAGATTGCTACCGAAAAGCATTGATTGCGTTTTCTGAGTTGATATTTTTAAACCGAGTTCATCACATATATTCTTAAAATGGACTATTTTGTTGTTGGTTGTAACTTCCAGGTCTATTACGGTATTTCCCTCTATTGGAATCAAAAAATCATCTGCGTAAACAATAATATCTTCATATAGATTTTTATAATTTTTTATTATGTAGTTAGCTATAAGAAGCCATAAGAGTGGTCCAAGACAGGATCCCTGAGGGCATCCTTTAAATACCCTGAACCATTCTATATATTCATATTGATTTAAGCCTATACTTCTTTTGCTTATATAACTTTTTAATAAGGTTTTGAGGTATCTGGGTAACGGTGAGTCATCAATTATTTCTGATAATTGGTGCAAGTTTATTGAATCGAAAGCACCTGTAATATCAAATGATATGATGCCCACATAAGTATGTTTTTGTAATAATTGTGCAATTTTCTCTTTAAGTCTCTCCAGAGCTGATATAGTGCTTCTGTTTTCACGGAAGCCGAACTGTTCATCTTTTAGATAGTTTATTGCTTCAAGATAAGTTAAAGTTCTATTTTTTATTAATCTTTCTAGGATTTTACCAATCATGGGTAGTAGTGTAATTGGACGGTATGAATCAGGTTTTGATGGATCTTTGTTTTTCTTTCTAAAATAGATGACTACTCCTTTCTTCCACGTTTCTGGAAAGTGTCCAAGGTAGAGACATTTGTTATATAATAACTTTATAAGCTTCATATTATTTTTTATCAAATTTTGTAAAATTCTGCCATCTACCCGATCATATCCTGGGGCTTTCTTTTTATTTTGTTGGTTAATTGCATATTGAATTTCTCTATGGGTAAATTTAAAATTGTTATATTCTTTTATTGATAGTGTGTTTGTGTTTTGAAATGATGATTCGAATTCTGGGCTTGTATTGTAATGGTAATGAAGTAACGTTTCTTGAATCTCTTTGTATGTATCATTTTGAGTTGAAGATTCCATGACAGAGTGGATGAGATCTGTATTTTTTAAATATTTCTGCTTCAGAATTTTAAAAGCAGTACCATACTTACTGTTTGTTTCCGAACAAAATGTTATCCAAGAATCAATTTTAGCTTTTTTAATATCTAATTTGTATTTTGCTTTGGCTTTTTTATATTTAATCTTGAGTTCTACAAAATCTGGATTTCTTTTATGTAGTTTATATATAGCATTTAGGTGGCTTCGCTGTACTTTAAGTTTGTCAGTATACCAGGATACATTAATTTCATGAGACAACTTTTTCTTTTTAAGTGATTTTTGCATGATGTTTAAAAGGATAACATTAAATTCCTCTGTCCACTTCTCTAACTCTGGAACAGAATTGACTGCTTTAAGTGTTGAAAGTAATGTTTCTTCATGTTTTTGAAACAGTTTATTGAATTTTTTAAACGTTTCATATTTGGTTTTGAAACGGTATAAATTTCTTATTGTGGGTGTGACATTCAGAGTAAAAGTAATATATTGATGGTCACTTAGTGATTTAAATGTCGAGTCTATTTTCCATGAATCTATAATATTTTTTGAATGTTCACCGCAGAGGGTCAAATCTGGTTTGCCTTTAAACTTGTCTCGCGCAAAAGAACATTCTGAATCAGGATCATTAATAATAGTTAATCTGCTCATTGCTAGATAGTCAAGTAGGATATATCCTCTAGCATTATTTCTTTTATAACCCCACGCCTGGAGGTGTGCATTGAAATCACCCCCAAGGATAAGGTTCGATGTATCTTCTATGACTGTGGTCCATTCTCGGAAGTCTTCATCAAGATTTCCACTCGGTTTTGAATATTGTGATCCGACTTTAATGAATTTTGATGACAGTGATAGGTTTATAAATACACTGTTATTTGTTTGTAGAGTCTGAATATGAATTAATAAGGGATTGGATACGAGTATTCCCGACGTCTGATTTATTGAATGGTAGAAAGAACATGAAATTGGGATTCCCGTGAAGGTGTTATTACTTTTGTGATAATCCTGAACTAAAGCTAAATCTATTTTATTTTCATGTATGTGCTTCAGCAATTGGAGATTTGCAGCCTTACAATTATTAAGGTTTATTTGAACTATTTTTAAATGATTTGGTGGGGTCTTGGATTCTCCGAAATAATATCTATTGTCCAATGGGATAGTCTGATTTATTATATATGTAGCATTGGTTGGAGGTTCTACAGTTGAATCTTCTATAGAGTCATCAGAGATATTGAGTGATTTTAGTTCTGAGAACATACTTTTGAAGGATCATAGGAGATAGTAATATTTTGTTTTCGTTGCAACAATCTTTGAAAAATTTGGCAGAATCTAGAATTTGCACTATGCCTTTCAATCTTTTCAGGTTTTACTGCGGTTTTATATTCTCTTTCACAGTTGATGCAACGATGACGTTCATAATTTTCTTTTATTTTGCATGTGTCTGTTTTGTGGTTACCTGTGCAATATGCGCATGTTAAGTAATAACTTCTACAATTATCAACTGTATGGCCATAACGTTGACATTTATTACACCTAACCACTGGATTGTAATATTCTATACGGCATAAATTAAAATGAATAGGTAATTTTCTTCTTGAAAATAATGCTTTCGCGTAATGTTCTTCTGCATCAAGTACTATTTGGTATGTTTTCATTTTTTGTTTTTTGAGAACTTTTGCTATTCCTAGAGGAAAATTCTGTCCCAGTTCTTGATGTATCTTATCAATTACTTCAGTCTCAGTCACATCTACTGGAATTCCCAGTATAATGACTTTTTTTCTTTTAGCATCTCTAAGATCTGCTTCGGCCAAATCTCTGAAACCTTCTATTTGATTTATAAAATCAATTAAAACCGCTGTTTTTTCGTCCGATTCTGTTTGGACTATGAGCGAGTTTTTATCTCTTCCTAACGAACATGAGATGTATTTAAATTTTTTATTCCCTTTTATTTTGTCATTTAACATGTTTCGTATTACATTAATGGGAATATTCGTTGATTGACTTCTTCTTATTATTATTGCTGATTTAGAGTACTTAAAGCAAGGTGTTTTTATAGGTTGATCGGATGTAATTGCAGCAGCATAACTCTTGAGTTGTGCTCTTTTCGATATTTCGGAATCGATTCCATCTTCCAGATGGTCTTGATTATTAACTAAGTTTTGTTGATTTTTTATGGTATGAAACATTTCTTCTATAAGTGATGTTTGTTTAATTTTTTCGGTTATTTCAATCTCTTTGCTCTGAAGTTCTTTTTCCATTTTGTCAATTATTTTTGATTGTTGAGTGATTTGAGTTTTCATTTCCTTTATTTGATGCTCTTGTTCGTTTGTCGTAGTTTTCAGGACGTTATTTTCTTCTTGTTCAAAGTATAGATATTCTTTTATCTGCTGTATTGAGTTCGCTATTTGTGTTCGGATGTCTTCATCATAAATTTTTGAATTACTTTCAATTTGATTTAGGATATCTTCCAATTGATGTAGTGGAGATTTCTCTTGTGTTAAGCTCGTTAGTTCTTGCAATGTCATTGGTATACTAAGAGTGGAACTCTCTCCAGAAAGTACCTGTAAATTCAGATGGGCTGTTTCCAACTCTTCCTGAATCATTTCTTTTCCACAGTCTTCCTTACTTAAAACACTCTTATCACCACCTTCATTTCCTTTGTCTTTATCTTGTATCGATTTTCCACTGTGTATCAGTTTTTCATCTTCAATATGTGTTAGACTGTAAGAGGCATTTTGTAATTCAGCTATATTTAATGCCATTTTTGGGGATATCTCTGAGGATGGTGCCTTTAGTATATAGATATTGGTGAAATCTGTCTGTATTAGTTTAAGTCGTCTTTTTAATTCGTCTAAGTATAGGTGGACTATTGCAGATGTTCCTTTAGTGCGTTTTCTTACACCCCTTGTCAACTGCGTAATTAGATCGATAACATCTTGTGAACAACTTGCCTCTTGGCTGTCATATTCTTGAAATTCTCCTTTGTCGGTAATTTCATCGATTATCATGTTGACTATACCTTTTGACAGATGGTCGTCCTCTGTGGCATAATGTTTTGAAATTGATTTTAGGTCTATTTCTAGGCATGAGAGTTTGTTTTTGATTCCTTTTGAGTTGGTGTAGTAGCTTATATAGCTTGTATATTTTTCTAGTTTTACTATAAAGCATTCCAAAAATGCCATTGGTTGGATAGCACCTTTTTTGTTTTTCTTTATATGAATATAGTATTGTTGTGCTATATCGCTAAGATTTAAATTCTTCGTGAATGCATCATTGAAAGTCAACTTTTCAGTCTGATTTTTGTCTACAGTTCTAGAGATTGAACTGATTGGAACGACGTCAACATATGCATAAGTATGAGAGATGTCGACATATGAGTTCATTTTTATCTCAGCATGGGATTGTTGTCTATCTGAATCCACCATTCTAACTTTTATTTGCAAACTGATTAATATACCTCTTTCTATGATTATAAAACTATGACTATCTTATAACTATTTTTATTTCCCTTTTAACTACTTATGCCTCTAATCAATCTAGAACCAGGAATACGGGCACCCCACATATGAGGAAGAATTTTGAATTTTGAAGAAAATTTTGTAGAAGAAAGATCAAAATAAAAGCCAAAAGAATAAGCCAAAGAAAAATGGTACCCCCACGTCCAAACCGGAAAGAACTCCCCGTGCTCATACCAGGAATTTTCATGCCAGAAATAATATTCAATAATTTACAATAATAAGGAAGGACAATGCTATAGGTGTTTGTACAAATTTTTTTTTCTTCTATACATGAATAACAAATTGCTATGATATGCAAAACTGTATAATAAGAATTACCCTTATAACAATAATTGAGAAATTGAGATGTATTATTGTTGTTATAATGTTGGACTTTTTATATATAATTATTTACATTATTTGTTATGAAGAGTTATCAAAATGCCCTAAACTAAAAGTAAAAATGATTGCTCCAGACCAAAGAATCACACAGGGTCACAACTTACCTATGTGGGCCTATGCTATAGATACTCCTCGCTGCGCTTGAACTACATAGAGCTATAAAATAGAGTATGGCAATAACACCCCCCACCCCCCCACCCCAAAAAAAAAAAAAAAAAAAAAAAAAAAAAAAAAAAAAAAAAAAAAAAAAAAACACGCCCGCCTAAGCCGGAAGTGAAAATATCAGTGTAGTGCTTACAACCGAACCTACGAAATATGGTATTACTATTTTGCAAAATGTTTACTATTGAATGAGTTCAGTGATGGGCTACCGGTGCCACAAGGGTTAAAACTTTAATAAAACCGAATGGCTAATAAACAACTGGTAGGACTAATTCTAAACATTATGACTAGAGGAATGATATATTACAACACTAGGACAGAAATTAAAGTAAAAAAGCTGTTAATGTTAGAGGGAAATAAAAATGGGGGGAGGGAACTGCTACCGGCGGGGACAGTGTAAGGGGGAGTCACTAGAAGGAATGTGCAGAAAGAAACTCTGTTATTTACTTAAGAACAGTGAAAAGTTTAATGAAAATAATAAAGTGCCCCTCCCTGCCCCCAAAGCCGGTCCCCTATATGAGATAGAGAAAAACCGATGATGCCAAAAGATGCAGCGTAAAAAGTTCCCTAGGCGCTGGGGAGCTAAATTGGAAAAATTCTATGCTCTATCTCCCATAGGAAGGGAGAAAAGTGGAGAAAACCGAATTTCGATGTTGGTAAAAAAAAAGAAAAGAAAAATGCTGATAATTGGATGTAAGACCCAAGTTACTGCGAGCAAACCAAGGGTAAAAACAGATTATGAGTACAACATTTCTTAATGATAAAGTACCTCACATAAGCCCCCCATTGTATTTCTATTGCTATATGTTTTCTATTGAATGAGTCAGTGATGGGCTACCTGTGCAACAAGGGTTAAAACTTTAAAACCAAATGGCTAATAAACAGCTGGTAGGACTAATTCTAAACATTATGACTAGAAGAATGAAATATTACAACACTAGAACAGAAATTAAAGTAAAAAAGCTGTTAATGTTAGAGGGAAATAAAAATAGGGGGAGGGAACTGCTGCCGGCGGGGACAGTGTAAGGGGGAGTCACTAGAAGGAATGTGCAGAAAGAAACTCTATAATTACTTAAGAACAGTGAAAAGTTTAATGAAAATAATAAAGTGCCCCCCCCCTGCCCCCATAGCCGGTCCCCTATATGAGATAGAGAAAAACCGATGATGCCAAAAGATGCAGCGTAAAAAGTTCCCTAGGCGCCGGAGAGCTAATCTTGGAAAAATATCTAAGCTCTATCTCCCATAGGAAGGGAGAAAATTGAAAAAAAAAAAAAAAAAAAAAGAAAAAAAAAAAAAAAACACAAATTCAAAATAGGTAAAAAGAGAAATACTATTAAAACGATGTTAAACCTAAAATACTGTGGGCAAACCGAGGGTTAAATCAGATTATGATTACTACATTCTTGATGATAGAGTATTTCTCATAGACCCCCTTGCTATCCAAAAGTTTTACAAAAACAAAGTTTTTTCTTTCCCTTTCCTTTCAAGAAATATTCATTGCCCCCTTAATAAACATATTATTCAAGAACCCTTGTAATATATAACAACCATGTTTATACTCTTAATCAAACTCCATGTTACTTCAGTTATTAAATATATTAATCCATAACATTGTATATTTATTACTAAATACTGAACCTAGACCTTAACATATTAACAGAAACCTTTAAAATCCCATAATCCCTTATAATGAGTCCCAATTGGTCTACACCAAATAACCAATGTGTAACTACTGTAATCTAGACCCCATGTCCACCCTAGAACTTAAAATTCATTATTTCTTATTGATCAAATGTTTATTTGTATCCTTTAATATATATTTTCCCACAATTCCACCTTGAAAACCAATCTCTGTTTTGAAACTGGGCTATATTTTTACCTAGAATCCTAACTTTATTTAGATGCTCCTTGGGTCTGTAAACAATGCTGTATATTAATAACTAAACTCCCGAAAACCATAAGGCAAACTAACTCTACACTAAGGTCTGGAGCTAATCACTAGAGATATTTACAATTGAATACTGAGTGACAACTCAACACTACGGAACTTTATAAATGAACCGAAAGTAGCAGCCAAAAAGAAATGGCGTGATGATACTGCAAAGGCATCCATCTTGGATACCACAGAATTTCATAAAGAATTTTTTACTTTAAATATTTATAATACACTTCATATCCAACCAATTTCAAAAATGAAGACTTTTTTATGTACAGCATTTAATCCTACATTAAAATTCAACGTCAAATCTTAAATAATTTTACTAATTCCAATTGAAAAATACAAAATTCCATTTGTTATGAAAAAGTCTATGGGTGAATAGCATTATGACACATACTTAAGATTTACGATAGCACAGTTTACAAATTATATCACAAAAACACTAAAAATAAACATAAAATTTTTTGAAAAAGGAGACGGAGAACACCTTGTATGTCTATTTAATGAAAGAGAATAGTTTTATGAGATTTAAAGTAATTAATTATTAAATAAAAGCATTTTCAAAAAAGTAAACAGTGGCCAATCTCGGCAATGTAAATCTCAGAAGCCTGTACTAGGATACATTTTTAAGTACTTAAACAATGAAAAAACCTAACAAAAATAATCTCCAGACCTTTATAATTAAGTTTTAAAAGTCAAATGACCAATTAAACGAGTCTGAACATTAATATTAATTAAAAAACTAGGACAAAATGATAGCACAGCTTACCAGCATTGTAGACCCGGAGCAAGTGTGCTCCAGAAAACAAACATTGAATTACTAAAATACTTAAAATTGTCCAATTGACTTGCAAATTATTTTATTTTATTTTTTTTTTTTTTTGAGCAGAGGATTTATATGCCTCCCCCCCTCGTTAAAAAGATCTGGGGACGGGAAGTATGTGAAAAAAAAAATTCAAATTAAAAATGACATGCCGATCATCCACACAGTGCACGTCAGCACTCAGAACCAGAAAACAAACTATGAAATTTTAAAAATAGTTAGAAATGTCCAAATGACTTACAAATTTTTATGTACATAGTATAAATATGCCTCTCCCCCCCCGGTAAAAAATTAAAAATATCTGGAGACTGGAAGTATACTTTAAAAATTCACATAAAAATCAACATGTTAAAATCCCATACAATACATGTTAAAATTTCAAATTTTCAAATACCCTTTTGAGGGCCTATAACAATGTAAAAACAGTGTAAATGGATCATTTCATTAAAATAATAAGATACATGTCATTTTTAAGCACATCTGAGCACGGGAAGCTGAGAAATTAAGCAATTAAAATCTCTAGTGAGTGAAAAAACATGGCTGCCTTATAGGCTGAAAACCAATGTTAAAATGCCATAGAAAGTGACTTTTAGTATTTTGCACATAATTCGAGATTTTCTACAATTCGAGGCACCGATGTAAATTAGGGGCCCGCTGGCGGGCGAAGCCAGCTAGTCACTAATATTAAGCACGGTAAACGTCTGTGTGTGTGTGTGTGTGTGTGTGTGTGTGTCTGTGCACTCCGCCTTTGTACCCGCAAAGGCTCCTGGACTAATCGACGCACCGACGGCGGACGCGGACCGAAAAATTCGCAAAAAAGGCGCGACGCTCAAGTTTCGATCGGGTCGGGATTCCGACCCGGACCCGGGGAGTTATTAATGTGCGAAAGTGTTTTAATTACCGACCGAAACCGAACTGGAAAAAGAATCGAAAAAAATTTCCGTTTTGATAATCGCAGACATCCAAATCGTCGCTTTTTAACGCATCATCGAATTAAAAAAAATGTACCGGAGGTATCGATCCGAAAATCGGGGTACGCACGCGGCCGATTTTTGTCGTTCCAAAACGTCAAATTTTTTGAAATTCGGACCGTAACTTTTCTTTATTTCGGCCAAAAACTGACCAGACATCCAACATCGACCCCAGACGTGAAAAAAGGTTGCCGTAAAGAATGCAGTGTCGACAGATACGAGATCAAATCGCCCCACTCCTTTTTGAAACAAGTGGAAATAATGACTCTACATTCGCGAAAATTTGCTAACACGTGTATAAAAAAACCGCGAATTCAACAAAAAAAAATTCGTAAAAATCGACCAGTAATTTTTGAAGATATCAATTAAAACTCATTAATGACACGGCAAATGAATTTATTTCTATTCCGGAGAGATAGCTTCTTTTTTATTTCAACATTCAATGCAGACGAATCGTCTGTGGATAAGTCATTTCTGAAAGAGATAAAATAGTCACGTGACTTTCAACTGCGTTCTTTCAGAGGGGGGGGGGCATTTCCGAATCTAAGGGGCGCATTAATTCTAAACTTTGACAGGGCGACTCAAAATGGATTCTGCTTTCAGAATATCTAAAAATTATTCTCATATCTTCATTAGGAGCCGATATATTATTTTATTGTGTAATTAATCATCGTTATTTGTATAATTAAAGCAAAAGAAAGATTTCTTTTACAGTGCCGGCTAGATATTACGATTTTAAGAAGTAGGCCGCGTCTAAAAACTGCCATAACGAGTATCTTAAGTTTTTGTTTTAGAGTGGCAACCAGATATTACGATAGGGAAAAGCGGGCTTCGCCCGTTATCGATTTTTTTTTTTTTTTTTTTTTAGTTTTAAGTTTTTCTACAGCTCACTGTCTTTGAACTAGAACACAGGTAGTCTACATAAGTTGTTTGAGGAGGAAAAGCAGTGTCATCGCCAACCCCCCCCCCCCCCCGCTTTTTTCTTTTAACTGTGGTCCGTTTCTATAACTAAGAAACTATGTTACGGATGTCCACCAAACTGATTCCAAACATCATAATTAAAGTAATAAGGACCCCCTATCCAGATATTATGATAGGGAAAAGCTATACTGACAAACTTAAAGTACAGCGAAGCCACCTAAATGCTATATATAAACTACATAAAAGAAATCCAGATTTTGTAGAACTCAAGATTAAATATAAAAAAGCCAAAGCAAAATACAAATTAGATATTAAAAAAGCTAAAATTGATTCTTGGATAACATTTTGTTCGGAAACAAACAGTAAGTATGGTACTGCTTTTAAAATTCTGAAGCAGAAATATTTAAAAAATACAGATCTCATCCACTCTGTCATGGAATCTTCAACTCAAAATGATACATACAAAGAGATTCAAGAAACGTTACTTCATTACCATTACAATACAAGCCCAGAATTCGAATCATCATTTCAAAACACAAACACACTATCAATAAAAGAATATAACAATTTTAAATTTACCCATAGAGAAATTCAATATGCAATTAACCAACAAAATAAAAAGAAAGCCCCAGGATATGATCGGATAGATGGCAGAATTTTACAAAATTTGATAAAAAATAATATGAAGCTTATAAAGTTATTATATAACAAATGTCTCTACCTTGGACACTTTCCAGAAACGTGGAAGAAAGGAGTAGTCATCTATTTTAGAAAGAAAAACAAAGATCCATCAAAACCTGATTCATACCGTCCAATTACACTACTACCCATGATTGGTAAAATCCTAGAAAGATTAATAAAAAATAGAACTTTAACTTATCTTGAAGCAATAAACTATCTAAAAGATGAACAGTTCGGCTTCCGTGAAAACAGAAGCACTATATCAGCTCTGGAGAGACTTAAAGAGAAAATTGCACAATTATTACAAAAACATACTTATGTGGGCATCATATCATTTGATATTACAGGTGCTTTCGATTCAATAAACTTGCACCAATTATCAGAAATAATTGATGACTCACCGTTACCCAGATACCTCAAAACCTTATTAAAAAGTTATATAAGCAAAAGAAGTATAGGCTTAAATCAATATGAATATATAGAATGGTTCAGGGTATTTAAAGGATGCCCTCAGGGATCCTGTCTTGGACCACTCTTATGGCTTCTTATAGCTAACTACATAATAAAAAATTATAAAAATCTATATGAAGATATTATTGTTTACGCAGATGATTTTTTGATTCCAATAGAGGGAAATACCGTAATAGACCTGGAAGTTACAACCAACAACAAAATAGTCCATTTTAAGAATATATGTGATGAACTCGGTTTAAAAATATCAACTCAGAAAACGCAATCAATGCTTTTCGGTAGCAATCTCCTCGAAAGAAGACTTCCGAGATTTAAATTAGAAAATATAAAAATAAAAGTAGTAAAAAATATTAAATATCTTGGCGTACTGTTAGATTCTAAATTCAATTTTACAGATCACATGAAAGACCTTCGAACAAAGATTGCAAACTTTGTAAACGGATTTAGAGGATTTCGATTCTTTAATAAAGGTATCAAACCAGACATCCTGAAAATATGGTATCAAACAGTCATAGAACGCCAAATACTATATGCTTACGAAATTTGGTATCCAAACTTGAATACTGATGGCCGCAAATTACTACGTTCAACTCAGCGTTTGGCATTATTAAACTTAATACGGACCTATAGGACTATCTCTCACGAAGCTCTGTATCTTCTTACAGGAACTCCACCAATCCTAATAAAAATACAGAATGAATTTCAGTACTACCAACTGAAAATAGGAAATAGAAATTTGTTAATCAATAACACACAGCTAAACATTAACAATATAATGCAGAAAGAAAAATCGTATCGATTCCTCAATTACTACAGAGTCCAAAATATCAGAATTATAGAAGATAGAAAATTCATCCATCCAAAAGAATACGATGTGGAAGCCTACACAGATGGTTCTGTCATGCCAGGGGGTGTAGCCAGTGCTTTCACCATATATAAAGATGGAAATAATATACATGATGAAGCAATACGACATCATCCACTGAATAACATATATCAAGCAGAATTAATGGCAATTTATAAAGCAATAAAATGGTTCTCTACCTCCGACTACAATAAACTACTAATTATTACAGATAGTTACTCTTCTATGGAAGTATTAAAAGTTGTTTTTCCTAGAAACTACATTATCAAAAACATTTACAATCAATTACTTCAAATTCCTGATAAATCCATTATAATAACATGGACTAAATCTCATGTGGGTGATACTGGCAACGAAAGAGCTGATCTCCTAGCAAAGCAAGCCATCTTACAAGACCAATATCAATCAAGAAAAGATCTGTTGTTCCCCATTTCAATAGCAAAATTGTATTTTAAAAAGAAAACCATCTCTGACTGGCAAGCCATTTGGGACTCATGTAATAAGGGCAGAGATACCTATAAAATTATAAATAAAGTCGATCCAAATTATCTCTGCAAACAGCCAACACTGCCGTATTATCTGAGTAACCATGGCAGTTTCCCACAATACTTACATAAAATAAGAAAAAGAGCCTCACCTAGATGTCCATGCGATAAAGCAGAAGGAGATGCAGTTCACTACATATTCGGATGCTGCCCTCTTATGATCCATCACTTCCCTTTTGATAAGAACGAAACTCTCAGATATAACCTTCGTAATATCATTTTCAATCCTTCAAACTCTCAAAAGTTAAAAGAGAATTATAATATTCTCAAAAAAAATTTCTCTTTCATTACGAAAGAATTTAAAAAAAAAAATTGACTGAACTGACCATTGACTTTCTGAACTAAAATACCATAAATTTAGGACATTATGAACTTATAGTACTTCGAAAATATTTTATATTTAACTTTCAATTTGCAAAAAATTGTTATTTTTTACCTTTTATATTTTATTATTGTTATGTAATTATATTCATTGTTTCAAATCTAATAAACAGGCGCCTCCTGCGGTGGGGGTTGGAACGGATGGGTGCTATCGGTGCCGGGTAGCGTTTATTTTTCCCCTCGTGGACTTATTGTTCCTATACCTCACGGGTGGCTGTCCACGAGTGGGTGATTTCGGTCCCCGCTGCCTGCGGCACCGTATAGCAGTCGTTCCGACCCTGGTCCCCGCTGCCTTCGGCACCGTATGACGGTCGTGCTACGCATGCACCGGATAATCCCTTAAATTGCACATGGAATAGTATAAACCTCTAACTGAACGAAAACCTGCGGCTCGGGTCCCCGCTGCCTGCGGCACCGTATAGCAGTCGTGCTGCGCACGCGCTGTAGTATATGTTAGTTCCACCTTCCGCCACCAGGTGGCGCAATCTGTTTATATGATCATAACTGAAATCGTTAAGACTTTCGATGTCGAGTCGAATGAGCCATACCCCGTCGTTTTCATGCCCGTAGAACCGAAGATAGGAAAGCGCCCCCTAGTGGTGAAAAAACGAAATAAAATCGGTAAGCTCTATCGATGTCGAGTCGAATTTATTTAGACTACCTGAGTTCTAGTTCAAAGACAGGGACCTGTAGAAAAACTTAAAACTTAAAAAAAAAAAAAAATCGATAACGGGCGAAGCCCGCTTTTCCCTATCATAATATCTGGATAGGGGGTCCTTATTACTTTAATTATGATGTTTGGAATCAGTTTGGTGGACATCCGTAACATAGTTTCTTAGTTATAGAAACGGACCACAGTTAAAAGAAAAAAGCGGGGGGGGGGGGGGGGTTTGGCGATGACACTGCTTTTCCTCAAACAACTTATGTAGACTACCTGTGTTCTAGTTCAAAGACAGTGAGCTGTAGAAAAACTTAAAACTAAAAAAAAAAAAAAAAATCGATAACGGGCGAAGCCCGCTTTTTCCTATCATAGTATCTGGTTGCCACTCTAAAACAAAAACTTAAGATACTCGTTATGGCAGTTTTTAGACGCGGCCTACTTCTTAAAATCGTAATATCTAGCCGGCACTGTAATAGAAATCTTTCTTTTGCTTTAATTATACAAATAACGATGATTAATTATACAATAAAATAATATATCGACTCCTAATGAAGATATGAGAATAATTTTTAGATATTCTGAAAGCAGAATCCATTTTGAGTCGCCCTGTCAAAGTTTGAAATTAATGCGCCCCTTAGATTCGGAAATGCCCCCCCCCCCTCTGAAAAAACGCAGTTGACTATTTTATCTCTTTCAGAAATGACTTATCCACAGACGATTTGTCTCCGTTGAATGTTGAAACAAGAACGAAAAATCATGCGTCAAGCATAGATTATGTAACACTTTCCAACGCTTCCAAAATAATTTTACGAATCATACTCTTCAATAAGCTAAAAGATAACATCTAAGTAATCCAAATACTTTTATTCAGCCCTGTATAGGATCTATAGATTTGTATATATACTACATAGGATGCTAAATTTTAGTTCAGTTAGGAAACACGTAGCACAGTTTAAAATTCTCCGTCTGGAGTTAAATAATACGGAAATGTTTTCCCGAACTTTTGTGCTTCCCTGTATAGGATCTATAGAATTTATACACACCACGTAATAGACAGAAAGCGATTTAAAATTAAAATCGCGTTTAGTAACTTAAAACGCACTTCCAAGAATTATTGTTAACATACAGTAGAGAATTCTTTTGTGTGTCCCTGTAAATGAACGATGACTGCTATACACACAATATTCTGTAGTAAGTCTCTTGTAATGAACCTTATATAAATTTCAATGCGTTTAAAATAGGGAAACATTGTTTAAATAAAGCGCAGACGATTTTTCTCCATAGACGTAATGTAACGGAATTCTTTTGACTGTCCCTGTAAAGTAAGTATAAGTGCTATGCACACCCTATTCCATATTAAGCTTCTAATGCACCTTAGTGATATATATAAATTTCAATGCGTTTAAAATAGTGAAACATTATTTAAATAAACCGCAAATGATTTTTCCCCATAGACCGCAATGTAACGGAATTCTTTTGAGTGTCCCTGTAAAAAAACTATAAGTGCTACATACTTCCGTTGAAATAGGGAACATGCTATAGATAATGATTATAACATATAAAAATTGCAGGGCAATCCGAGCATATTTACGGGAGTTAGAGCACGGACAGACGGCAGACGGCAGACGGCCAGACGGCAGACGGCCAGACGGCCAGACGGCCAGACAAACCGAAGTCATAAACACTTTTCAACTAGGTTGGAAAGTGTTAATAAAAAAGAAGCTGTCTCTTCGGAATAGAAATAAATTCATTTGCCGTGTCATTAATGAGTTTTAATTGATATCTTCAAAAATTACTGGTCGATTTTTACGAATTTTTTTTTGTTGAATTCGCGATTTTTTTATACACGTGTTAGCAAATTTTCGCGAATGTAGAGTCATTATTTCCACTTGTTTCAAAAAGGACTGGGGCGATTCGATCTCGGATCTGTCGACCTGCATTCTTTACGGCAACCTCTTTTTACGTCTGGGGTCGATGTTGGATGTCTGGTCAGTTTTTGGCCGAAATAAAGAAAAGTTACGGTCCGAATTTCAAAAAATTTGACGTTTTGCAACGACAAAAATCGGCCGCGTGTGTACCCCGATTTTTGGATCGATACCTCCGGTACATTTTTTTTTATTCGATGATGCGTTAAAAAGCGACGATTTGGATGTCTGCGATTATCAAAACGGAAGGGGAACTTTTCGCTGTTTTGACTTCTCTTCCAACTTCGATTTCGGTCGGTAATTAAAACACTTTCGCTCATTAATAACTCCCCGGGTCCGGGTCGGAATCCCGACCCGATCGAAACTTGAGCGTCGCGCCTTTTTTGCGAATTTTTCGGTCCGCGTCCGCCGTCGGTGCGTCGATTAGTCCAGGAGCCTTTGCGGGTACAAAGGCGGAGTGCACAGACACACACACAGACGTTTACCGCGCTTAATATTAGGGACTAGCTGGCTTCGCCCGCCAGCGGGCCCCTAATTTACATCGGTGCCTCGAAACTTTTGTATTCTCCGGCTCGCATCCCCCTCGAACCGAACGAACCTACGACCCGGGTCCCCGCTGCCTTCGGCACCGTACACCGGTCGTGCTACGCACGCACCGGATAATCCCATAATTTGCATAATCACTTAATTTGCACATCGAATAGTATAAACCTCTAACTGAACTAATCTCCGACCCTGGTCCCCGCTGCCTTCGGCACCGTATACCGGTCGTGCTACGCGCGCACCGGATAATCCCTTAAATTGCACATAGAATACTATAAACCTGTCAGTGAACGAACCTCCGGCTCTGGACCCCGCTGCCTGCGGCACCGTATAGCAGTCGTTCCGACCCTGGTCCCCGCTGCCTTCGGCACCGTATACCGGTCGTGCTACGCACGCACCGGAAAATCCCTTAAATTGCACATAGAATAGTATAAACCTGTCACTGGCTTCGCCCGCCAGCGGGCCCCTAATTTACATCGATGCCTCGAATTGTAGAAAATCTCGAATCTTGTAAAACCTCAAACATGACGAACCGCCGACCCGGGTGCCCGCTGCCTTCGGCACCGTATACCGGTCGTGCTACGCACGCACCGGGTAATCCCTTAATTAGCACATTGAATTGTACAAACCTCTAACCGAACGAACCTCCGACCGTATACCGGTCGTGCTGCGCACGCACCGGATAATCCCTTAAATTGCACATAGAATAGTATAAACCTCTAACTGAACGAACCTCCGGCTCGGGTCCCCGCTGCCTGCGGCACCGTATAGCAGTCGTTCCGACCCTGGTCCCCGCTGCCTTCGGCACCGTATGACGGTCGTGCTACGCATGCACCGGATAATCCCTTAAATTGCACATGGAATAGTATAAACCTCTAACTGAACGAAAACCTGCGGCTCGGGTCCCCGCTGCCTGCGGCACCGTATAGCAGTCGTGCTGCGCACGCGCTGCAGTATACGTTAGTTCCACCTTCCGCCACCAGGTGGCGCAATCTGTTTATATGATCATAACTGAAATCGTTAAGACTTTCGATGTCGAGTCGAATGAGCCATACCCCGTCGTTTTCATGCCCGTAGAACCGAAGATAGGAAAGCGCCCCCTAGTGGTGAAAAAACGAAATAAAATCGGTAAGCTCTATCGATGTCGAGTCGAATTTATTTAGACTACCTGAGTTCTAGTTCAAAGACAGGGACCTGTAGAAAAACTTAAAACTTAAAAAAAAAAAAAATCGATAACGGGCGAAGCCCGCTTTTCCCTATCATAATATCTGGATAGGGGGTCCTTATTACTTTAATTATGATGTTTGGAATCAGTTTGGTGGACATCCGTAACACAGTTTCTTAGTTATAGAAACGGACCACAGTTAAAAGAAAAAAGCGGGGGGGGGGGGGGGGGGGGTTTGGCGATGACACTGCTTTTCCTCAAACAACTTATGTAGACTACCTGTGTTCTAGTTCAAAGACAGTGAGCTGTAGAAAAACTTAAAACTAAAAAAAAAAAAAAAAAAAAAAAAAAATCGATAACGGGCGAAGCCCGCTTTTTCCTATCATAATATCTGGTTTCCACTCTAAAACAAAAACTTAAGATACTCGTTATGGCAGTTTTTAGACGCGGCCTACTTCTTAAAATCGTAATATCTAGCCGGCACTGTAATAGAAATCTTTCTTTTGCTTTAATTATACAAATAACGATGATTAATTATACAATAAAATAATATATCGGCTCCTAATGAAGATATGAGAATAATTTTTAGATATTCTGAAAGCAGAATCCATTTTGAGTCGCCCTGTCAAAGTTTAAAATTAATGCGCCCCTTAGATTCGGAAATGCCCCCCCCCCCTCTGAAAAAACGCAGTTGACTATTTTATCTCTTTCAGAAATGATTTATCCGCAGACGATTTGTCTCCGTTGAATGTTGAAATAAAAAAAAAGCTGTCTCTTCGGAATAGAAATAAATTCATTTGCCGTGTCATTAATGAGTTTTAATTGATATCTTCAAAAATTACTGGTCGATTTTTACGAATTTTTTTTTGTTGAATTCGCGATTTTTTTATACACGTGTTAGCAAATTTTCGCGAATGTAGAGTCATTATTTCCACTTGTTTCAAAAAGGACTGGGGCGATTCGATCTCGGATCTGTCGACCTGCATTCTTTACGGCAACCTCTTTTTACGTCTGGGGTCGATGTTGGATGTCTGGTCAGTTTTTGGCCGAAATAAAGAAAAGTTACGGTCCGAATTTCAAAAAATTTGACGTTTTGCAACGACAAAAATCGGCCGCGTGTGTACCCCGATTTTTGGATCGATACCTCCGGTACATTTTTTTTAATTCGATGATGCGTTAAAAAGCGACGATTTGGATGTCTGCGATTATCAAAACGGAAATTTTTTTCGATTCTTTTTCCAGTTCGGTTTCGGTCGGTAATTAAAACACTTTCGCTCATTAATAACTCCCCGGGTCCGGGTCGGAGGCCCGACCCGATCGAAACTTGAGCGTCGCGCCTTTTTTGCGAATTTTTTGGTCCGCGTCCGCCGTCCGTGCGTCGCCTGGTCCCGGAGCCTTTGCGGGTACAAAGGTGGAGTGCACAGACAGACACACACACACACACACACACACACAGACGTTTACCGCGCTTAATATTAGTGACTAGCTGGCTTCGCCCGCCAGCGGGCCCCTAATTTACATCGGTGCCTCGAAACTTTTGTATTCTCCGGCTCGCATCCCCCTCGAACCGAACGAACCTCCGACCCGGGTCCCCGCTGCCTTCGGCACCGTACACCGGTCGTGCTACGCACGCACCGGATAATCCCATAATTTGCATAATCACTTAATTTGCACATCGAATAGTATAAACCTGTAACAGAACTAATCTCCGACCCTGGTCCCCGCTGCCTTCGGCACCGTATACCGGTCGTGCTACGCACGCACCGGATAATCCCTTAAATTGCACATAGAATACTATAAACCTGTCAGTGAACGAACCTCCGGCTCTGGAACCCGCTGCCTGCGGCACCGTATAGCAGTCGTTCCGACCCTGGTCCCCGCTGCCTTCGGCACCGTATACCGGTCGTGCTACGCACGCACCGGATAATCCCTTAAATTGCACATAGAATAGTATAAACCTGTCACTGAACGAACCTCCGGCTCGGGTCCCCGCTGCCTGCGGCACCATATAGCAGTTGTTCTGACCCTAGTCCCCGCTGCCTTCGGCACCGTATACCGGCCGTGCTACGCACGCACCGGATAATCCCTTAAATTGCACATAGAATAGTATAAACCTCTAACTGAACGAACCTCCGGCTCGGGTCCCCGCTGCCTGCGGCACCGTATAGCAGTCGTGCTGCGCACGCGCTGTAGTATACGTTAGTTCCACCTTCCGCCACCAGGTGGCGCGTCCCCGCTGCCTTCGGCACCGGGTAATCCCTTAATTAGCACATTGAATTGTACAAACCTCTAACCGAACGAACCTCCGGCCCTGGTCCTCGCTGCCTTCGGCACCGTATACCAGTCGTGCTACGCACGCACCGGGTAATCCCTTAATTAGCACATTGAATTGTACAAACCTCTAACCGAACGAACCTCCGACCCTGGTCCCCGCTGCCTTCGGCACCGTATACCGGTCGTGCTGCGCACGCACCGGATAATCCCTTAAATTGCACATAGAATAGTATAAACCTCTAACTGAACGAACCTCCGGCTCGGGTCCCCGCTGCCTGCGGCACCGTATAGCAGTCGTTCCGACCCTGGTCCCGCTGCCTTCGGCACCGTATGACGGTCGTGCTACGCATGCACCGGATAATCCCTTAAATTGCACATGGAATAGTATAAACCTCTAACTGAACGAACCTGCGGCTCGGGTCCCCGCTGACTGCGGCACCGTATAGCAGTCGTGCTGCGCACGCGCTGCAGTATACGTTAGTTCCACCTTCCGCCACCAGGTGGCGCAATCTGTTTATATGATCATAACTGAAATCGTTAAGACTTTCGATGTCTAGTCGAATGAGCCATACCCCGTCGTTTTCATGCCCGTAGAACCGAAGATAGGAAAGCGACCCCTAGTGGTGAAAAAACGAAATAAAATCGGTAAGCTCTATCGATGTCGAGTCGAATTGATTTAGACTACCTGAGTTCTAGTTCAAAGAATAGAAGAAACCTGTAGAAGAAACCTCTAGAAGAAACCTGTAGAAAAACTTAAAACTTAAAACAAAAAAAAAATCGATAACGGGCGAAGCCCGCTTTTCCCTATCATAATATCTGGATAGGGGGTCCTTATTACTTTAATTATGATGTTTGGAATTAGTTTGGTGGACATCCGTAACATAGTTTCTTAGTTATAGAAACGGACCACAGTTAAAAGAAAAAAGCGGGGGGGGGGGGGGGGGTTGGCGATGACACTGCTTTTCCTCAAACAACTTATGTAGACTACCTGAGTTCTAGTTCAAAGACAGTGAGCTGTAGAAAAACTTAAAACTAAAAAAAAAAAAAAAAAAAAAAAAAAAAAAATCGATAACGGGCGAAGCCCGCTTTTTCCTATCATAATATCTGGTTGCCACTCTAAAACAAAAACTGAAAATACTCGTAATGCAGTTTTTAGACGCGGCCTACTTCTTAAAATCGTAATATCTAGCCGGCACTGTAATGGAAATCTTTCTTTTGCTTTAATTATACAAATAGCGATGATTAATTATACAATAAAATAATATATCGGCTCCTAATGAAGATATGAGAATAATTTTTAGATATTCTGAAAGCAGAATCCATTTTGAGTCGCCCTGTCAAAGTTTGAAATTAATGCGCCCCTTAGATTCGGAAATGCCCCCCCCCCCCCCCCCTCTGAAAAAACGCAGTTGACTATTTTATCTCTTTCAGAAATGACTTATCCACAGACGATTTGTCTCCGTTGAATGTTGAAATAAAAAAGAAGCTGTCTCTTCGGAATAGAAATAAATTCATTTGCCGTGTCATTAATGAGTTTTAATTGATATCTTCAAAAATTACTGGTCGATTTTTACGAATTTTTTTTTGTTCAATTCGCGATTTTTTTATACACGTGTTAGCAAATTTTCGCGAATGTAGAGTCATTATTTCCACTTGTTTCAAAAAGGACTGGGGCGATTCGATCTCGGATCTGTCGACCTGCATTCTTTACGGCAACCTCTTTTCACGTCTGGGGTCGATGTTGGATGTCTGGTCAGTTTTTGGCCGAAATAAAGAAAAGTTACGGTCCGAATTTCAAAAAATTTGACGTTTTGCAACGACAAAAATCGGCCGCGTGTGTACCCCGATTTTTGGATCGATACCTCCGGTACATTTTTTTTTATTCGATGATGCGTTAAAAAGCGACGATTTGGATGTCTGCGATTATCAAAACGGAAGGCGAACTTTTCGCTGTTTTGACTTCTCTTACAACTTCGGTTTCGGTCGGTAATTAAAACACTTTCGCTCATTAATAACTCCCCGGGTCCGGGTCGGAATCCCGACCCGATCGAAACTTGAGCGTCGCGTTTTTTTTGCGAATTTTTCGGTACGCGTCCGCCGTCGGTGCGTCGATTAGTCCAGGAGCCTTTGCGGGTACAAAGGTGGAGTGCACAGACAGACAGAAACACACACAGACGTTTACCGTTCTTAATATTAGTGATTATACAAAATTATATGTTTAATAGCATATGTGAATCAATAATATATTTAAAAAATCTGAAATATATTTGTATTAAATTTTTACTTCTTGTAGAAGTGCAAGAAATTTATTTTTATACATAGGGTTTAAATTTACAAGTCCATTCATTCACATAATAGTGGTATAATATAATCATATTGAAAAATAAAACACAAAAGCTTTTTCACTTATCTATTATTTATTTAATTATTTAAACACATACATTAGTATATACAAGAAGTTGTATAGTTCAAATAAATTGGTAAAGTCAATATTTCAAAAAGGAATAGTTTCATTTTTTATAGCATTTTGTAAAGTGTCTATACGTAGTAATAAAGTCTGTAAATGGTTTAAAAGTTCAGTACGCTGTTCAGATATATGTTCTTTGGGCGAGAGATGAATTTTTCTATGATTCACTAAGTCAAATCTGTGATTAAATATTTCAGAACAATCGACACATTTATAGTGTCTGGTAAACGGTTCAATATTCCTTTGCTTTTGCTGAGGGGTGTTATGAATCATAATATGATTTATTAAATTTTTTTGCCGTAAAAACTTTTTATCACAATCATTACATTTATGCATAACGCCTTGTTTAGAATGTACTAAGTTATGCTTTTGTAAGTCGCTTTTCTGCACAAATGATTTCGAACACATTTTACAATTAAAAGGTTTCTTTTCTAAGTGAAATTTCATGTGTCTAACTAACACATTTTTTCGTGAGAAAGTCTTACTGCATTTCTCACATTTATATGTGGCAGATGTCTTCGGATGAATTAGCATATCATCCTGTAAAGCGCTCTTTGTAGTAAACAGATTATCACACTTAGAGGGTTTTTTTTCTAAATGTAAGTTCATATATCTTAATAACATATATTTTTTAGTAAATACTTTTTTACATGTATCACATGTAAAAGGTAACTTTTGATCGACTTGATCTGATGAAGAGGCCATCGGTTCCTTATTCAAAACAGGTTTCATTAAAATAGTACAGTCTATTTGCTCCTTAAACTCCGATGTCAAGGCTTTTCTTATCTTGGTTGGTTCGTCTAACACCATGTCTTGCATTGTACTTATTTAATTTAAATCAATTAAAATCGCAGATCACTTAAACGGAGAAAAAATTAGAACGTCTTAACGGCACAGAAACAGTATGAATATTATTTCAAATAAAACTTTTCATGAATATTTATTTAATTGTAGAGGGCGCGCTTGCTTAAAATAATTAAAAATAGCGTCACGTGTTATATATCGTATACAGAAATTAGTCTGTATGTTAAACATAAGTAATTTAGCAAAGTATCTTTTATTATACAGTGGGTGATTTAATAAGTTAAGTACAAATTTATTTTCCATATTTTATGTAAAAGTAAACAAGTAATGTTTTATTATGTATTCATCATGGCTTAAAATGCAAATTTAAATGTGTGAAAATACTCGTTCATTATATGGTATCGCTAATTAAGTTACATATCACGAAAAAAAAAACAACATAATATTCAATTTAGTGAAAGAATTTTTATACTTTAAACTATACAAGAAGTATCGTTATCAGTAAGAAAACAGGGATGTTATCCGCAAATAAGTAGTTTCCTGTTTTTGCTCTGGTAGACAACAGATCTATTTTCACACTCGATAATCTTTATAATATTCGCTCAGTTTTGGTTTAAAATCTTAAATAATTTATCAAGTAAAGGGTAGTATTTTGTATAGAATATGTAAGTTATATTATAATAATGGTACTCATGTTTAATGAAATAGTATAAAATCCTTAATTTTTGTAGAAAAATAAAACAAGTTTCTACATTTTCTGAATAAAAATTGTAAAACTTTCCGAAAACTAAACTTATTTATTCCTTATACATAAATAAAAAACAGACACATGATTAAAAACTAAACAAATATTTATTAAATATAAAACATTTCTACGTTAATTTATAAATACATTGCTCAAATGCTTATTATAAAAGTCTACATTCATAGATTCAAAAAATAAATAAGTATAATTACATGTACATTTCTCTAGCAGGTTTTTCACAAATTCCTTAATGTTGAAATTTAACAAAGCACTGTCTGCGCACCAGTTAAACTGTTTTCTTAAATTATATCTCATACATTCATGATCTATTTCTACTGGTTGGCCGATTGAACATAAATAACAGTCAAACGTGCGATATACTGATCTCTCTAATTCATGATCGAAGCATTCTAAAAAATAGTCCATCGCCTCTTCCTCTGTAAAGTGAGAACATTTACATATTTTTACGTTTTTTAAAACATAAACAGGTAAAAGTTTTGTTAAAGAAGTTTGAATAAGACATTCGCTAATTTCAATACAGTTTTTCTCTAGTTTGAGAAATTGTTCTTTTGTAAGTAGTAAACAATCAGGTTTCAATAGTTTTTGCAGTATGCATGATTCCTTATCCACATAAATCGTTAGTAAGTCGTTGTTAGATACGAATGTTTCTTTTTCTGCAGAGTCAAAATTAAATTTTGTCATTCTCGTTTCAAATTTATCAAAGGTTGCGCACGATATTGTAATTCCTTCATTTGTAGGGTACATTTTACCACTATTCTCAAATTCTTTATATTTTTGAATGTGAACGTTTAACTCACAGTCCTTATTCATTTGCACTTCGACAATCGTATCCTCCCCTAAGTCCCAATGGTATGGGGTAAAAACGTCAAAATACTGGAATATTCTACTAAATTCGCTGATTTCTGAAATTTCATAGTAAGATGTGTTAAGCGAAGTAGTCATTTTCAGGTTTAGAATAATCCAAAAAGCAGGGTAAACAGATAGGTGATCAAGCAAATATACAGCAAGGTTTTAAGTAATTAGAAGAATAATCGTTTAAGTCAAAACTTTAAACAGTAAATTCATTATGGTGTACAAGCTTCTTATATTGCTATTCTTATCGTTGTAAAACAGGATGTTATTCTATAAATGTCGTTATATCCTGTTTTATTAACTTGAAAATCTTAGGAAAAAAAAGTAACATTGTGTTAGGTTTCATTATTTATATTAATTGTACGGAGCCATCGTAGCGTAATTGGGAGCGCATTGGAAAACTAGCCAAAAGGTTGACAGTTCGAATCCGAGCATAAACATAATGGTAAGTTAAACTTTCTTTTTTAAAGTATACAATTAAAAATTCTATTACAGTATCCTTAAACCCCACTTGGTAAGTTAAAAATTGCTGTATTATATAATTTATGTTACAAAATCTCTTGTATGCAAATTGGTAAGATACGCTTTGCTTTGCAAGTTTATAAAACCAACAAACCAACCAACCTTTTATAAGGTTATTTTATATGTTATAAATACATTCCAATGTGTTTGTAAGTTTAAACATTAAAGTTTATCGTAAAGCTTAAATTATTTTTCAAAATTTATAATATCATTAGTACTGTATAGTAATAATCCAATATGTTCAGTCACGTGACACCTTTTCTTATATATCTTAAATCGCGTCTAATAAACATGGTCTCATGTTGTGTTCGTTTAAACCTACTGCAAATCAACACATCATGAGATCATTTTGTCAAGTTCGAGGTTCGTACCCCGCTTCATTTACATGTTTGATAAAAGCTAATGATTTTTTAAAAAGGGACTACGCTATTTCAAAGTGAAAGTTGTAGTCGAAATTTAATATTTTCTTAATTTCTGTGAAGAAAAAAAAATGTTTTAAAACGTATGCACGTCTTGTATTTTATTACAATTAGTTCACTTCGTATATGCATGCTTGTGTACGTAACTTTGTGTCTGTCTGTCTGCCTACCTGCCTGCTTGCTTGTCTGTGTGCCTGCCTATCTGCCTATATGTCGGTTTATAACTATAATTATTTACATGTGTCACTTTAAAATTTTTGTTAAGTGCTACGCTATAACTAAATATTTCCATTGTAAGCAGTTTGGTAAGAAACTTTGAAATATTTTATTAAGTGCTATGCTTTAACTAAATATTTTCATTGTAAGCAGTTTGCTAAGAAACTTTAAAATTATTTATTTAGCGTTATGTTAGAACTTAAATTTCTATTTCATATTCCTTTGCGAGCACCATGGTAACACATTTTAAAATTATTTATTAAGTGCTATTCTATAACTATATATTTCCATTGTAAACAGTGGTAAGTTACTTTATTTTACACCATGCTATAACTTAAATTTCCATTGTAAGCAGTATAGTTAGATACTTTAGAATATTTTATTTTATACTATGCTATAACTTAAAATTCAGAAGCAGTCATTTTAAATTCCATAATTTTCATACTTACCGATAGAGGGCGACACCACTTTAAACTTTATCTCTCCTGAAAAAAAAAATGGGGGGGAGGGGGGAGGCAGGGGGCAGGGGGGGGCAAGGGGATAATAGTCGTACTCTACCATAGCCGATACCTCGTAATATAAGACAATTTTAATTTTTTTAAAATTAAGCCCCCCCCTTAAAAAAAATACCCCCCCTACTATAACATGCTGCCCCCTCCTAAAACCCCCTCTCCTATAGCACACCCTTTCGCCCCACCCTCGATTTTAAGTTTGAATTTTATCATCGTAGTCTTTTACAACAATTTAGCACCACCGCCGCACCACAGCACCACCTCATGGCCCGCCGCAACGCCGCCTCATGATATGAAACCGGCTTTTTCTATATTCTAGCCTTTTATCCGAGAGGCTTTTGTCCAGTGAGGTAGCGAAGTAAAAATTTTAAGATTTCCTTTCACTAAATCAATAGTTCGGGTTGTTTCATTTCAAAAGTCTCTAAAGGCATATATCCTTTAGCAATATGGCTGATGCCTGTAATAGAACTTTTTCTTAAAAAGCTTATATATTTTAAATTGCACACACACAATATATATATCATTAAATCACATATCTATTTCACATATGCTGTGCAATCAAACGATCAAAAGATCGCTGAACATGTAATTATTCATCCACAAAATGTTATGCATTTTCTGAATGTGTAAAACAATTGTAGTTTAAGTAAATAGGTTAGTTAAACATTGACTAAAACTTGTGGGAAATTCCACGCTAAGCTGATATTTCTTGAGCATATTAACAAAACATGCAAAGAGACAAAAATATAAAAATTCTGACGATACCTCAACAGCAAGAACAAATGTTTTTACTTACACATGCACATAAAAAAGAAGGCAAGAAAGCAACAACATGGAGCAGTTGATGCTTTATTTATTTTTAAAGAAGGAAATTAATCTGTATTAAGGAGGATTAAATTTTCAAGTTATACAATCTGATAAAATATAATGATATTGAATGGCATAAAACTACCCGATTTGTAATAGTGGATGCATAACAAGTAGATATTCCGTTTTAATACTCAATTACATTCCAATCATTTCGTTTTTATTTCACCTAAACAATGCAAAGAAAATAAAAACAATTCGGAAATGTCCACCACTGCATCTCAGAATCGGAAGATCTGTCTGGCGTCATTCTGATTAAGTGTAATTGTTCTCCATGCTGCCTTATCAGTCAACATGTCTGGACATGTCGCTCCACATTAAGAACATCTGAGGTCAATATTTCCTGTGGTCAGTTAAGCTACCATTAAATTGCCTTTGAAGTCTCTTTCGAGGCAGTAACAAAAAAGAGCAAATAAAGACAGTGGTGCAAATGTTTTTTTTTTCTTCTGTACGGGAAAGATTGTTTCTTTTTGGATAGTTGCATAGTGTTTTCGGAAATTAAAAGCTATGTAATTTTATTTGTTGTTTGCAGATTTCGTGTTTCTCACTTGAATAATTAATCTTTTCGCATTTTCCCCCTCAATTCTTCCGCTCCAAATAAAAATTCTTAAAACAGTTTAAATAGGAAAAGTGACGATACAATTTTTTTCAAGCATTTATTCTACGTAAATCATAAAAGTTTTATTATGTTTTAATCTCTGTGGTAACATATTTTCTAGAGCAGGATTAAATAGACCGACACTTATATTTTTAACTCTAAGTCACAGTGAATAATCAGATCTAAATCAAAATGAAAACCTTGCACCTCCTGACTAAAAGCAGTGCTAGTGCTTTAACTCCAAAATAAGTATGACTATATGTATAGTCCTGATAGCTGATAATATAGCTTTGACTATGTTGTTTACCTAATGATGTCTTAAGGCTGTTTTCAAATCTAAACTGGCTAACTTTCTGAAAATTTGTAATACATTTCTGTTTGCAAACTTATAAAATGGACAGGTACAACTTATTAAGAAACTATGTAATCGAATTGGTTTATTTATTTTATTTTTTTCGTTTTACTGTAAAAGCCGAAGATTTTTCAGAAAATGCTGTCAAGGTTGGCGTTTTGAACCGACGCGACAGCACAAAAAAAAAAAAAAAAAAAAAAAAAAAAAAATGCTGTCCTGAAACGACAGCAAAAGCTTATAACTCATGAATCATGATGTAATTCATTTATTGGAAAATGAAACAAGTTGGAAATTTTACGTCAAACGTGACAAATGAGGTGCGTTCGTACTATAGCTTGTTATATAAATATTCAGATCTTGATGATTTTTAATTCTGTGAAATGAATTATATCGTCTGCAGATTAATTTCTGTAATAAAATAAGTATCTCGGTCGCAGCTCCTATAACAAGAAAGCACCGATTAAAAAAAAAAAAATTAAAATTTCTTAATAACTATTTTTATTAATATTTTCTAAAGTTTTGATTCGATTTTCATAAAATTTGAAATGTCTCAACAAAATTCTGCAAAGATAATATATCTAAAATTTCAAACCATTCGGTTGGGTAGTTTTTGCGTTGTTATATGCGGACGGACGGACAGACGGACGGACCAAACGACGACAATAGGTGCTACGTATTTATATAATTACGAACGTACCTAAAAAGCAATTCGATTCCAAATGACTACAATAATCATGTCTGCAACTATCATGCTTTTATGTTCAGATATAAACAAGAACGAAAAATCATGCGTCAAGCATAGATTATATAACACTTTCCAACGCTTCCAAAATAATTTTACAAATCATACTGTTTAATAAGCTAAAAGATAAAATCTAAGTAATCCGAATACTTTTATTCAGCCCTGTATAGGATCTATAGATTTGTATATATACTACATAGGATGCTAAATTTTACTTCAGTTAGGAAACGCGTAGCACAGTTTAAAATTCTCTTTCTGGAGTTTCTGTTAATAAAAGGAAATGTGTTCACGAACTTTTGTGCTTCCCTGTATATGATCTACAGAATTTATACACACCACGTAATAGACAAAAAGTGAGTTCAATTTAAAATCGCGTTCAGTAACTTAAAACTCACTTCCAGGAATTATTTTTAACAGACAGTAGAGAATTCTTTTGTGTGTCCCTGTAAATGAACGATGACTGCTATACACACACTATTCTGTAGTAAGCTTCTTGTAATGCACCTTAGTGATATATATAAATTTCAATGCGTTTAAAATAGTGAAACATTATTTAAGTAAACCGCAGACGATTTTTCTCCATAGACGTAATGTAACAGAATTCTTTTGACTGTCCCTGTAAAGTAACTATAAGTACTATACACACCCTATTCCATATTAAGCTTCTTGTAATGCACCTTAGTGATATATATCAATTACAATGTGTTTGAAATTGTGTAACCTCATTAAAATAAACAGCAAATGATTTTTCCCCATTGACCGTAATGTAACGGAATTCTTTTGAGTGTCCCTGTAAAAAAAGTATAAGTGCTACACACTTCCGTTGAAATAGGGAACATGCTATAGGTAACGACAATAACATATAAAAAATGCAGAGCAATCCGAGCATATTTGCGGGAGTTAGAGCACGGACAGACGGCAGACGGCAGACGGCCAGACGGCCAGACGGCCAGACAAACCGAAGTCATAAACACTTTTCAACTAGGTTGGAAAGTGTTAATAAAAAAAGGTGTGAGAAATTTTCGCGCTGTTGAACGGGGATTTCTTTCTTTCTTTCTTTGTTTTTCTTTCTTTTTTTTTTTTTTGGAGAATCTTTTTTACCACTTGTCAACGAGGATTTTTTTTTTTTTTTTTTTTTTTTTTTTTGTTACTCTGAAAATTTTTCTTTTTTTTTAATATATATGTTACGATCAATATGATACATCCGGTAATTATTAACACTGACCGATTATTATTAATAGTAACTGCTGTCAGTATTGATAGTAACCAGTGATTTTTAATAATTACCGGATTTATCATACTGACCGTAACATTTTTTTTGTTCTTCCTTTCTCAAGAGATGTTTTTCACTAAAAAGAAAGAAATAATACAAGATCACATTTACATATTTCAGTCAGGAGTTTAAAATATTATTTATTTATTTATTTATTTACTAGCAATGTTGTGGAGTTTTGGGGTTCTTTCTAAAACACAACTTACTTAAACTTAAAAAGCTCATTTATTACTCAATCTTCACTTGACAATTAAATATTTAGAAAAAAATAAGTATACCCTGATTAGCTCCACTGAAATCTGTTGCCATGGAAAAGGTAGCAAATTATATCAAACTAATCAAAATATCAAAACTTAAGAATCCGAATAGGTTAATACAACAATGATAGTTTTGAACTCATCATTTTAAGACAATATTAAATGTAGTAAGGGGCAACAGATTTCTAAATCAAGTAGCATACTGGATTGCATAAAGAACACCCAACTCCACTCCAACCCGATCAAGCTCAAATCTCCATACACATTAAATTAACAAAAGTGTAATCATCATATAATTTGGAAAAATGCAGACAACCTGAAATTCCTCCAATATGAGGACCAAAAGGGGAAAGAGTTAAATCCGTTAATAGAATAGGGATATGATGATGTACTAAAATTTTAGAACAACCATAGAGATTCTGAACAAGATCCGATCGGTTAACCAAATAGTGGTGTATAATGACTGGATATTTTTTTTTTTTTTTTTTTTTTTTTTTTTTACTTTTTAAAATAAAACAATTTTGGTGTATATTTTAGAAAAACAATGTTTCTGAAAGAGGAGAGTTAAAGCTTAATTTAACATTTTATGAAATTAAATTTAATATTACTGTTTCACTTATTAATCTATCCATCCTTAAATCAAGATCAAAAATACGATTGTATAACATTGAGTGAACTTCAATTTATGTTCATTAAAACAGTCAGTTATGAATTTAAACTTAAGAAATTTTAAAGTCCTAATTTAATAAAGTTGAATTTTCTCTCCCTTTTTTTTTTTTTTTTTTAATTAATCACAGAAAGGTTAGGCCATTCTTATAGGTCTACTGTGAATATAAAAAATTAATTATTTAGAGATTTATACAAAGAAAAACATACCAACTTTGATAATAAACAAAAAAAAAAACACAATTTATTTGAACATTTAAAATAATGAAGCAACTAAGTTATCAAAAATAATCTTAATAAAACAATATAACAGCTGATCTTTTAAGTTGAAACCACTCACTGGTTACTTTTAAATTACACATCATATTTTTAAAATTACCATCATATTACCATTTAATGGTCGTTCAAACATACGAACATTATATATTAACCTACAGACTATTTCTGTTCATAATGTTTATTCTTATTGAAATTATCCAAAGATATTCATTTCACTTTTAAACTCTGGTATAGCAAACATATTTTTTTTTTTTTTTTTTTTTTTTTTTTTTAAAGAGGTACAAATAAATAAAAAGAAAAACTATGCAAGTAGTACTTACAACAGGTAGAGAGTTCTACAATTTTAGTCAATGGGCACTTAGGAGCATTTCCTCCTTTTTCAAAATCTGATGAAGCACTTAAGCTGGAGTATTCAGGCTGGGGAAAAATTCAGACGTGGTTTCAAGCTAACATTCATCAATCCTCTCATCTCACTGCATCACTTGCCATCAACTACTAGGTCCATCATCTAGTCCGGAGGGGAAAATCGTTCTACGGTCCAGAACTTCACCGTCGGAGTCAGTAATTTCACCTTCCTGAAGCATGTGTTTTATTCGAAGATAGCCATCACCGTAACTCAGAACACTACGACTTCTAACGACCGGTTTAGTTCAATATCTATGATCACTTCTGATGGTTAAGAAGTCATAATCTTGGAGCGCCACTACGCCAAAAAAAAATAGGCTACACATATCTTCTTCTTAATTTCTCGTTAACAGTTATAGATCCGCAATTCGAAAATGCCCTTATAGCCTCTTTTCATCATAACATCATGATTTAGGATGGTTAATGTAGGGCCATCAATGCCCCACTCTCAAAAAAAAAAAATCTTCCAGAAACCTGTCCGCCTTCAACAACTTCGCGATCCAGCCCACAGGCCAATCTTCGAGCCCCGTAATAAGTCGAATTTTTTTTTACGAGTCAAACGACAGGTCTCTTGGCCAAGCAACAAGTGTCGTAAACATTCATTCTCCCGCGCTGCTTGAAAAACGGGACCGATCCACTCTGCCAGGGGTACGGGAATGGAAACAAAAGGAAAAATGGACTCATCGTGAAGACTACAGCTTGCCGCTCCACTCTGCCGGCCGCTTCATGGGGGAAGGAAACCATGCATCACCCCCATGGTGTGTGCTGAAGGGGGGTCCTGTTAGCCTCTGTTTACATGGGCGCCAGCTATCCGCCTGATAGCAGAGCCAATTGAAGCCTGACGTAAACTTACAAAGCCTAATTGCGTGTATAGTACACTCATAAGATAACGTAATTCTTATACAGGGCGGTCGGTCATTCTTATATCAAAGTCAGACTAGATGACTCCAAATTTTCCACCTGTGCAGTCTACTGACAAAACATCCCTCCCTTGCTGTCTGCTTTTCGTATTTGAAAAACAGGAAGCTACGTTAGACTATAAACGTTGAAATTACTTTGCAAAAAGAAAAAGAAAGAAGAAAAAATAAAAACTGATTTTATTATAATTATTACAATTACTTTTATTTATTTAAATATTTATTAGAAACAGAAAAAAAGAGTGCTTTTAAATAAATGTTGAGAAAGTGATTTAAATAATTAATGTAGATTAAAAAAAAAAAATTTGTTGAAACCAACCGTAACAAGATTGCTCCCCCCGGCTAATTAAAAAAAAATTTTTTTTTTGAGAAAACAAATTATTTTTTTGAAAGGTAACTTGGTACCACATGGCATGCTGGGACCTCAACACTGAAAAAACTGACCCACAAACACAGATCATACATCGATCCGGGACGGGATCCAGAGAGTTCACCGCTGAAATACCACCCTGACAATATATTCCGGATATATACAACCAGAGCTCGCACATCCGTAGAAACCATTACCTAAAATATTACCTGAAACATGACCATAAAAGAGTACTACCAGAGGAGGGACCACAAGGCTGATTTTACCACTAAAATGACCAAGATATTTTCTGCACCTGTAAAAGAACACATGTTCCACCTGATTGTGAAACCTCACTTCCCTACTACTGTCATTCCTACGCATAACTGCATCCTTCCTGAGACTTCTGGCAACAGAACTGTAAATAATACATAAATTGAATTTTGAAAAAAAAAAATTAGCCGAAAAAGAAGAGAAGTGCCCACTGATTAATTGTCACTATACTGCTTATATACATAACTTCAATAATTGGCATCACAGTATATTACAACACTATCTATTAATGTAAATAAGTACTAGTAATATCATAGTTACAACACTGTAAATGTCAATGAAATTTGTAAAACACATATTAATTCTATTATACAAAAATACACAAGATCAACTGGTGACACACAAAAAAAAATATATACATATACATCTGTAAGACACAAATTATGGTATCACAGACCATGTTAGAGAATTACGCACACAATTGTAACAATTTTATATGAGAACACATGTTTGTTTTCGAACACAGTCTAATGATTCGGGATATTATGTAGATTTTACAAATGCACGTACAAGTAATGTGCATGGGAAAGAGTATCTCTGCCTCTGTGCTACTTATAGCAAAAAGCAGTTTCGGGCCTTTTGGGCACTACAGGGAAAACATTCCACAAAATAAAATAAAAAACAGGGGTGGTGACATATATCACCAGGAAGGAAAACACACATTCCACAAAAATAGGAAGTAGAATAAATAAAATAGTTAATTTTAGCACTTTTAGCCACACACAACAACATACAGGCATGTACATGAGACAGTATGTACTAGAAAAAGAAAAAGGGCCCACACTCCTTAAAGTTTAAGCTCAAATAAAACCACAAACTGTATAGTAAATAATAAATCTATCTAGTTAAAATGTAGAAATTAAAGTAAACACATACTTAAAAAGTTATATACAAAACACTGATGCATTAAAAAAAACTGAACTAAACAGATCTACCTCGGCAAAAGGGCATACAAAACACAACATCCTAAAAAAATTTTAAAGTAACAAAAATTACATTCGTTTCTTTTTTTTTTTTGCAAAAATATACCCAAAATCTACGAAAACGGGGTGCGGACGGGTATATACCACATAATCTACCATAAAACAGACAAAAACCTTAAGTATAGGCATAAAAAGGGTTAAAAATGCCTACATGAGAGTATCAACACACAACCAAAACAAACCTTTAATACGCTAGAAAAACTAAGTTCCGTTTTAAAAATGTCAAAAAAAAATAATTAAATATACATACACATTAACTAAACTATAAATAAATACAAATAAACAAGGTAAAATTGAATAAAAATGCTTGAATAACGAAAAAAGGTAGTTAGTATTTATAACTCGGACGGTCTCTTCTATCCCGTAGCGAATAGTCGGTTCTAGAAATCGATATTGAACGACTACTTCTATTCGATTTAGCAGCTGGACGAATCGATGAACGAGACCTGCGCGAATCGCTGTGCTCAGCAGTTGAACTGCTTTCTGCCGTGGCTGAATTTTTACCTACGCGCATTTCACTGCCTTCTGCCGTTGCTAAATTTTTATTTACGCACATCTCGTTATTCTCTGCCGCTGCAATCTCCGGAGAAATGGGAGGTGGGGGAGAGGGATTTATGATTTCAGTCGCGTCGCTGTCTGTTTCCTCCACTTCCGGCGCTACCGGAGTTTCGTTATTGTTGACGTTCACTACTGCTGGTGCGCGGTTACTATCATATGGTGCCCAGGGAATGAATCGGTTACGCTTACACCTGCGTACAGGAGGAGAATCGCGCGGTTGGTGTGGTGAATCGATGGTCACGTTTTCAGTCGATCCCAGGCCAATTGTTTGTTTTGGTTTACTGGACCAGATGGGGAGTCTGTCTTTGAAAGAAGACAACCTGTCAACATGGACAACCTGAAAATTTTTGGGATTAGCAACTAGCGCTATTTTAAAATTAACCTCATTTAGCTTCTCAATTATAGTAAAAGGACCATTATTTTGCTTGCTTAATTTTTTTGTATTACCAGGGGCGACTGTGGGTGTAAATAACCACACAAGATCTCCTATTTTAAAATTTTTATCAACAGCTGTCTTTTCACGGTATTTTTCCTGCTGCTCAGAAACTTTAATTAAATTACTATGTACTTCAGTGTATACTTTTTGAAGAGCTGGGATTAAGAGTTCGCAAAAAGAGGGTGCATCATTATAATTAAAAGAAGGTGGTTGAGAAAAGAGATTATATGGTAGATTCATATTTCTGCCATACATAACTGCAGCTGGGCTAAGTTTAGTTGAAGAGTGGACAGCTGAACGCATAGCTAGTAGTGCAAATTTGAGTTTAGTGTCCCAGTCAGATTGATTTTGGTTGACTATGTGACAAAGTGCATTTTTAAGAGTACGATTCTGTCTCTCCACTTGCGAGTTGCCAGCCGGGTGATAAGATGAGGTCTTAATATGTTTAATACCAAACATTTTATATACGTGCTCTATCGCATCTGAAATTAGATTCTTCGCGTTGTCCGTCGTAATAAAACAGGGCGCACCGTAGCGTGATATGAAATCAGCTAAAGTGTCCGCAATGACATCTGAAGTGGTTGAACTAACCGCATATGCTTCTGGCCACTTAGTAAATGAATCTATATATGCGACAATATACTTATTTCCCGAAAAAGTTTGCGGTAAGGGTCCAATGAGATCCAAATGAACCTTGTTCATGGGAAACTGGGGGGTCGGCATACGTTGCAGAGGGGCGAGCTGGTTCGCTCTATAAGCTCTCTTCTGCTGGCAACTAATACATGACTCCACTAGATGCTTGACATCTGACGACATTCCTGGCCAATAGAAGTGCTCACGAATGCGATCAATGGTCTTTTGAAAGGCTTGATGACAAGCCGCTAGGGACTCATGTGTTAGTGCAAAAACTTGAGTAACCAATTCTTTTGGCACGACTAACTTTACAGATTTATTCAAAATAGCTGACTCCCTTGTATCCTCACAAACTAAAATGTCATCTCTAAAAAAAAATTTCATGTATTTAGGAGCAATTTCTACACCTTGGTCTAGTTTTCTTGCAATCTCGCAGCATTTCTTGTCTGATTTTTGTAATTCACCAATTTTTTCAAGTAGATTAGAATGAGGCATAAAAGTAACTTCCTTTTCGACTTGTATACAAAAATTACAATTAACAGTATCATTGGAGTTATCATTGTTGACATACCTCGAAAGGAAATCTGCGACACTGTTACACTTACCTTTGACAAACTTGATTGTAAAATTAAAGTCTGAGAGAGTGCAGATCCATTTAGCCATGCGAGATGTAGGGTCGTGAATTTTTAACATAAATGTTAGAGGCGCATGGTCTGTATAGATGAAAAAATGGGTATTAGCAATGTAACATTTGAAGTGGGCAGTAGCCCAAACTAAAGCTAGTAATTCCCTTTCAGTGGTGGAGTAGCGGGTCTCAGCATCTTTCAATTTTCTGCTGGCAAAGGCAACAGGATGGAGCATGTTATTTTCATCTAATTGTGATAACACTGCCCCTAATGCTTCGCCACTGGCATCAGTATATAAATGGAATTCTTTCTCAAAATCAGGGAGTGCAAGACATGGTTTTGAAATAAGAGCCATTTTAAGGTCTTCAAATTCTTTCTGTGCATCTTCATTCCACGCAAATTTTCCTGTCTCTTTCGTTAAGTTGATTAGATTTTTAGCTCTCTTAGTAAAATCTGGTATAAATCTCCTATAGAAAGATAGAGTTCCAATAAATGACCTAACAGCCTTTCGGGTAGTTGGAGGTTTAAAATTTTCTATTACGGCAATATTTTTATTGATAGGTGATACTTGGCCACTACAAATCTCAAAACCTAGATATTGTATTTTATTCGAAAGGAAAGTGCATTTACTGGGCTTAAGTTTAAGTTTATGCAGTCTTAACCTTTCAAAGACCATGCTAAGCTTCTCAAAATGAGAATTAACATCACTGGAGGCAATTACAATGTCGTCGATATAAACAAGAATTCCAAGATTGCCTAAATCACCGAAAATAGCATTCATAAGTCTTTGGAAACTGTTACCTGAATTTGAGAGCCCAAAACAGTTACGGGTCCACTCAAAAAGTCCTTTGTGGGTGATTATAGCAGTTTTATGCCTATCCTCTGGGCGAATAACCTGTTGAAAAAAACCACTAGTTAAATCTAGCGTTGAAAAAAATTTAGCCCCACTTAAAGCATCAACAGAGTCGGTGATGTTAGGAATTGGATAAGCATCTTTAACAAGATTTTTATTTAATCTTCTGTAGTCAACAGCAAGTCGATAGGAACCGTCTGATTTCCGAACCAGAATAACCGGAGAAGCAAATTCAGACATGGAAGGGGAAATTATGTCCGCCTGTAACAAAGTATTAAGTTGGTCTTCCATTTCTTGACGTAATATGTAGGGGACTCTATAAGCTTTGCCTTTAACTGGTTTATTTGAAGTTAAGTTAATTTCATGCGGGATTGTATCACAGTCGGGTAAATCTAAGACCGATGCTGCAAATACATCTTTGTTTTTGTCTAGAAAATTTTGCATTTTAAGTTTTAATGGGGGTTCTAAATGATCTAAATTAATTTCAGAGCTCCAAGTGAGATCAGCGTGATCAAAGTCACCAATTGGAGGGGCCAAATTTATATTATAGGTTAATTTATTATCAGTTACGGGTATATTTGACTGGTCTACACATTTTTGAATTTTGGCAACAAAGGTTCCTTTATTTAAATGAATACTATTGTCTGAAAAATTTGCAAATGAGATATATAGGCCATGTTCTTTAGTGCAAATGGCTCTGGAGGTAAGGAGACCTTGATTTAAATTTTTCGCCAAAGGTTCTAACATAACAATATCATTTTCCTTAATAAAATTTTCCTTATAACTTTTAACCTGGGCTAACATTTTTGACTGCGGGGGAATTGAAATTTTGCTACATAACACAGCGAAACTTATATTTTTATTTTTATTGGTTTTATCACTACTGCTATCTTCATTGCTCTCCTCCTCGACTTCAGGTACCTTATCCTCTATACTTACCAAATCTTCACTTTCATCAATATTACAAATTTCAGTAGTCTCTTCAGCTAAATTACCCTGAGTTACCTGACTCGCTGCTGAAAGAATGTTGTCGACACTTTGAATACTTGAAAAATTTTCAGTGTTATTACCCTCAGAGCTACCGCCTGATGTTGTTTGCATGCAAAAGTTCTGCGCAACACTTTCAACTTCCTTATCTGACTCAGTTTGAATGACTATCTCAACATCTTTTCCCATATTACTCAACTGCGGGTCCTGAACTACCATATTTTCACTACTATGATTCCCATTTTCAATATTAACTGAGTCATGAACTTTCTCACATGCACAATTTTCAGGAGGGCTATTGGCATTACTACTTTTTGAATTCTCCCCTACTTTGTTGACACATTTTATATTTACAGAATTATTTTTAACACAATCATTATTTATACAATTATTATTAGAATTTACACTATATACAGAGTTAGAAATATTTACAGAATTAGTAGCAAGACAAGTATTACACCCTGAAGTATTACTTGGGGTTTCTACGCTTTGTTTACATTGGCCTGAAACTGGCACTTTAAGAGCGACAGCATTTGTATCACAATTTATACTTGCCCGGTACTCTTTCAAAAATGGCATTCCCAAAATCATATTAAATTCCTCTGCTAATTTACCTTCCACTACATAGAATTCAGCTTGACATTGAACATTATCAAAAACAAATTTTAAAAATACTTTCTTATTTAGGTGAACTTTCTCACCGGTGACAGTCATAATGGGGATATTGCAATTCTCCATTTCAAAATTCTCTAAACAGTTACAATCAGTACCACTCAGGAGATTAATTGCAGAACCCGTGTCACATAATGCATTTAGGCAAACTTTATTTATGTAAATTCTTGCAGTTGGTAATGTATATGATTGGGGCTGAAACATACTATACACAGTTGGGGGGTCCAGGGGCCTGTTGGGGATCGACTTGACCACATCTGATCCGGCCACTAATAGTTTAAAGCCTCACTTTCATTGTTAGCTACTGGGGTGTTATTTACCGCCTGCTCTTCATTTCTGTTCGCAGCTGTGCTCCTATTGTTTTGGTAATAACCACCTCTTCTTCCCCTATATCCGCCTCGCTGATTGTGGTTCCCTCTAGGATTTTCACCTCTGTTTCTATAATTTTGCCCACGGCTCCTGAAATTTTGACCACCTCCCCTTCTAAAATTATAGTCGACAAAATTTAGTGGACAATCTCTGGCATAGTGGCCTTGTACGGAGCACCTATAGCAGGTTACGGGTCTTACCTCTTGGTTTTTCTCCTGTACATCCCTAGCCCTAAGATCAACTAAACTGTCTATCTTAGCTGCTAAAACATCAATTTGAGATTTTAGTTGGTCTATCTCCTTCTTTTGTGAGCTATCTTGCTGAAAAACTGCAGCACAGGGTAGGTTTTGGGTCAAATTAGGGTTGAGAATTTCCTCGCGGTGGTTGTAGAAAGGGTTAATGCTCCTATAAGCCTTTTCCTCAAGAAGCGCAATTTTGAGGACCTCTTCTGGGGATTGTGGATTTCTCGCAATTACCCCCTTTCGCACTTCTGGTGTAAGATTGCTCAACAGCATGGAGTGTAGTAGAGCCGTTCGGCTTTTATCGACTACTTCACCCTGGATACCTTCAATTACAAGGGCTCTTAATGACATATCATATGCCTTGTCATAAAACTCCTGAACACTCATATTGGGTGGCTGTTTAAAATTTAAAAAATGACTGAGGGCAACATCTGGTGTGGCCTGTGAAGTATAACTCTCTTTTAAGATTTTTAATAGCTCATCAGATGTTTTTGCTTTGTGAATTTTTATTCGCCTAGAAGCAGCTCCTGATAATCTAGCTAACAAAACGAATTTTTTCTCCTCCTCATTCCAGTCGAATAATTTGGCAAAACTCTCAAATTTCTCAGAAAAATCTGAGAAGCAGACTGAGCTGGCCTCTCCATTGAATGGGGGAATGTTTGACACATTATCCACTAAAGCATTTTTTCGCTGAATAGTGGCAATTGCTTCCGAGTGCTTATCAGCCATAGTTAGAGTTAGAAAATGACAAACAAACCAAAAAGAAAATGAAAAAAAGGGGGGGGGGGACAACTTAAAAATGAGAAAAAGAGAGGGGAAAGGAAAACCTTATAAATACATAAAACTTAAGTACAGGACTATGCTTTTTGTAAATAAGAAAAGGTTATGCTCACAAGGCATAATTTTGACTGGGAATTGTAGCTTACAAGCACAGAGAGAGAGCCTAGACCTCTTTTTACACTTGAACATATAAATAAAATTTTAATTGCAAAAACACCCAGTTGCTCTTTGATACATAAATACATACAAGTAAAAAAAATCAATAACCCAGAGACCGAATTGTTACGGCTCCATTTGTTGTGGGTTTTTGGGGTTCTTTCTAAAACACAACTTACTTAAACTTAAAAAGCTCATTTATTACTCAATCTTCACTTGACAATTAAATATTTAGAAAAAAATAAGTATACCCTGATTAGCTCCACTGAAATCTGTTGCCATGGAAAAGGTAGCAAATTATATTAAACTAATCAAAATATCAAAACTTAAGAATCCGAATAGGTTAATACAACAATGATAATTTTGAACTCATCATTTTAAGACAATATTAAATGTAGTAAGGGGCAACAGATTTCTAAATCAAGTAGCATACTGGATTGCATAAAGAACACCCAACTCCACTCCAACCCGATCAAGCTCAAATCTCCATACACATTAAATTAACAAAAGTGTAATCATCATATAATTTGGAAAAATGCAGACAACCTGAAATTCCTCCAATATGAGGACCAAAAGGGGAAAGAGTTAAATCCGTTAATAGAATAGGGATATGATGATGTACTAAAATTTCAGAACAACCATAGAGATTCTGAACAAGATCCGATCGGTTAACCAAGAATCGTATAGTGGTGTATAATGACTGGATATTTTTTTTTTTCTTTACTTTTTAAAATAAAACAATTTTGGTGTATATTTTAGAAAAACAATGTTTCTGAAAGAGGAGAGTTAAAGCTTAATTTAACATTTTATGAAATTAAATTTAATATTACTGTTTCACTTGTTAATCTATCCATCCTTAAATCAAGATCAAAAATACGATTGTATAACATTGAGTGAACTTCAATTTATGTTCATTAAAACAGTCAGTTATGAATTTAAACTTAAGAAATTTTAAAGTCCTAATTTAATAAAGTTGAATTTTCTCTCCCTTTTTTTTTTTTTTTTAATTAATCACAGAAAGGTTAGGCCATTCTTATAGGTCTACTGTGAATATAAAAAATTAATTATTTAGAGATTTATACAAAGAAAAACATACCAACTTTGATAATAAACAAAAAAAAACACAATTTATTTGAACATTTAAAATAATGAAGCAACTAAGTTATCAAAAATAATCTTAATAAAACAATATAACAGCTGATCTTTTAAGTTGAAACCACTCACTGGTTACTTTTAAATTACACATCATATTTTTAAAATTACCATCATATTGCCATTTAATGGTCGTTCAAACATACAAACATTATATATTAACCTACAGACTATTTCTGTTCATAATGTTTATTCTTATTGAAATTATCCAAAGATATTCATTTCACTTTTAAACTCTGGTATAGCAAACATATTTTTTTTTTTTTTTTTTTTTTTTTTTAAAGAGGTACAAATAAATAAAAAGAAAAACTATGCAAATAGTACTTACAACAGGTAGAGAGTTCTACAATTTTAGTCAATGGGCACTTAGGAGCATTTCCTCCTTTTTCAAAATCTGATGAAGCACTTAAGCTGGAGTATTCAGGCTGGGGAAAAATTCAGACGTGGTTTCAAGCTAACATTCATCAATCCTCTCATCTCACTGCATCACTTGCCATCAACTACTAGGTCCATCATCTAGTCCGGAGGGGAAAATCGTTCTACGGTCCAGAACTTCACCGTCGGAGTCAGTAATTTCACCTTCCTGAAGCATGTGTTTTATTCGAAGATAGCCATCACCGTAACTCAGAACACTACGACTTCTAACGACCGGTTTAGTTCAATATCTATGATCACTTCTGATGGTTAAGAAGTCATAATCTTGGAGCGCCACTACGCCAAAAAAAAAAATAGGCTACACATATCTTCTTCTTAATTTCTCGTTAACAGTTATAGATCCGCAATTCGAAAATGCCCTTATAGCCTCTTTTCATCATAACATCATGACTTAGGATGGTTTATGTAGGGCCATCAATGCCCCACTCTCAAAAAAAAAATCTTCCAGAAACCTGTCCGCCTTCAACAACTTCGCGATCCAGCCCACAGGCCAATCTTCGATCCCCGTAATAAGTCGAATTTTTTTTACGAGTCAAACGACAGGTCTCTTGGCCAAGCAACAAGTGTCGTAAACATTCATTCTCCCGCGCTGCTTGAAAAACGGGACCGATCCACTCTGCCAGGGGTACGGGAATGGAAACAAAAGGAAAAATGGACTCATCGTGAAGACTACAGCTTGCCGCTCCACTCTGCCGGCCGCTTCATGGGGGAAGGAAACCATGCATCACCCCCATGGCGTGTGCTGAAGGGGGGTCCTGTTAGCCTCTGTTTACATGGGCGCCAGCTATCCGCCTGATAGCAGAGCCAATTGAAGCCTGACGTAAACTTACAAAGCCTAATTGCGTGTATAGTACACTCATAAGATAACGTAATTCTTATACAGGGCGGTCGGTCATTCTTATATCAAAGTCAGACTAGATGACTCCAAATTTTCCACCTGTGCAGTCTACTGACAAAACATCCCTCCCTTGCTGTCTGCTTTTCGTATTTGAAAAACAGGAAGCTACGTTAGACTATAAACGTTGAAATTACTTTGCAAAAAGAAAAAGAAAGAAGAAAAAATAAAAACTGATTTTATTATAATTATTACAATTACTTTTATTTATTTAAATATTTATTAGAAACAGAAAAAAAGAGTGCTTTTAAATAAATGTTGAGAAAGTGATTTAAATAATTAATGTAGATTAAAAAAAAAAAATTGTTGAAACCAACCGTAACAGCAAGCTACGCCCTCTACGCAGGTCAATTTCTCTTAACGAACCTTTAATCAAACAAAATATTGACATTTCATAATTCACTGTTATATTTTAACAGAATAATAAGGCTACTATAATTTGTGACTCGTGCTATAGCCAATATACACGCCAGGACACGTCGCCCTTATCATTATCTTTTTACGCAAGAAGGTTTGGGTATGGTACTCCATTGTAACATTTGGTAATTTTTGAAATTCAATATTTGAAAAACGGCATAATCATTTGATTTGAAATTTATATCAAGAAATATAAAATTTTTTACCTTTCAAAAGTAGTTTGTCTAACTATTTTCTGACGAATACTTTATGAGCTATTATTTTTTTCAGTAACTTCAAACGTCTCATTTTCCTAGATTAATCTGTGGCAAAGATTAGCGAAAAACCCAGTCGTCAGCAACACATAGCTTTATATTAAAGAGGATGTTGGAGCAGGGATTGTCACCATCACTTTTGAAATCAGTTCAGTGGCGTAGCTACATGTTAAGCGCTCTGGAGCAAGTACAATCGGATCACCCCCTTCTCTACCAGAAAAGGTTTCCCAAAATTTGTTTTCAGGTTTAAAACATATAGAATGCAGTAAAACATCCTGCCATAAATGAAAAAATTTCATGATGCTGATAGAAGGAATGCCATGCAACTATATCTGCTAAGACAGAAACATGTCTAAAACGGAATTTCTCCCAGTCCCTTGCGATTCCGTCTTAATACACTTCATTGTACTTATTTCAAATTAATACAATTTTTTTGCTATAAAACACAACCTGTAAACCTGTAATGCACATGCAAATGCCCTCATTTGTGCTTTTAAACGTTCTTTACAATTTTCATGAATTCAGAGGCATAAAACAATAGATTTATAATGTATATTATCTTAAATAAAAATTTTTATAAGTCAAGTTCAAGGAATACTACAGTTTCATTTATCTAATTTTTATAGCTAAAATAAAATCGGAAAGCATTGAAAAAATATTCCGTTTTAGATAGGTTTTCGTATCAGTAAGTATAATCACGAAAAATTTCTGTAAAAGACAGGATTCCACTTTCACAGGTTTTACTGTATCTTTTATATATTTTAAAAAATGGCAAATGTAAAAAAAAAAAATATTTATACAAATAATTTCGTTCCTTTCTAATTTGGCGCCCTTATTATTCTCGCGCCTGGAGCAATGTGCTCCAACTGCTCCACGGTAGCTACGCCCTTGAATCAGTTCTGTAGTTCCAAAGATTCCATAGAAATTGTAATTTAGAATGATTTTAGAACGCTTTTCGCTCATTTCACCCTTTTAAATTTCGATTTTTTTAAAATTTATTCTTAGAGAGCATTTACATCTTATAACTAACTACAATGCCAAATTTTAAATTTCTAGCTCCTTCAGTATAAAAAAAATGCAATTTTAAAACGTTTTTCGCTCCTGCACCACCCTTGGATTAGTGGTACCGACGTAAAGTATAGCCTATATTGGAGCAGGGATTGTCATCAAAAATTTGCCACCATCACTTTTAAAAAGGGTTCGGTAGTTCCAGAGATTCCATAGAAATTGTAATTTAGAATGTTTTTAGAACGCTTTTCACTCATCTCACACTTTTAAATTTCGAATTCTTTTAGAATTTGTTTTTAAAAAGCATTTATATGGTATAAGTAACTACCATGCCAAATTTCATGTTTCTAACATCTTCAGTATAAAAAAAATCTAAATTTTTGAACGTTTTTTGCTTATGCACTTCCCTGGGGTAGTGGCACCGACATGAAATTTAGCCTATGTTACAGCAGGAACTGTCACCATCAATTTGCTACCATCACTTTTGAAAACAGTTCTGTAGTTCCAGAAATTCCATAGAAATTGTAATTTAGAACGTTTTTAGAACACTTTTTGCTCATCTGACCCTTTTAAATTTCGAATTTTTTAAGATTATGTTCTTAGAGAGCATTTACATCTTATAAATAACTACCATGCCAAATTTCAAGTTTCTAGTTCCTTCAGTATAAAAAAAACTCGAAATTTTAGAACGTTTTTCGCTCTTGCACCTCCATGTGGTAGTGCCACTAACATAAAATGTAGCCTATGTTACAGCAGAGTCTGTTACCATCAATTTGCCACCATCACTTTTGAAAATGGTTCTGTAGTTTCAGAGATTCCATTGAAATTGTAATTTAGAATGTTTTTAGAACGCTTCTCGCTCATCTCACCCATTTAAATTTCGAATTTTTTTAGAATTTATTCTTAGAGAGCATTTACATCTTATAAGTAACTACCATGCTAAATTTCCTGTTTCTAGCTCCTTCAGTATAAGAAAATCGAAATTTTAGAACGTTTTTCGCTCTTGCACCTCCATGGGAGTAGTGGCAACGACATAAAATATAGTCTATGTTAGCGCAGGGAGTGTCACTATCAATTTTTCACCATCACTTTTGGAAACGGTTCTGTAGTTCCAGAGATTCCATAGAAATTGTAATTTAGAATGTTTTTAGAACGCTTTTCACTCATCTCACACTTTTAAATTTCGAATTCTTTTAGAATTTGTTTTTAAAAAGCATTTATATGTTATAAGTAACTACCATGCCAAATTTCATGTTTCTAACATCTTCAGTATAAAAAAAATCTAAATTTTTGAACGTTTTTTGCTTATGCACTTCCCTGGGGTAGTGGCACCGACATGAAATTTAGCCTATGTTACAGCAGGAACTGTCACCATCAATTTGCTACCATCACTTTTGAAAACAGTTCTGTAGTTCCAGAAATTCCATAGAAATTGTAATTTAGAACGTTTTTAGAACACTTTTTGCTCATCTGACCCTTTTAAATTTCGAATTTTTTTAGATTATGTTCTTAGAGAGCATTTACATCTTATAAATAACTACCATGCCAAATTTCAAGTTTCTAGTTCCTTCAGTATAAAAAAAACTCGAAATTTTAGAACGTTTTTCGCTCTTGCACCTCCATGTGGTAGTGCCACTAACATAAAATGTAGCCTATGTTACAGCAGAGTCTGTTACCATCAATTTGCCACCATCACTTTTGAAAATGGTTCTGTAGTTTCAGAGATTCCATTGAAATTGTAATTTAGAATGTTTTTAGAACGCTTCTCGCTCATCTCACCCATTTAAATTTCGAATTTTTTTAGAATTTATTCTTAGAGAGCATTTACATCTTATAAGTAACTACCATGCTAAATTTCCTGTTTCTAGCTCCTTCAGTATAAGAAAATCGAAATTTTAGAACGTTTTTCGCTCTTGCACCCCCCTGGGAGTAGTGGCAACGACATAAAATATAGTCTATGTTGGTGCAGGGAGTGTCACTATCAATTTGTCACCATCACTTTTGAAAACGGTTCTGTAGTTCCAGAGATTACATAGAAATTGTAATTTAGAATGTTTTTAGAACGCTTTTCGCTCATCTCATATCTTTTAAATTTCGAATTTTTTTAGAATTTGTTCTTAGTGAACATTTACATCTTATAAGTAACTACCATGCTAAATTTCCTGTTTCTAGCTCCTTCAGTATAAGAAAATCGAAATTTTAGAACGTTTTTCGCTCTTGCACCTCCATGGGAGTAGTGGCAACGACATAAAATATAGTCTATGTTAGCGCAGGGAGTGTCACTATCAATTTTTCACCATCACTTTTGGAAACGGTTCTGTAGTTCCAGAGATTACATAGAAATTGTAATTTAGAATGTTTTTAGAACGCTTTTCGCTCATCTGACACCTTTTAAATTTCGAATATTTTTAGATTTTGTTCTTAGTGAGCATTTACATCTTATAAGTAACTACCGTGCCAAATTTCATGTTTCTACCTCCTTCAGTATAAAAAAAAAATCATAATTTTAGAAAGTTTTTCGCTCCTGCACCCCTCTGGCGGTAGTGGCACCGACATAAAATATAGCCTATGTTGGAGCAGGGATTGTCACCATCAATTTGCCACCATCACTTTTGAAATAGCTTCAAGTAGTTCCAGAGATTACATAGAAATTGTAATTTAGAATGTTTTTAGAACGCTTTTCGCTCATCTGACACCTTCTAAATTTCGATTTTTTTTAGAATTTGTTCTTAGTGAGCATTTACATCTTATAAGTAACTACCTTGCCAAATTTCATGTTTCTAGCTCCTTCAGTATAAAAAAAATCGAAATTTTAGAACGTTTTTCGCTCTTGCATCCCCTGGCGGTAGTGGCACCGACATAAAATATAGCCTATGTTGGAGCAGGGATTGTCACCATCAATTTGCCACCATCACTTTTGAAATCGCTTCAAGTAGTTCCAGAGATTACCCCCTACAAACAAACAAACAAAAAAAAACAACAAAAAAAAAACATTCTTTACTACTTTATAATATTAAAGATATACAAATATTATAATACAGACATACATACAATAAATACAATAATCCAACATGGAGTGAAAAATTAGCCAGAGCCAGGAATCGAACCTGGGAATGTAGGCGTTGTTTATGGGTGTTTTATTATAGTATATTTATAATACTAGTGTAGATGGACGATTATATATATATATATATATATATATATATATATATATATATATATATATATATATATATATATATATTATGCTCGGGCAAGTCAGTTTTGATAAAAACAGTCTGTCCGTGTCTATAGCGTGGGCAAGTCAGGTAATTGGTTCTGAAAAATATAAATACTTAATATTGACAATAATACCAAGTCTTATTGCAAAGAAAAAAAATCCATTCTGAGTGATCATATTTGTTTGATTAACGATTTTGCAATATTTCTTTAAATAAACAGCAATCGATTATGACTTTTATACTACTTATTTTTGTATGATGAGTATTTATGTACAAAGCAATGGCTGAACAAACATACGATTTGTGCGTGTAACACATTTTTTCTTACTTTCAAGAGATTTAAGAAGTGGAATTATGAACACCTGCATACCATAAGTCAAAAGAAAAAAAAAGAAAAAGAAAGAAGAAGACGGTGATGAAACTAAATCCGATACAGTGATATAGTGACAAACTTTAAGAAGAAGAAAAAAAGGTTTCCAGATGTGCAAAATCAAGCTTATAGATTGAATTAGTGGCTTGATGCCAATGTTGCATTTTAAATACACGTAACACTTACTGTCGTAACACGTGGTATATATTTTATTTACAACAGCCAAAAAAAGGGAATGATTTGAAGAAATGGAACTGCTTCACTCAAACTCATCAATCGAGGAATCCCATGTTAATGTGATGGTGAGAAATACCACCATCTAGATCTAAACTAGCACACACTATAAAAAAAAAAAAGTATTTGGTTTTTTTTCTGCATATTAGCAGAGTATTTGGTATCATTTTAATCAGTGAACAGTGAACAATACAAATTAATGATCCATTTTAGGATCAGCGCATACAGATAGATAATTGTGGAACAAAGTGAACCACGGCAGTCAAGGAAATATTTGGTTTTCCGTTCCCACGAATGATTTAACTACACCTAATAAAAATGTCATGGAGAAAATTGTCAGAACAATAATATGACACATTTATTTATGAGAGCTTAAATAGGCACGAAGACCTCACAAGTAAAAGCATCTTTACCTCCCAGACACAGCACGGCGTCAAGAGGAATCGCTATTGTACCGACGGACCTATGAAACACTCAAGGGGAGTACCAAATTTCTCCCGCATGCCAATGGTCATCTCTCTAAAATCAGAGGTATGGCCGAAACATGCAAATTTTCAAGAAGTTAAAACGTATAAGGCCTTAATTTTATGTGAAAAGGGAAGAATGATTCCATCCTTTTTTTTTTTTTTTTGCTCCACGAAAAGAATGTGATTTTTCTTGAGAGTAGAGATTCAAAAAAGATGGAAAAGTAGAAGGTTGACTGCTCTCTAACTAAAAAAACAGATTTTGAGTGTGTGTGCCAATAGATGGAAATGTACGCGCTAAGAAAAAGCGAAAACGCGTCAGCCATTACCTCCTGCTGTCAACGTTATCTAGTAATATAAGGTAACAAACAATCTTCCTTCACCATTGTTCCATTTTATTTAATTAAGCTATATTCTTTTAATAATACGAATTTACGTGTGTATGAAGATCCTACCCCGATCTAAACATAAAAAGGCTAATCAAATAAATACTTCTAGGGTATGGAACTCTGCCTTTCAAAATCGAATTTGTTAATTCAGTAAGATAAACTGTAATTCTCAGAAAATAAATGTTGAGAATACAGTTCTCAACTAGGATTGAATATTTTTATTTTCTTAAAACATTTATATTTGTTTTTAATCATATGCTTATAATTACCTTGTAAATAAACTCAATTTTATATTCAATTAATTTTAGTCAGTTTTCCTTTTGTTTACTTAATTTATTGAATTAATATTAAGTCTTTTATTTTAGGAAATGTTTTCTTTAATATTACAATCTAGGTTTTAAAATAAGCCATTATATATTTAATGTTACATAACTCTCTGCAGGTAACCTTTGATGATTGTAATTGGCTCAAAGAGGATCCGAACTTCAAAAATAATTCACAACGCAACTTTTTCTTTTCTATAATTAATTGATAATTTGTCTAATAAAATTTTCTAAGTATAAATTATCATATCAGATCCTTAGAGTCATAGGTGCAAAATAAATACTATACGTCTCGGATAATTTAAAATACTCATATTAATCAATTAACAGCAATATAGTGGTAAATCCTATGCAGTCAGACTTAAATTCAAATAATTTAATTGATCACTCTGTAGCATTCTATCATAGGGTTTACCGAATTAGAAGTGGTACCGTTACCTCTTTCTAAATTATTTTAATATATTAATTTAATTTTAGAAATAGAACTTTAGGTTATTGTATAATTTTTTAAATATAAAAATATATATGCAATATTAAGACTAAAAAAAAAAAATTTTTTTTGCTAACATAAATGTTCTTAATTCTAATTCTTTTGAAAAATTTTTTTTTCCTCTTTTCAACAACTAATTAAAAAAAAAAAAAAAAAAAAAAAAAAAAAAAATTTAAGCATTCATTGGGGAATCTTCATACACTCTGTAACATGCATATACCTGGCAATTCTTTTTGGGTACCTCACTAAATATATAATGATATATTAAATAATAATAAGTGTTATTGGATTGATTTGTATTAACAAAGAATTGAAAATATGACTTGTGTTACATATACTGCAACAGCAGCAAATATAAAATAAATACATAATAATGCTCAAATATTGAAATGATATATATTATATATAATTAATTTCTCGAACAGTGCATAACAATTCACCATTGGGTATCTTTTATTTTATGTTAAACAATTTTTTTTTTGCTCTCTCTCTATTTTATGATTTTTGTACTTTAATTGGATGAATAAGCGTAAAAGTCAAAGAATTAGTAGAATAGATACTGGTGTCAAAACTAGACAACAATTACGCGAATTAAATAATCAAACTGTAGACACTAATATTATTTGTAATAATAGTAATAATAATAATAAGAAAAAAAAGAAAGAGAAGAAAATTATAAATTCTGAAAAAGCTACTCCTAAAATTACTACAATGGACACCCCAAATGCAGATAGCCTAATTAATCTGATTCCATACTATGATGGAAAAAAGGAAGCAAATATTAACCATTTTTTCTTACAATTTGACAATCTCATCAATAAAACTGAATTGAATAATGATTCTAAATTAACTATATTAAAGGCGAAAATTGTAGGACCTGCTAAAGATAAATTGATGAGGGATCAAAATTTGTTCGTGGAACAGAACTTAGAAACCTTTAAAACAAAGTTAAAACAATTATTCGAACCCAAAACCACATTTCTAGAAGCGCAAAAGAAATTTTGCAATCTCAAACAAAAACCGGAACAAAACATGAACGAATTTATATTAGAATTTAATGCGGCAGCAGACCTTTATCTAAAAAAAAGTGGGCAAGATATAGGAGTTAACAACAGCTCTACATTCATGGAAATGATCAAATTATCCCAGTTTTTGGAATCAATTCGTAGTGATTTAAGTCTGGAAGTAAGAAAAAACTCTCCGCCGGACTTTAAAACAGCGTGCAACATAGCCTTAAAATTAGAGGAGGCTTATTCACATGTCAATTTAAAGGACATCAACAACATTTCCAAAACTAAAGATTCTGATTTGTTAAATGAACTGCTTAAACTCAATGTAGAAAGTGCAGAGAATATAAAATTATTAACCGCGGAACTAAATAACATAAAATTAAAGGTAAATGCCACTAACAATGATACAACTAGGTTTTGCAAGTACTGTAAATCCACATCCCATACGAACCCACATTGTTGGTTTTACAAGGGCAACGAACAAAACAGCAGTAATTACGTGGACGAAAATAAAAAAATTCCTGAGAATATTCAAATCGAAAAACCAAATTTTTATCAAGGGGGAAACCAACAAGCTCAGGGAAACTTTCAGCAAACCCCAAATTACACGCACCAAAACTTCAACCCTATGCAATATTCTGCTCCTCAGTACATGTACTATGCACCACCCCCACCCCACCAACAATTTATGCCGATATCATATCCCAGTTTCGGAAATTATGGAGGCAATTTCAACGAACAGAGATCATATGACCAGCGAAGAAATTATAGAGGGCATAGAGGGGGCTACAAGCAAAATAATTATAAAAAACATGATTATACAAAAAAAAAAAATTCACAGCAGACATTTGAAAACAATAAACAAGATAAAGATCATGATCAGAATTCTAGTAACAATAAGGGAAACTAAAGTCGGGACTTACATTCTCAAATACAAGGCACCCGCGTAAGTCTCACTGCGGGTCTAAAAAAAATAACAAAATTATTGCTAGTGTCAAAAGTAATGACAATTCTCAACTTCCGATTATTACTTTTGAAATTAATGGTGTTAAGATTAATGCTTTGACAGACAGTGGGGCGGCAGTAACTTTGGCATCACCTATATTGTTCGAACAATTAAAGAATGCACACGTAAAATATAAAAATCTCTGTAACCAGGTAAAAATTCAAACATTAACAAATTCGACAATCTCTTTTAAGCAATGCATTAAATTAACTTTCAAATTGGAAAACGTTTTTGTATCGGGGGCATTCTATGTTACAACTCAAGATTTTGGTCGGAACTACAATATGCTATTGGGATTCGATTTCCTCAAAACAAATAATATTATCCTAGATTTTGAAGATAAAACCATGAAATTAAAAAACAAAAACATTGCACTTCAATTTCTAGAAAATGAACCTCAAAGTCTGATAAGTAACTTAACTGCTAACTCTAATGAGAATCAAAATAAAGAAACAATACGCAAAAAGAAAAAAAAACGTATCTCGCACAAAAATTTTGTTACAGCAAAACTAACACAGACAACGGAGTTACTACCAGGCGAAAAAAAAATTGTTGCATTACTATTAGATCCAGATCAATTCGCAACTACAAATACAATACTCTTGGAACCGATTAAACATAATATGAAAATTTATTATAAAACATCAATTCACGAAATTGCCAAGGATAATAAAATTCATATAATAATCACTAACAAATCACAACAAAAATTAATCTTAACAGAGGGAATGAACATTGGCAAAATTTCTAAACATTTTGAAATAAAATCAGTTGACACTGAGGGTCAAGAAGTAACGAAGCAGGTAGTGCACATTAATAATCTGAATTTAGAGCAAGTTCGTGAACGGAGAAAAGCAGAACTTAGATCAGACGACTTTCATTTACAACATTTAGACTCGGACACAGCAGAAAAATTAAAAAAAATACTTCTAAATAATGCACATGCCTTTTCTAAGAATTACGATACACTCGGACAATCTTCATTAGTCGTCCCAAGATTTAATTTAATACATAATTATCCTCTGCAGACTAAACCATACAAAACTGCACACAATGTTAAGGAGTATGCTAAAAAAGAAATTGAAAAACTTTTGAGAGCAAATATCATTCGTAAATCCAACTCTGATTACGCTTTCCCTGTTATTTTCGTTTAAAAAAAATCTTTGCAGAAAAACGAACAGGCGAATGAAGTTAAATATCGTATGGCGGTCGATTATAGACTTTTAAATGAAATACTTCAAAATTATGCGTACCCCATACCCGAAATTAAAGAGATTCTGCGGAGAATGAGTGGAAAAAAATATTATACAGTACTGGATCTACACAGTGCGTTTTTCCAAATAAATTTACGTGAAGAAGACACTGAAAAATTAGCTTTCATAACGGAGCACGGTAAATTCTCCTTTTTAAGATTGCCTTTCGGAACGCGACTCAGTACTGCGGTGTTTGCAGAATTAATTGATAAAGTGTTGGGCCACTTTAATGAAGATCAAGTCGCTTATTTTATTGACGATGTGATCCTAGCAGCCGACTCACTCGAAGAAATGTTAGATCTGTTAGACAAAGTCCTTAAAGCTTTTATTGAAAATAATTTAACTATTGAGCCTACTAAAATACAAGTCTGTATGTCAGAAATCGAATTTCTCGGTTTCACCCTAAACAGCGAAGGATACTCTCCTTCAAAAAGAAACATAGATAAAATTCAAAATTTAGTTAAACCTAAAAATAAGAAGGGAGTTAAATCTCTACTTGGTCTTTCGAATTATTTTAGATCGCTTATTAAAGACTATTCTAAAATAGTTGACCCATTAATTAATCTTACTAAAGACAAAGTGAAATTTAAATGGTCTGACATAGAAGAAAATGCTTTCAAAGAAATCCAAGCAGCGATAGTTAAAAATCCCACATTAAAACCCCCGGATTTCTCAAAAGATTTCATTTTAATCACAGACGCTTCTAAAACAGCTATTTCTGGAATTTTAGCACAAGAATACGACGGAGAACAGCTGCCAATTAAACATTTTGGGCGAAAATTAAGGGATCCCGAAAAGAACTACCCCAGTTTCAAACTCGAACTACTGGCGGTTCATGAAGCGGTGATGTATTTCAAGCATATTCTCGCAGGGAGAAAATTTAATATTTATATAGACTCCAAAGCGCTAACGTATTTTTTAAATTTGGAAAAGCAACCAGACATTGTAGCAAGGTGGTTGGACAATTTGTCCCCTTTTAACTACTCTTTTCAGCATATCGAGGGATCTAAAAATCCTGCTGATTATGTTTCGAGGAACATTAATAATATAATTTCAAGAGAAAAATTGCAAAATTCATTGTTTACGGTAAACAAAGCTCTATCAGATGAAAACATTAAACTACAACAGTTAGAAGACGAAAAATTGAATAAAATAATAAACAAAATTAAAACTGACAAACAAAACAAAACCACTAAAAAATTCACTCTCAATCAAAAAGAAATATTAATATTAAAGCCAGGCTCTGATACAAATGAACTGTTAATTGCTCCGGATAAACTTAAAGCTGAAATAATACAGGAAGCTCATAAACCACATTTCGGATTTTTTAAAACTTATCAAATAATAAAAGCTAGATTCTACTGGTACGGGATGTACAGGGATGTAAAGAATTATTGTACTAAATGTATACCATGTAACACGACTAAACAACATCAAACTATTAAAGTTCCCACACAAAAAATAATCAAAGATAAAGAAATCGGATCAGTTTTGCATATAGATTTAATTGGTTTGCTTCCAATGACGCTACGCAAAAATAAATTTGTATTTATGATTATTGATTCCACATCAAGATTCTTGGAGGCTGTACCGGTTCGCAATTGTGAATCACAAACACTTCTAAATGTATTGAATCGCTATTTTAGTAATTTCGGATTGGCGCGATCCATAAAATTGGATAATGGCCGGTATTTTCACTCTGATTTATTCAAAGAATACATGGATTCTCTTAACATAGACCTAGATTTTACGTCCGTGAATAATCCACGCAGTAATGGGCTCTGTGAAATCAGTAATAAAATATTAAAAAATTCAATTGTGGCTATGTGTAAAAACTCTTTAGAATGGGATACCAGGATTGATTTTTTTAAAATTAATTATAACAGTACGCCGCACAGAGCTACGGGATTTTCTCCGGCACTTCTATTTTTCGGTAGAGAAATAAGAACTCCTTTTTCCATACACTTGCCTGACCAAGACATAATTGTCAAAACCTACGTTAAAAATAGAGTCCAACATATTGAGGAAATAAAGAAATTAGCCTTACAAAACCAAAAAAAAATGATGGCGGAGTACATCGACAGTACTCCAGTCCAAAAAGTAAAATTTCTACAAACGGGACAAGAATGCTACTTAAAAGTCGTGGGTAAACCAGGTGTACTTCAGCCAAAATTCTTGGGACCATTCGAGGTGGTAAGGAAGCTTAGGAATAACAATTACCTATTAAAGGAAATTGCATTCCCAGATAAAGCGACTATTAAACGCCACATAAATAAATTATTCTCACCAACGAAAGTGGAATCACAGACTATACACATAAATTCCTAGATAGGGAAGCGAGAAATTTTTTTTCTCTTTTATTGCTATCGAGGCAATATGTATATATTTATTTTAAATTTTTATCGTTTATAGATGTCTTATTTTTCTTTAGTTTAGTACACATTTTATAATTTTCCATTATTGTTTATTTACAGTACATTGAGGACAGGTTACTATTTAAAAAAAAAAAAAAAAAAAAAAAAAAAGATCATTTAGGGAGGATACTGCAAGTTTTTTTTTCTTTGCTACACAGTGTACTACTGAGGGATTTGGCTCGTCAGAGGGAGTTATGAACAAACATGCACGTTAAATAAAAAAATAATAATAATTACGGTAAAAATAAAAACAGAGGCAGCCTTGCCAGGGTATCACCCTTTCAAACCCATTTTATACTAATTTATATAACAAAACAAAAAAAAATTTTAATATATAACTTTACCCCCTCTACTAAAAGTGAAAATAAAAGTCTTTATATGTAGCACAAAACATATAACTAATCGATTTAAAATTACAAGTCAACATCTATTCACTCGGCGACACAAATATAAATAATAATAATACAACATTTTATATTGACCAATATTTATAATAATTCATCCTTTGCTTAAAGCCACGGATTGACGAATCCACTTGAATTATTATAACAAAAAAAAATCGGTCAGATTTTACAAAATTATTTTAGTTTAATATTTGATATAATCTATAACTTGGTTAGAACAACGCGTTTCAATTTTAATTTTAGAATAATCGTACGATTTCATATTATAAAACAAACAAGTAAAAAAAAAAATTTATTAGTTGTCCCTAAGGATTAACATTTCAGATAATTAAAAAAAAAAAATAAAATAAAAAATTAAAAAAAAATACCATTGAACGTTTCAATTATTACAAAACATAAATTGGATGTTTAATTTATACCTTAAATATTTAGGTAAATTATTTCATACTTAAAAAATAATAATAATAAAAAGGTGTTGGATACATGTCAATGATCATTTCAGCAATTTATTGAATGTTAAAGTCTCGTTTTTGCAGGCGAAATTGAGACTATCTGCGCAGAGCATCTAATAATGCATTTAGCTGAGATATTTCTAATTAACTAAATTTCCAAACTTTACAAAAAAAAAAGAATTTGTTTAATCTTTTTTTTTTCTAACTATTATATGTAATATTTTATAAAACAAAAAATAATAAGAGAAAAGAAAAGCGAACGCTCGTTTTCGATTCCTTAAATATGTATATTTACACGTTAATATATTTTAAAATAATAATAATAAGAAGAATAAATAATTAAATAAATATTTTACAATTGCATGCACATTTTCGTTTGTGCAAAGCAACGCTCGCTTGTTCTCGCTAACTTAAATTGTAACTAGAAAATCAATATTATATTAAAAAATATATATATATTATAATACATTACGTTTTTATACACAATATAAATAAATAAGTAAATATATAAATTGACGAGAAGATAGTGCGATGCAAACGGATTTGACCACGTTACACGTGTACCGATTTTTTTTTTTATAGAAAATATTAAGCAGATATACAGATTTAATTACACACCCCATTTATTTTTAAATCCAAGCCGGGTATACACGATTTTTTTTTTAACCACACAGTATAATTTTTATTTTTAACAACATAAATCATAATTCCTAGCTGTAAATCATAGCTGCACTACCTTTCACCAATTACACGTGCAATTAACACATTTCACCCCTTTTTGTAGAGTCGAAAATCCAGGAGTTTAGTAATCATACACCTGAGGGATAGCAACGATCGCTAGTACATGCATTTCGCAAATCTTCCCTTGTGTACACCTGGATACGAATGTAAAAAAAAAAAAAAAAAAGGGGTCAGTTTTTCCACAGGTGAGCTCAGTAACTGTCATTTGGAATCCTTCCCCTTAGCAATTTGATGGATCGATAGGAAAGAGAGGAGATTTTTTTTTTCTTCTTTTTCTTTTCTTCGTTCTCTTTCAACCTTGTTCATTCTAGGAGCCGGGCAGTGAAATTGTACTTGTTTTGATTTTACCAACGGATAATTAAAATTTTGGTAGCAAAGGAAAGAGGAAAATTCATTTTTTAGACCTGTTTCTTTTATGAAAATATATTATTGAAAATATCTTTCATTCAGAAAAGTCATCCTTTTATAAGATCCCAAAACAAAATTGTTTTAGTAAGAATGATAAGATGTTTTTTTCACATAACATTTTCTTTATGTATATTATATAAAATAAAATAAAGATGTTTGCCTTTTTGCTCAAGAGAGACATTTCATGTGAGATTATGTATATCTATTTTCTCTCTATGTTTTTGATATAATATATATATATATATTTTTAATGTATGGTATTAATTATACAATGCATACAGTTTACTGATTATATTGAGTATTTGTTTTAAATGATTCTGTATATTGTGTTTCAACGTATGGGTACCTAATTATCCTGTAATAATTAAAATAAAAGATTTGCCAATTTATATGTATGTAATAACTAAAAATATAAGAGTGGAAAAGAGAATTAATTTCTTTTTTCTTTCTTCTCTCGGGCATTTTATTTTATTATTTGGCTTATTCAAATTTTCCTGCTTTATTTGGATTTGGACCTATTAAAACTCAAAATTTTAATAAATGTTTTTGGAACAATGGAAATTGAAACCAACTACACATGATAACTTGCTGAAGAAGTCATGTTTTTCATCAGATTTTTCAACAGTGAACTTTTGATTACGCTTTATTTCACCAATGTGTAAAACTTTTTTCTGGTGTTGCAAACCTACTTACACTCCAAACCTAGTGACACCCCAGCTTATCCCAAGTTCCTAGACTTTTCCATGTGAACATTTTCAGTTTTGATCTTCAATATAATACGACGATGGACTTTCATCGAATGGATAATTTTTAATGCGCGATTACTCATTACCTAATATAATTATCGAAATACAGTTTTCACCATCAGAAAGTAGACGTCAGATGCCCATGAGGTACGTTTTCAAAAATTGTCTCCTTAAATTTTAAGTATTTTGAAGAAGTTAATAAAACTTCATCAAGTGGTAATTTCAAAATTTATACGGATTTTTTGAATATTTAAAATTTAAAGAGACATTTTTTAAAAACGCAGCTTACCGGCATCTGATATCAGCTTTTTGATGGCGAAAACCACATTTTGAAAATTACATTAAGTAATGACTAATCACGTATTTAATTTTCCTCATAAGTTAAAATGGGATTTCGCGATCGAAGAGTTTCAGTGAAGCGGTCTGGTCAGTCAGATCTCAATTACCTCTCTCCAATGTTAAGTTTATGGGCATGAAATATACATTCGTGTTTTTCAGACTTCATAACATCAGAAAACTGATGTTTATATTTTTTTTCTGCATATTTATAAAACATATTTTTAATTTTGTATCGTAAGTGTTAAACTCTTAGCGAAACTGGCGAGCCATGAGTAAGATTTTAACAATACAAATAAAGTTTAATGATTATTTTCGAAATAGTTTGTCAAATAAACCAGTAAGAGACATCTTTTAAAGGTATTCGGCACTCAAAGCAAATAAAAATTTATTATTAACTTTAAAAAATATATTTGTGTACGTTATTATGTAAATGTTAAATATAGAAATTATTTAATAAATAAATAAATAAATAAATAAATAAAATTATTTTTACTACAAAATTGAAAAAAGTTCTTTTTTTTTTTTTTTTTTTTTTTTTACTTCTTTTTTATTTTTTTTTTGGGGGGGGGGGGGGGGGCAGGTCATTAATGATATTTTGAATCGATTTAATGGTCCGATTTCTTTCTAATATTAATAGTTTTAGAGAAGAAAAAAAAATAGTAACTAAGTTCAACTAGAAAAAAATTCAAGCACTTTCATTCATATCTGGAAAAGCCTTAGCATTTTGAAAACAAGAAAAATCTGAAAAACGCGAGGTGAGATAAATGGGATTAACGATTTCATTTGCAAAGAGGTTGTCTTTGTATTTAAAGGGACAAAATGACAACAGATGTTTGTTAACTCAACCGTAACTGTTGTTCCATAGGGAATATTAGCCTGAAATTTTGTCACGATGTAGTCGGAAGTATGTGGTTATGTAACAAGATAAAAATCTGAAAATAAAAATTTTTACGAAATTTCGATATTTGTAGGGTGTCGAGTCCACTTAACCCCTTGAAGGGCGCCGATATATTATATATACCACTTAATTTTAATTTCAAACTGCCACAATGACAACAGAATTTTATAATAAAATTTTGAAATTTTTAAGGTACATGAAGGAAAGCTTTTATTTATTTTAAAATAAATTCGTTCATGAATCTTGGTGTCAACCAATCATTTCAATATTTGCTCCAATAGTACTTTGCCCCTGAAGGGGTTAAGAAGGGTATACAGAATATATATATATATATATATATATATATATATATTAATTTTCAGATAAGAAACTTAAAAAAAAAACGAGCGCATTTCATGCCCATAGGTTTAACATTGGATAGAGGAATTTGAGATCTTAGTGAGCAGGAGTCAATTTTTTGCAGGTATTTCTTTATATCAATACGATCTAAGTAGGTAGAAAAGGACAGTTTTGCCCCATGAGGCGGTGCTGCGGTGCGGCGGCGGTGCTAAATTGTTGTAAAAGACTACGATGATAAAATTCAAACTTAAAATCGAGGGTGGGGCGAAAGGGTGTGCTATAGGAGAGGGGTTTTTAGGAGGGGGCAGCATGTTATAGTAGGGGGGTATTTTTTTTAAGGGGGGCTTAATTTTAAAAAAATTAAAATTGTCTTATATTACGAGGTATCGGCTATGGTAGAGTACGACTACTATCCCCTTGCCCCCCCCCATTTTTTTTTAAATTTAAAAATTTTTAAAACTGTCTTATAGTACGAGCTATCGGTGATGGTAGAGTATGACCACTATCCCCCCCCTACCCCTTGCCCCCTACCCCATGCGCCCCCCCCCCAATTTTTTTTTTTTTTTAATTTTAGGAGAGATAAAGTTTAAAGTGGTGTCGCCCTCTATCGGTAAGTATGAAAATTATGAAATTTATAATGACTGCTTCTGAATTTTAAGTTATAGCATAGTATAAAATAAAATATTCTAAAGTATCTCATCATACTGCTTATAATGGAAATTTAAGTTATAGCATGGTGTAAAATAAAGTAACTTACCACTGCTTACAATGGAAATATATAGTTATAGAATAGCACTTAATAAATAATTTTAAAATGTGTTACCATAGTGCTCGCAAAGGAATATGAAATAGAAATTTAAGTTCTAACATAACGCTAAATAAATAATTTTAAAGTTTCTTAGCAAACTGCTTACAATGAAAATATTTAGTTAAAGCATAGCACTTAATAAAATATTTTAAAGTTTCTTACCAAACTGCTTACAATGGAAATATTTAGTTATAGCGTAGCACTTAACAAAAATTTTAAAGTGACACATGTAAATAATTATAGTTATAAACCGACATATAGGCAGATAGGCAGGCACACAGACAAGCAGGCAGGCAGGTACGCAGACAGACAGACACACAGTGAACTATTTGTTACGTACACAAGCATGTATATACGAAGTGAACTAATTGTAATAAAATACAAGACGTGCATACGTTTTAAAACATTTTTTTTTCTTCACAGAAATTAAGAAAATATTAAATTTCGACTACAACTTTCACTTTGAAATAGCGTACTCCCTTGTTAAAAATTATTAGCTTTTAACAAACATGTAAATGAAGCGGGGTTCGAACCTCGAGCTTGACAAAATGATCTCATGATGTGTTGATTTGCAGTAGGTTTAAACGAACACACCATGAGACCATGTTTATTAGACGCGATTTAAGATATATAAGAAAAGGTGTCACGTGACTGAACATATTGGATTATTACTATACAGTACTAATGATATTATAAATTTTGTAAAATAATTTAAGCTTTACGATAAACTTTAATGTTTAAACTTACAAACACATTGGAATGTATTTATAACATATAAAATAACCTTATAAAAGGTTGGTTGGTTTGTTGGTTTTATAAACTTGCAAAGCAAAGCGTATCTTACCAATTTGCATACAAGAGATTTTGTAACATAAATTATATAATACAGCAAATTTTAACTTACCAAGTGAGGTTTAAGGATACTGTAATAGAATTTTTAATTGTATACTTTAAAAAAGAAAGTTTAACTTACCATTATGTTTATGCTCGGATTCGAACTGTCAACCTTTTGGCTAGCTTTCCAATGCGCTACCAATTACGCTACGATGGCTCCGTACAATTAATATAAATAATGAAACCTAACACAATGTTACTTTTTTTTCCTAAGATTTTCAAGTTAATAAAACAGGACATGACGACATTTATAGAATAACATCCTGTTTTACAACGATAAGAATAGCAATATAAGAAGCTTGTACACCATAATGAATTTACTGTTTAAAGTTTTGACTTAAACGATTATTCTTCTAATTACTTAAAACCTTGCTGTATATTTTCTTGATCACCTATCTGTTTACCCTGCTTTTTGGATACTTCTAAACCTGAAAATGACTACTTCGCTTAACACATCTTACTATGAAATTTCAGAAATCAGCGAATTTAGTAGAATATTTCAGTATTTTGACGTTTTTACCCCATACCATTGGGACTTAGGGGAGGATACGTTTGTCGAAGTGCAAATGAATAAGGACTGTGAGTTAAACGTTCACATTCAAAAATATAAAGAATTTGAGAATAGTGGTAAAATGTACCCTACAAATGAAGGAATTACAATATCGTGCGCAACCTTTGATAAATTTGAAACGAGAATGACAAAATTTAATTTTGACTCTGCAGAAAAAGAAACATTCGTATCTAACAACGACTTACTAACGATTTATGTGGATAAGGAATCATGCATACTGCAAAAACTATTGAAACCTGATTGTTTACTACTTACAAAAGAACAATTTCTCAAACTAGAGAAAAACTGTATTGAAATTAGCGAATGTCTTATTCAAACTTTTTTAACAAAACTTTTACCTGTTTATGTTTTAAAAAACGTAAAAATATGTAAATGTTCTCACTTTACAGAGGAAGAGGCGATGGACTATTTTTTAGAATGCTTCGATCATGAATTAGAGAGATCAGTATATCGCACGTTTGACTGTTATTTATGTTCAATCGGCCAACCAGTAGAAATGGATCATGAATGTATGAGATATAATTTAAGAAAACAGTTTAACTGGTGCGCAGACAGTGCTTTGTTAAATTTCAACATTAAGGAATTTGTGAAAAACCTGCTAGAGAAATGTACATGTAATTATACTTATTTATTTTTTGAATCTATGAATGTAGACTTTTATAATAAGCATTTGAGCAATGTATTTATAAATTAACGTAGAAATGTTTTATATTTAATAAATATTTGTTTAGTTTTTCATCATGTGTCTGCTTTTGATTTATGTATAAGGAATAAATAAGTTTAGTTTTCGGAAAGTTTTACAATTTTTATTCAGAAAATGTAGAAACTTGTTTTATTTTTCTACAAAATTAAGGATTTTATACTATTTCATTAAACATGTGTACCATTATTATAATATAACTTACATATTGTATACAAAATACTACCCTTTACTTGATAAATTATTTAAGATTTTAAACCAAAACTGAGCGAATATTATAAAGATTATCGAGTTTGAAAATAGATCTGTTGTCTACCAGAGCAAAAACAGGAAACTACTTATTTGCGGATAACATCCCTGTTTTCTTACTGATAACGATACTTCTTGTATAGTTTAAAGTATAAAAATTCTTTCACTAAATTGAATATTGTTTTTTTTTTCGTGATATGTAACTTAATTAGCAATACCATATAATGAACGAGTATTTTCACACATTTAAATTTGCATTTTAAGCCATGATGAATACATAATAAAACATTACTTGTTTAGTTTTACATAAAATATGGAAAATAAATTTGTACTTAACTTATTAAATCACCCACTGTATAATAAAAGATACTTTACCTAATTACTTATGTTAACATACAGACTAATTTCTGTATAAGATATATATCACGTGACGCTATTTTTAATTATTTTAAGCATGCGCGCCCTCTACAATTAAATAAATATTCATGAAAAGTTTTATTTGAAATAATATACATACTGTTTCTGTGCCGTTAAGACGTTCTAATTTTTTCCCCGTTTAAGTGATCTGTGATTTTAATTGATTTAAATTAAATAAGTACAATGCAAGACATGGTGTTAGACGAACCAACCAAGATAAGAAAAGCCTTAACATCGGAGTTTAAGGAGCAAATCGACTGTACTATTTTAATGAAACCTGTTTTGAATAAGGAACCAATGGCCTCTTCATCAGATCAAGTCGATCAAAAGTTTCCTTTTACATGTGATACGTGTAAAAAAGTATTTACTAAAAAATATATGTTATTAAGACATATGAACTTACATTTAGGAAAAAAACCCTCTAAGTGTGATAATCTGTTTACTACAAAGAGTGCTTTACGGGATGATATGCTAATTCATCCAAAGTCATCTGCCACATATAAGTGTGAGAAATGCAGTAAGACTTTTTCGCGAAAAAATGTATTAGTTAGACACATGAAATTTCATTTGGAAAAGAAACCTTTTAATTGTAAAATGTGTTCGAAATCTTTTGTGCAGAAAAGTGACTTACAAAAGCATAACTTAGTACATTCTAAACAAGGAGTTGTACATAAATGTAATGAATGTGATAAAAAGTTTTTACGGGAAAAAAATTTAATAAATCATACTATGATTCATAACACCCCTCAGCAAAAGCAAAGGAATATTGAACCATTTACCAGACACTATAAATGTGTCGATTGTTCTGAAATATTTAATCACAGATTTGACTTAGTGAAGCATAGAAAAATTCATCTCTCGCCCAAAGAACATATATCTGAACAGCGTACTGAACTTTTAAACCATTTACAGAATTTATTACTACGTATAGACACTTTACAAAATGCTATAAAAAATGAAACTATTCCTTTTTGAAATATTGACTTTACCAATTTATTTGAACTATACAACTTCTTGTATATACTAATGTATGTGTTTAAATAATTAAATAAATAATAGATAAGTGAAAAAGCTTTTGTGTTTTATTTTTCAATATGATTATATTATATCACTATTATGTGAATGAATGGACTTGTAAATTTATACACTATGTATAAAAGTAAATTTCATGGACTTTTACAAGAAGTAAAAATTTAATACAAATATATTTCAGATTTTTTAAATATATTATTGATTCACATATGATAGTTAAATTAATATGCTATTAAACATATAATTTTGTATAATCTATATTATTAATTTTCTTTAACACATATTACTTTTTTACAATAAATCGATTTAACTAATTAAAGATTTGTGTAATTAAACAAACTTATTTTACTAAATATACGTATCGATAATTAATTTTTATTATTTACATACACATGATTATACTTTTTATCGTACGCGATTAACTATTTATACATTTAATAAGCGTTGCCATACCCGCTTTTATAAATAATTAGATAGTATAAAGCATACGGATTTCACATAAACAAGCGATATTCATTAAATGAACAATTTGAATCTTTAAGCTACAAAGTCATATTTACTTTTAAACTTGCTTTTAATTGTAACCATCACTCTTTTTTAACCTATGTTAGTAACTGTTTAGATATAATATAATCAGTTTACTGTTGATTTTTGTCGTGACTGAACCTTTTACTGTTTGTTATTTAAAAATGGCTTGTGAATTAGATGGGATTAAACGGTTGTGTGAAGAAATGGCTTCTTCAACAAAGTTTCAACGTTTAGATAAACCTATGGAAAATTCTGATTTTTATAAAAATGAATTTTTACCCAAATCTAATATACAGGAGAACTATGAAACACTATCACCTACCATGGACTTGTATGCAGCAGAGCCTAAGATTACCAAGGATTCTACAACCCCAATATTTACTAACTGTGATAATGACGAAACGTCTTTCCCCGACACCTGTTGTGAGTCTACCTCTGCTAAAAGCTGTTTGGATACAATGTTTAAGGATCTAGATTTCAAAAATTTGGAAACATATCTTACCTCACAGCCTACAAGTGGTTTAATTTCTTCAAATGAACCATCAACTAGCATTACACATAGTAGTGAACAATTATATAACATACCCCCTCTCATCGCATGTGTGAATAACATTTCCAAAACCAAACATGGTAAATCTCGCATTTTTGTCATGTTTCGGATTAAACTTGCTGATTTTATATTTTTAACTTTAAAACGACATTATAAACAGTTTTATGTACATATTGAAGAGATCAAACACAATGTATTTACAAATGAAGAAATTTCATCAACAAATAGAATTTTTATGGATATTTCAACATGGTATGAATTCCAATATAAAATTTTTGGATTTAATTTAAAATATAAAAGTTCATAGTTTATTGCTAACAATACAGTATTAGTGTTAAATTATAATAATTCTATTATGCAAATAAAAAATTTAAAGAATTATACACATTGTGTTTTAAACGATTTTCAGTTAGAAAATTTAAAAGAAAAAGCTATTGATTTTAATAGCAATCTTATTAAACACTTGTATACAGTTCATCTACCGCAGTTAATTAAGCAAAAATGCACACTCGTTAATTTACCTTTTGAAATCGAGCGTGTTTTACTAACGAAACCTATCTCTTCTATTGAGGATAATGTAATGACAATATTAAACCAAATTTATGAATGTGTAGGATGTATATTTAGACACCAATCCCAAAGTCTACATACATGTTTCCCCTTTAATAAACGTGAAAGATTTAATCACTTAGGGGATATGATTTTAATGCTTGTAAATTTTGATTATGTTATTTCAAGGTTTTTAAACGGAGTTGAATGTATCAGTGAAAACTTTTTACGTAACATTAATGTGGAATTTATTCGAAATGTATTATTTAAGTCCTGAAAATAAAATATTTTGCTTTAAATCTGTGTGTTTATTTAAACAAAATGTGTGTGTTTATTAATATTGTTTATGTTGCAATTTAAGATTAATAATTTCTCTTATATGTTTATTACAGAAACATGATAACATAGTATGTATACTAAATGTTAGTAACATACTACACATGTTAGTAAATGTATTTTTGAACTATTATAAAAGTTTTTAAAATTTTACAAGATAGCAAAATTAGTTTTCAGTTAAAAAAGTTTTATAAATTTACAATTTTAAATTTAAAACTTAATAAAAGTATTTCATACTTTATCAATGTTGATTCGTCTTGTATGTTAATATTATATAATGGTAACATACTATATAGTTGTTATGTTACTACATGTACTTATAAAAATAATTTAAACATGTTATATTATTGTAAAAGTTTTTAAAAAAATTACAAAGTAACTTAATTAAATTATAAGTAAACAAAATAATTATTTTTTTTAATTAAAATAAATTAACAAAAATGAAAAGTTATCAAAATTATTTTATAAATGTTTTAAAATACTTAATTTTAATAAATTGTGTCTATGTATACATATATATGTATGTTCCTATATACATGTGGAACTTTAGTTAAGTAATAGAAATTCTCAAACTTTGTCATTAGAAACCCTATATTCTGATAATTAATAACAATTAGCTTTAAATTAAAGAAATAGATTAATTTATACTTACAAATATAACCCACTTATAATAGCACGTCCATCTTACATAGTTACTTCAGACATTATGCTTGTTACTATCCTAGCAACAGGATGTTTTTGTCGTACCACGTGATTTCCTTTAAAGTCACGTGATCATGAAGATAAGAATTAAACACAACGTGTTTGACATTTTCACTTCTGCTATAGAAGAGGCTTGTTTGGTAAGTTATAATGTCCTGTATTCTTTATTTTACACTTTATTATACAATTTATTAAGAAGATCTAATTTAAATAACGTTTATATTGCAAGCGTAAGGTAAAAGCACTAAATTATCGTTTTAAAAGCCTTTTACTTTGTAATTCTATCGACAATAAGATGATGTAATACATTTAAAATCTTACTATTAGGTTTTATTTTAGCATAAACATTATTTATTCAACTGGCTATTGCTTTTAGAAGTAACTTAATTTTCTTACACACGCGGAAAATAATATTTCTTCATTAATATATCATGTTTACAAAATTTTTAAGTTATATATAATATAACTTGTAAATACATAGTATATTTTTATACTATAAGTATCTATATGTATATGTATACTTACATGTTATTTAAGTATATATGTATACTTATGGATTTGGTATATAAATATACTATGTATTTACAAGTTATATTATATATAACTTAAAAATTTTGTAAACATGATATATTAATGAAGAAATATTATTTTCCGCTTGTGTAAGAAAATTAAGTTACTAAGTTTAAAATCTAGATCCTTAAACATTGTATCCAAAAAGCTTTTAGCAGAGGTAGACTCACAACAGGTGTCGGGGAAAGACGTTTCGTCATTATCACAGTTAGTAAATATTGGGGTTGTAGAATCCTTGGTTTAGGCTCTGCTGCATACAAGTCCATGGTAGGTGATAGTGTTTCATAGTTCTCCTGTATATTAGATTTGGGTAAAAATTCATTTTTATAAAAATCAGAATTTTCCATAGGTTTATCTAAACGTTGAAACTTTGTTGAAGAAGCCATTTCTTCACACAACCGTTTAATCCCATATAATTCACAAGCCATTTTTAAATAACAAACAGTAAAAGGTTCAGTCACGACAAAAGTCAACATTAAACTGATTATATTATATCTAAACAGTTACTAACATAGGTTAAAAAAGAGTGATGGTTACAGTTAAAAGCAAGTTTAAAAGTAAATATGACGTTGTAGCTTAAAGATTCAAATTGTTCATTTAATGAATATTGCTTGTTTATGTGAAATCCGTATGCTTTATACTATCTAATTATTTATAAAAGCGGGTATGGCAACGCTTATTAAATGTATAAATAGTTAATCGCGTACGATAAAAAGTATAATCATGTGTATGTAAATAATAAAAATTAATTATCGATACGTATATTTAGTAAAATAATTTTGTTTAATTACACAAATGTATAATTAGTTAAATCGATTTATTGTAAAAAAGTAATATGTGTTAAAGAAAATTAATAATATAGATTATACAAAATTATATGTTTAATAGCATATGTGAATCAATAATATATTTAAAAAATCTGAAATATATTTGTATTAAATTTTTACTTCTTGTAAAAGTCCAAGAAATTTACTTTTATACATAGTGTATAAATTTACAACTCCATTCATTCACATAATAGTGATATAATATAATCATATTGAAAAATAAAACACAAAAGCTTTTTCACTTATCTATTATTTATTTAATTATTTAAACACATACATTAGTATATACAAGAAGTTGTATAGTTCAAATAAATTGGTAAAGTCAATATTTCAAAAAGGAATAGTTTCATTTTTTATAGCATTTTGTAAAGTGTCTATACGTAGTAATAAATTCTGTAAATGGTCTAAAAGTTCAGTACGCTGTTCAGATATATGTTCTTTGGGCGAGAGATGAATTTTTCTATGCTTCACTAAGTCAAATCTGTGATTAAATATTTCAGGTCAATCGACACATTTATAGTGTCTGGTAAATGGTTCAATATTCCTTTGCTTTTGCTGAGGGGTGTTATGAATCATAGTATGATTTATTAAATTTTTTTCCCGTAAAAACTTTTTATCAAAATCATTACATTTATGCATAACGCCTTGTTTAGAATGTACTAAGTTATGCTTTTGTAAGTCACTTTTCTGCACAAAAGATTTCGAACACATTTTACAATTAAAAGGTTTCTTTTCCAAATGAAATTTCATGTGTCTAACTAATACATTTTTTCGCGAAAAAGTCTTACTGCATTTCTCACACTTATATGTGGCAGATGACTTTGGATGAATTAGCATATCATCCCGTAAAGCACTCTTTGTAGTAAACAGATTATCACACTTAGAGGGTTTTTTTCCTAAATGTAAGTTCATATTTCTTAATAACATATATTTTTTAGTAAATACTTTTTTACACGTATCACATGTAAAAGGAAACTTTTGATCGACTTGATCTGATGAAGAGGCCATTGGTTCCTTATTCAAAACAGGTTTCATTAAAATAGTACAGTCGATTTGCTCCTTAAACTCCGATGTTAAGGCTTTTCTTATCTTGGTTGGTTCGTCTAACACCATGTCTTGCATTGTACTTATTTAATTTAAATCAATTAAAATCACAGATCACTTAAACGGGGAAAAAATTAGAACGTCTTAACGGCACAGAAACAGTATGTATATTATTTCAAATAAAACTTTTCATGAATATTTATTTAATTGTAGAGGGCGCGCATGCTTAAAATAATTAAAAATAGCGTCACGTGATATATATCTTATACAGAAATTAGTCTGTATGTTAACATAAGTAATTAGGTAAAGTATCTTTTATTATACAGTGGGTGATTTAATAAGTTAAGTACAAATTTATTTTCCATATTTTATGTAAAACTAAACAAGTAATGTTTTATTATGTATTCATCATGGCTTAAAATGCAAATTTAAATGTGTGAAAATACTCGTTCATTATATGGTATTGCTAATTAAGTTACATATCACGAAAAAAAAAACAATATTCAATTTAGTGAAAGAATTTTTATACTTTAAACTATACAAGAAGTATCGTTATCAGTAAGAAAACAGGGATGTTATCCGCAAATAAGTAGTTTCCTGTTTTTGCTCTGGTAGACAACAGATCTATTTTCAAACTCGATAATCTTTATAATATTCGCTCAGTTTTGGTTTAAAATCTTAAATAATTTATCAAGTAAAGGGTAGTATTTTGTATACAATATGTAAGTTATATTATAATAATGGTACACATGTTTAATGAAATAGTATAAAATCCTTAATTTTTGTAGAAAAATAAAACAAGTTTCTACATTTTCTGAATAAAAATTGTAAAACTTTCCGAAAACTAAACTTATTTATTCCTTATACATAAATCAAAAGCAGACACATGATGAAAAACTAAACAAATATTTATTAAATATAAAACATTTCTACGTTAATTTATAAATACATTGCTCAAATGCTTATTATAAAAGTCTACATTCATAGATTCAAAAAATAAATAAGTATAATTACATGTACATTTCTCTAGCAGGTTTTTCACAAATTCCTTAATGTTGAAATTTAACAAAGCACTGTCTGCGCACCAGTTAAACTGTTTTCTTAAATTATATCTCATACATTCATGATCCATTTCTACTGGTTGGCCAATTGAACATAAATAACAGTCAAACGTGCGATATACTGATCTCTCTAATTCATGATCGAAGCATTCTAAAAAATAGTCCATCGCCTCTTCCTCTGTAAAGTGAGAACATTTACATATTTTTACGTTTTTTAAAACATAAACAGGTAAAAGTTTTGTTAAAAAAGTTTGAATAAGACATTCGCTAATTTCAATACAGTTTTTCTCTAGTTTGAGAAATTGTTCTTTTGTAAGTAGTAAACAATCAGGTTTCAATAGTTTTTGCAGTATGCATGATTCCTTATCCACATAAATCGTTAGTAAGTCGTTGTTAGATACCAATGTTTCTTTTTCTGCAGAGTCAAAATTAAATTTTGTCATTCTCGTTTCAAATTTATCAAAGGTTGCGCACGATATTGTAATTCCTTCATTTGTAGGGTACATTTTACCACTATTCTCAAATTCTTTATATTTTTGAATGTGAACGTTTAACTCACAGTCCTTATTCATTTGCACTTCGACAATCGTATCCTCCCCTAAGTCCCAATGGTATGGGGTAAAAACGTCAAAATACTGAAATATTCTACTAAATTCGCTGATTTCTGAAATTTCATAGTAAGATGTGTTAAGCGAAGTAGTCATTTTCAGGTTTAGAAGTATCCAAAAAGCAGGGTAAACAGATAGGTGATCAAGAAAATATACAGCAAGGTTTTAAGTAATTAGAAGAATAATCGTTTAAGTCAAAACTTTAAACAGTAAATTCATTATGGTGTACAAGCTTCTTATATTGCTATTCTTATCGTTGTAAAACAGGATGTTATTCTATAAATGTCGTCATGTCCTGTTTTATTAACTTGAAAATCTTAGGAAAAGAAAGTAACATTGTGTTAGGTTTCATTATTTAAATTAATTGTACGGAGCCATCGTAGCGTAATTGGGAGCGCATTGGAAAGCTAGCCAAAAGGTTGACAGTTCGAATCCGAGCATAAACATAATGGTAAGTTAAACTTTCTTTTTTAAAGTATACAATTAAAAATTCTATTACAGTATCCTTAAACCTCACTTGGTAAGTTAAAATTTGCTGTATTATATAATTTATGTTACAAAATCTCTTGTATGCAAATTGGTAAGATACGCTTTGCTTTGCAAGTTTATAAAACCAACAAACCAACCAACCTTTTATAAGGTTATTTTATATGTTATAAATACATTCCAATGTGTTTGTAAGTTTAAACATTAAAGTTTATCGTAAAGCTTAAATTATTTTACAAAATTTATAATATCATTAGTACTGTATAGTAATAATCCAATATGTTCAGTCACGTGACACCTTTTCTTATATATCTTAAATCGCGTCTAATAAACATGGTCTCATGATGTGTTCGTTTAAACCTACTGCAAATCAACACATCATGAGATCATTTTGTCAAGTTCGAGGTTCGAACCCCGCTTCATTTACATGTTTGTTAAAAGCTAATAATTTTTAACAAGGGAGTACGCTATTTCAAAGTGAAAGTTGTAGTCGAAATTTAATATTTTCTTAATTTCTGTGAAGAAAAAAAAATGTTTTAAAACGTATGCACGTCTTGTATTTTATTACAATTAGTTCACTTCGTATATGCATGCTTGTGTACGTAACAAATAGTTCACTGTGTGTCTGTCTGTCTGCGTACCTGCCTGCCTGCTTGTCTGTGTGCCTGCCTATCTGCCTATATGTCGGTTTATAACTATAATTATTTACATGTGTCACTTTAAAATTTTTGTTAAGTGCTACGCTATAACTAAATATTTCCATTGTAAGCAGTTTGGTAAGAAACTTTAAAATATTTTATTAAGTGCTATGCTTTAACTAAATATTTTCATTGTAAGCAGTTTGCTAAGAAACTTTAAAATTATTTATTTAGCGTTATGTTAGAACTTAAATTTCTATTTCATATTCCTTTGCGAGCACTATGGTAACACATTTTAAAATTATTTATTAAGTGCTATTCTATAACTATATATTTCCATTGTAAGCAGTGGTAAGTTACTTTATTTTACACCATGCTATAACTTAAATTTCCATTATAAGCAGTATGATGAGATACTTTAGAATATTTTATTTTATACTATGCTATAACTTAAAATTCAGAAGCAGTCATTATAAATTTCATAATTTTCATACTTACCGATAGAGGGCGACACCACTTTAAACTTTATCTCTCCTAAAATTTAAAAAAAAAAAAAAAAATTGGGGGGGGGGGGGGGCGCATGGGGTAGGGGGCAAGGGGTAGGGGGGGATAGTGGTCATACTCTACCATCACCGATAGCTCGTACTATAAGACAGTTTTAAAAATTTTTAAATTTAAAAAAAAAAATGGGGGGGGGCAAGGGGATAGTAGTCGTACTCTACCATAGCCGATACCTCGTAATATAAGACAATTTTAAATTTTTTAAAATTAAGCCCCCCCCTTAAAAAAATACCCCCCTACTATAACATGCTGCCCCCTCCTAAAAACCCCTCTCCTATAGCACACCCTTTCGCCCCACCCTCGATTTTAAGTTTGAATTTTATCATCGTAGTCTTTTACAACAATTTAGCACCGCCGCCGCACCGCAGCACCGCTTCATGGGGCAAAACTGTCCTTTTCTACCTACTGATCTATAAATAATATAAAAAAATAGGGCTCTAACTTTATTATTTACTTCCAAATTTGCTTAACTATCTTAGAAAAAGAAAAAATGATAATAATGCAGTTCTATTAAAGCAATTGAAATTCCATACCTTTAATGCCTGTTTGTTTGATTATCGAATTCGTAACTCTTCTAGAAATCGACAGAATTGGATTATGACTTTTATTGATACTACTTTTTTTTTGGCATGCTGAGTATTTATGTATCAAACAAAGACTGAACAAACATACGATTTGTATACGTGTAACACATATTCATATTTTTTAGATACTTAACAAAATAGAATTATGAACCACGTGAGTTGTACTTTTTCCAACTGAGTGAAAAAGTGCCTAGGCCAGTATTTGAACCAAGGACATTTGGCTTCAGTTATTAATGCTCTGCCAACTGAGCTATCTTGGACAAATCTGGTCGACACAATTCACCCAGTCAACCTTTTGATCATGGCATCTGGTCTGTTATCTGAAACAGTCCAACTGTCATAATAAATCATATTCTATGAATTATTTACCAACCAGAATAATTGGCCAATTAATCAAGTTAAAGTTAATCAAGTGTAATTACGTATCCAGCGTTTATTTGGCGTCCCATTACCTGCGATTTATTCTGTTGAGCTGTTTCATATAACAGACAAGATACCATGATCAAAAGGTTGATTGAGTGAATTGTACCCACCAGATTTGTCCAGGAAAGCTGAGTTGGCAGATCATTAATAACTGAAGCCAAGGTCCTTGGTTCAAATCCTTGCCTGCACACTTTTTCACTCACAAGGGAACCACTTTTGGTGCAGTTCGCACCTGGTGCATTTTGTAGCACTATATATAACAGTTAGAGAACCGATAAAATTTCTCTATTAAAATCCTATTTTATATATTTTTGTATACTTTAAATTTTTTATTATTGGATTTTTAATTGTTAATTTCACGCCAAAAGTGTGTTAAGTAGCCAAATATGGCGCTACAATGGTTTTACCCACATCATCCTGCACTATGTGGACGCGTGCATATTGCACATGTTAGAATTAAATTGCCAGAAAACGCCTACTTTTTCCCCGCCAAAAATATAAATATAATGTTGTAATTTTTCAAAATCAAATTCGAAGGCTCTTGAAGGAATTTTAAAACTTTTTTCAGTGTTTTATATTTATTACTGACTAATTTGTATTTTTAATTGCTTTTCTTAAAACTAACTCTTCTATGTTAATAGTCCGATAAGTGGTCTCGAAAATTCTATTTTCATAAAGTTATGCTGCTGTAAAATGAAAAAAATATGATTTTAATAGAAAAATTTTATCGATTCTCAAACTTCGTAATATAGGGTTTTAAAGTGCATTAGGTCTCAATGCTAGGTACGAGCTGCACCAAAAGTAGTTCAGTTGGAAAAATTACCAATTAGAATAAGTGTGTTAAAGTTAATCAAGTAGAATTATGAACACCTGTATACCATAGATTAAAGGGGGAAAAAAAGCAGAAAATGAAAGTAAATCTGATACAGTGACAAACTTAAAAAAAAAAAAAAAAAAAAAAAAAAAAAAAAGTTTCCAGATGTGCAAAATCTAGCTTGTAGATTGAGTTAGTGGCTTGATGCCCATGCTACGTTTTAAATACACGAAACACTGCCTTAACACGTGGCATATATTTGATTTACAGCAGCCTGAGATGGGGAACGACTTGAAGAAATGATTTACACAGAACGCTTCTTAACTTTTTGCAGATTTTTTTCTTCCATCCCCACTTTATTTTTTCGGATTGTATTTTCTTTTTTTCCGAATGATACTGTAGGGACACTTTTTTCGTTATTTATACCCATTATGTCTGCACATTTTGTTTTACTACAGAATTTATGGGTCTTTGTATTTGTCAGTAAAGCGTAGAAAAAATAAACTCTATTTCTTGGCGAAGCATATGGATTGCTTCAGGAGAAAATGGCCTTTTGTGCTCTTTGGATTTTGGCAGGTTATTGTGTTGAAAAGTGTTTATTTTGAAAATAGTGTTTATGAGATCAACAGCTCCTGTTTAAACGGCATTAAACGAATCCTGGTATCTCAACTGCGTAATCACTAGTTTAGAAATACAACGGCGTAGCTAGGATTTTCACCTCGGTGGGGGTTTAAATGATTATTACTCATAAAATTAAATCGTTTTATATGTTCTGAATCTTTAGCTGCTGTCAGCGGTCTCACAGACTGTTGCTTTTTTCAATGTCCTCAGTTTAACTTCTAACTTTCGGTTTAACTAGAAGGAATTGTTTAGGAAGAAATTGGTTCCTTTAAAGGACACTTCACATTTTTTTTTTTTCATTTACAAACAGGACCCTTTACAAATTTTTTTATTTCAAAACATGATCCTTCATCAAACTTTTCACCTTAAAGTAGGACCCTTCACAAAATTCTTTGCCATAAAAATAGATCTTTTCACAAAACTTTTCCCTCTCCAAACTGAACCTTTCACAAATTTAATCATTTAAAAGTAAAATCTTACTGTCAGGAAATATGTATATTTCACATCTTCTTAAAAATGCATAAATAAGAACCTGATTATGAAGATCATTTCAAATTCGCAAAATTGTGACTAGATTTTTCACAAATGTAATATGTTGTTCAGTATTTCGCAAAAACAAGACCCTGGGAGAAAAGACTGGAAAGACCCTTGAACTATACTAGTGAAATTTTGTTTTGTTTTAACCCTTTTTACTACCACTAGAGACTTCTGAATAGGTGAATATTAACTGTAATAATCTTGTGCAAAAAATAATGGTACACAAACAGTTTCCGATAAGATAATCGAGCGTTATATTGAAAGTCGCTATTTCTGTCACAGTAATTAAAGTTTAAAGTAGTTTCAGTAAGTATATGACCTATAAAAACCAGCGTAATGAATATTGCAAGCATCAAAAACAAATTTCTCATTCGACTGTTTTAAGTCTTTATAAAAGCAGGCCGGAAGGACTTTTTAATGTGTTATTTGTTAGTTTGAAAATTGGAAAAAAAGAGAACGAGGTAATTAATGTATTTGGAGAAAAGATTAATTTGTTTTTATTCTTCTGTCGCGTGAATCACATTTTTATTAAATTCTCTGTGATGTATTGGACGGAAACTTTACTAAGCAAAAAGACAATTACTCTTGTATTTTATGAACCGGTGAGCTATTTTAATTATGGACTCGTGAATTCTATACGTAAGATGTTTTTTATATCTATTTCCGCTGCCGATAAAATGCCCATAACGTTTTGGTCAAGATGAATAAAAGTACCTTCCGAACGACAGAAAACGCAGTGACTACTATATACAGGATACCATAACCCATTACCGTTAAAACTATATTCCTAGCTTTAACGGGGTGTAACGCCCTGGACATAAAAGGGCTGAAAAGGATTGCCCAATTGATATTTGTTATTAGGATCGTCCGGCAATAAGTTGCACTGGGCAATCAATTTGATGATCCGTGACCATGCAACGGATGGATCTCATGCATCTCTGAAATATGCTGCCATTGTCGCCTTTCTAAACAAGTCAGCATCATAAGTTATTCTTAATGCTCAATAATTGCGATTCAGAGTAGATTTTCGCTCATAAAAGTAAGTCTCTTGTTTAGTCTTCGATATGGCTAAATTTGGCTTAGATGCTAAACTTCGTTTTCAAATTTAATCGTAAGAATTTATCCCGATGGCATATTTTTGTATAATGTATCTGGTTTAAAAAGCTGATAGTGAATCAGTATCTTCTAATTAATTGGGATTTGATGAAAACCTTCGCTTATAAAAGTAAATTTTTCGTTTAGTCTGCGACTTGATTAAATTTCGTTTAAATTTTAATTTCTATTTTTATAAAAGTTTATTCCAATACCATTTGTTTGTATTATTTATCTATTTTAATAAGTAAATGGGAGACGTTTATGAAACACATTATTAAAACGAAAATATGTGGATTCACATATAATTCAATACGGGAAAAATCCAAACAACCTATACACTATTAAAAATTTGCAGCAAACTGTCCAGTGATTCGACCGTTTTTACAGTGAATGGTTACATAACTGTAATTTATTTGTATTATGGCACTAATTTGGCCAATAATATGGTCAGATACGCTTAATACAATATGGTCAAGTAACCGATATCATTAAAGATGGTCGAGTGACGGACAAGACTGGTCGAGTGACTGCTGCAAATTTTTAACAGTGTAAGAGAACATTGACATATAATTTGAATATGAATTTTTAATTATTAATATGAACTTTATAATAAGAATTCTGTCCAGTCTATGAAAAATGACCATTCTAAAATTAAAATATAACATAAAAAGCACACAGAATCTAATTTAAAACTACAAATGAAACAACATGTTAGAAATATTAGTATTTTTAATTGCTTTTGAACTGTGTCATTTAGCAATATGGCTAGAAACCTTTTGGGAAAGGGGGGCTTGTGTAAACTAACATTCCCGTCAAGTTGAACTGTCGAAGCTATGTTGTAAAGTCACATTTAAAATAAAACAAGTTGGAAATTGTACATTAAACGTGACAAATGAGGTGCGTTTGTCCTATAACGAGTTTTACAATGTAAAAAAATCATTGTTATTATTTCAGTGAAGTGAATTATATCGTCTGTTATGAACAAGATGAGCTTGCCTTTTTCTTCTTATTACGTATGCCACGTTTACAGATGCGAATTTTTTTTCGACACCAGACGGCGCTGCAAAATTCCCCATGGAGATCTTGCTTTGCGAATGATTACCTTCATGGTTTAATATTTCAACGAATATCTTGTGTTTATTTACTTTAATGGATTGAGATAGTCGGCTGTTAACCTGATTTCCACTGAAGTTATCTCAGAATCTATACATTTTTTAATGTAATTGACTCATCTCTCAAGCAAACAATTTTTTTAATCGATCTTTCTAAAAATGTAACTTTTATGCAATTTTATTAAAAAAAAAAAATAATTTTGAATAAAAATGGCTGCTTGGCATATGGAAAAGGAAGTGGTTAGCCCGTATTTGTTTTCCTCAGTCACATGACTTGCGCTTTTATTAAAATTACGTATGATAGGATTTAATAGAATAAAGAAAACTTTTATTAAAGTTTTGATTCGATTTTCATAAAATTTGAAATGACTCGACAAAATTCTGCAACGATTATATATAATAAATTTCAAATCATTTGGTTGGGTAGTTTTTGTGCTGTTATAGGCGGACGGACGGACTGACGGCCGGACTAAACGGTGACTGTAGGTGCTACGTATTTACATAATTACGAACGCACCTAAAAATAGAAAACTATTGTGAATAATCCAAACTTTTAATTGAAAGGCACATTCAGTAAATACCATTAAAAGTTTCACATGTCACGTCAGGTGGGCTTTCATTCTTTGTTTCAAAAAGCTGCCGACTCTATCACCAATAACGTAGACAAATAAGCCACCTGATGATTCTTGGGAGACAGGTTTAGCTCTTTTGTAGCAGTTTTTAATCTCATCCATCATATTACAACCAAAAATCATTGAAAGTTCGTCAATAATCATTACGCGCTTTCCATGGAGAGCAGGAATAATGTGAAGACTGAACAACGTAATGTGTTACGATTAGTTAGCGGTCTCAAGGCTCAATGCAAGGTTCTGCACTCAACTTTAATGGCGGCACCATGCCAGTAAGAGCCATAACATACTCAGAGCTTAGACTTTCAGAGATATATAACTTCTACCATGTTATTTTCACCATGGTGCTTTTTGCCGTACTAGCTTTTTGTAGTATAAAATAATGCGTAGAACATTCCTGATTGCATCTTTTGAGTGAACGTATCTATCTCTAACAAAACCGTAGAATTATTTGCTGCTCAGCAGAGACACTGATATTTTGATATTCATAGGTAATATGTTGTTTTATAGTGTTCGATAAAATGCGAAAAATACATAATGTAGTGGGACAAGGAAAGTATTCTGAATTCTACGCAAAAACACTATCTTGCCCTCTCTCTTCTTATCTTCTGGTAAAACATCTGCATTCAGGCTATTTAATATTTTTTGCTATGACTGGAAAGTGTCAATAGTCATTATCGCGAATGGAGAGCACTGGTGTTTTCCAAACACCATTTAGTAGTGTCTGTTGAAAAAATTGCTTTCTATTCGGGGTCTTTATTTAGACAGATGAAGATGAGTGGAAAAATTCTCAAAACTGCTTCATTTTTCCGCTGATACGTGCTCTTCTGCTTTTGTGTAAGCATATTTAGTTAGCAAACTGCAAAAGGTTATACAATCATCAAACTGTTCTGTGGAATTAATGTATTTTTCTACTATAGATTGGGAAGTTGTGACGTTACTTTCAAATTCTACATCACGCCAGTCATCACTCTTAATATTAATGGTGATAAAAAACATTGCCCATCCATTTTTGACGTGCACTTCTTCTTTTGCTGGATTTCTTTGAGAAATAGAACAGATAATTAGCTTCTGCACAGCACCTTTGTCTCATTTACTTCACTTGCAGAGTCTAATATTTGAGCGAGAATATCTTTATACTAAAGCTAATGCTGTTTCAAATTTTGAGATAAACTGAGAAATGTATTATGTTTGCTCTCCAAATTTGTGCTACGATTGCGCTAAAACGTATTAATTAAAGAATTATTTCGTCTACAATTGAGGACTATGCAGCAATTATCATCGAAAAGATTAGGGAGACGTTATTTTTAGCGAAACCAATGACATTCGTAGATAATTGTACCTCGCTTCTTTTTGTACTTATTGATACGGTCTAGGACAGGGTCGGCGAACCTATGGCACGCGTGCCGTATCTGGCACGCCAGAGAATATTTTCGGCACGCCGTTAATTTAAGTTCTAAATCGAAATTCAGTCAAACTCATTATTTTTCTTCCATTAATGCACGAGCTTGACTGAAAATAGCTGTTGTTTGTTAATAAGTACTTGTGTACTTGTCATATCATTGAATTACCCACTCAGAAGCATCTTACCTCTGAATAGTTTCTGAAATTTCTGCATGATTTAACGCATATTGATTCGCATATGAGGCTTAACCGTTGCTGTAATTTGTTAATTAATTTTTAGTTAGTCAAAATGACAAAAATATTAATAAAACTAATACAATATGCCTTTTTTCCGATAAGTTAAGACAAAAATAATAAATTGGTTGTTAAAACAGTTGTATTTATAAACAATTTAAAGATATTTCCAATAAATAAATAGCAAATAAAAACTATTAGATTTTTACTGCCCTGATAGATAACTTACGATAACCGTTTTTAGTGATTTAATTAATTAAAGAAGCAGAAATTAAGATAATAATAAATGAGAACACTAATATGTTCAATATTGAATACCGAGGAATATTTTTGTTATTTTATGTTCCGCTACCTGAAGGGGGGGGGATTTATCTGGCAGATGACTGGCTGCCGACACAAATCTGTTACAGTAGAACTCCAATTATCCGAATCAATTGGGACCGGACCCCATTCGGATAATCAAAAATTCGGATAATTGGATTTTTCCGACTATTTTAATCAATTACTGTATGTATGTTGAAAATGGGAGAAAAAATTATTTAAAAAAAAAAAAAACTTTTAATTAATTAAATGAAAAGGCCGCACTTTTACATGCTAAGCGTACTTACAAGTACTGTACATTAGTACAGTATGTACGTACCGTTCTGTAAATGAAAGTCATTGCTTGCTGAACATCTCGGTCAAAGTAAGCTGTTTGACAGTCTTCATCCTTTTTCGGGCAGCCAAGTCGCGCATCTGCTTGACAGTGAGAAGTTGCATGGTGGCCACACTCGGGCTGACGCTCCGTACACTTCAACGCAGTTTCAAGGCCGGCAAATGCTTCACTAGCTGATGGTCCCATGTCTGCTTCAACATCGACATTAAGGTCATCTTCTTCCTCGACACTTTCTTCTCTCACACTTTCAATAAGTTCATCAACATTTAGAATTTGGAACCCAGGATCGGACGAATTACACACCATCCACTCTCCTATATCTTCATCACTAACTTCTGAACATCCAGGAATTCCAGGAACATTCTGAACATCCAGGTTTCTGAATTCCTCAAGTGGCACGTCATCCTCATCTTCTACTGTCTCTTCCGCGGAGGGAAGGGCAATAGCGCGCGTAGACAGAATCATTATTTTGCAAATCGCAGTACGTTTCCATCTTAATTTTTTTTCTGAAATTCTGAAAGCGATTCGGATAATCAGCGATTCGGATAGTCGGAGTTCGGATAATTGGAGTTCTACTGTATATATAAATCTCAGAAAACTCAGTGGCTTGTCATTTTATTATTATTATTCTGATTTGTTTTTCTAGTTGTGCTTGCATCAACTCTATTATGCATGATTTTTTTATTGTTAAACTAACTGCCCTATAATCAAAGATGGTAATCTAAGACTGATTAGATTGTAAAGTAAAGTAATATTTATTAAACATGAACAATTTGGCTAAAAAACAGAAAATGCAAGATAACAGAGAATTTCAAATGTGGTGCACTGAGAAATATGGGATGTTTGCTAAGGATATTAGGCTCTGTGCGTTTTATGTTCCGGGACAGTGAAGAAAGTCATCTGTAAAAAGGTATTATGAAACAAATCCCAAACCACTTTCCAAAAAAGTTATGCATGCAGAACACAAAAAATTCATTGCCATTGCAATTAAAGATAAAAAATAAACTGTCGGCATCTATGATTAAATACCGCTCATATTCAAAATATTAGAATAATTGAGAAAAAGTAATAACAAAAAATTATTTTTCATTTATTTATTTTTGATACTAAGAAAATGCAATTAAATTTCTTATAAATTAAATCTGGAATGTTTAGATAAGATTTTAACATTTACAAAATATAAAATACAGTACAATAAATTAGGTATACAGCTTTATGAAACACATCAAAATATTAGAATAAAATTTAGATTGGTTCAAAATATTAGAATATTTTATTTTACGCAACAATATTACCTAATGGATATGAAGTAAATGGTATTTAATATTTTGTAGCATCCCCTTTAGCTTTCATAATAGCGTACAGTCGATTTTGCATACTATATACAAGGTGTTTACAAACATTTCTATCAATATTAGCCCAAATAGACTTTATACGTGCCACTAACTCAGTTTTACTTGAGGGAGGATTTTCTTGGAGTTTTTCTTCATTAGACACCATAAGTTTTCGATGGGATTAAGATCTGGTGAGTTTGGTGCCCAAGGAAGTATCTTAATGTTGCGTTGGTGGGACCAATTCTTAGTTGACACCGAGGTATGCGGTGACGCTAAATCTTGGTGAAAGATGAAATCATCTTCAAATAAATCTTCTGATGATGGAATCATGTAATATTCCAAAATATTTCTTGATATATCTGAGAGTTAACCTTTTCGCAGAAGATGCATAACTTTGCAGGTCCTTTTGCGCTCATGCAACCCCAAACCATGACACTAGCAGCAAATTTTATGGAACGTTTAAAGCATTCTTTATCAAATGCTTCTTGCTTTATTCTCCAAACTCTAATACCTTGATTACCATATGAAACACAAAACATAATTTAATCACTAAATAATGTATTTTTCCAATCTTCTTCGCTCCATAAACGTCTCGATTTACACAATTCAATCTTATACGCTTTTGTTTTGAAGTCATGAGAGGTTTTGTTTTCGGTACACTGCAAATCCCGGCAACACAATACAGAACGCAAAACTAACACAAAAACGGGCCGACTTTTGCACGCATAAAATGCGTTCATAATGTGTTTCCAAGTGTTCTTGTGTGGTGAAACATGTTTTACTCTTGGTGCTAAATAATGTGTTCGTGAGGTGTAGTTTTAAACACTTTTTACACGCATCGCTTTTTTAAACGCATTCACAACACATGTTTTTAAACACTTTAAAACACAATGTTATGCATTTTGGAATGCATTTGAAGCAGATAACGTGATGCGTATGCATCGGGAGGCATATTTTCTTTCTTTTCTCCCTAATTTCTTCTGGTTTTATTACCTTGGGTCGCTGCCCACAGTAAATTTATCCTTACAATTGTAGGCATATGCAGTCTCTAGGTACCCCCTTTTTTCAGCGTTTGCTCCGTTTCTTCCCGCAGCACCCCCCCCCCCCTCTCCTTTTATAGATATTCCTTTTCATTACATTCCACTTTTCTTCCGTTTCCTTTTTTTTTTCCGTTATCACAGCCTTGAGAGCTTAGACCCTCCTTACCCTTCCCTTATATATATTTTTAACATTATCTTTACCCTTCATTCCATTGTGTTTCTGGGGTATCCCAAACAAGTACCGTTTGGTTGTTCTCCTTAAATATGCTTTTATTTTTTCGATAGGGGTCTTAGTTTCTCAGATAATAAGGGCTTTTGCTCCTTATTTTCAAATTTACTCCCTTGACTCCTTTATATTTTTTTCTATGCTGTGTTTTTACCTTTTTAGGCTCATGGGCCTATGCCCTCTCTTTCCCTAAATTTGTTTCATTTGAACATCGTTTGTAAGCTTTAGCAGATTTTTGCCCCCACCACCATGTGGCACTTTTGTTATTTGTATGTTTGTACACATAGTATTTCTTGTTTTCTATTTATGCAACTCTCATCTTTGTACCTGTAATCTTTTCCTCCTCCACATCACTTTACATCTTTTGCAGTAGCGGAAACTCATTCTTTCCTTTTTATTATCTTACCAGTATCTGGCCTTTTTTTGCTAGTTCTATTAGCATTTTGCATATTCCCCGGCAGAGGGCGCCCTCTTGCGCATTTTTAAAAAAACATTTAAGATCACATTTGTTTCTTACTTATTTTAATGATGTTTATTACTGTATGTTCTAAACCAACTGCGATCTTATTTATTGTTTTTTAAGCGCAAGAAAGAGAGCACCCTCTAGCGGGCAGAATGATAACTAAAGTAAAGATGGGGGAGGGGGGGGGATATGCAAAGTCAATAATGCCAGATGCAAGTAGAACAAGCAGGACAGATACTGGAAAGATAATAAAAAGGGAATACTGAGCGCCCTCTACTGCAGAAGATGGGAAGTAATGTGGAGGACGAAATGACTACAGATACAATGATGACAGCTGCATAAAAATTGGATAATTAGAAAACAAGAAATATTATGTGTACAAACAACATACAAATAACAAAAGTGCCACACGGTGGTGGGGGCAAAAATCTGCTAAAGCTTACAAATATTATCTAAATAAAACAGAAAATTAGGGAAAGATAGGGCATAGGACCATGAACCTAAAAAGGTAAAAACCCAGCATAGAAAAAAATATAAAGGAGGGAAAGGAGTAAATTTGAAAATAAGGAGCAAAAACCCTTCATATTTCAGAAACTAAGACCCCCTATCGAAAAAGTAAAGGTACATTTAAGGAGAACAACCTAATGGTACTCATTTCAAATACCCCAGAAACAGAGTGGAGTGAAGAGTAAAGATAATGTGTATATAAGGGTAAGGAGGAGCTAAGCTGTCAGCGTCTTGGTAACGAAGAAAAGGAAAGAGGAGTGAGATGAAAAATAAAATCTATAGAAGTAAGGAGGGGGCTGCTGGAAGAAACGAAGCGAACGCTAAAAAAAGGAGGTACCTATAGAAAATGCATATACCTACAATATTGTCAATTGTCGGATAAATTCACTGTGTGTAGCGACCCAAGGTCATAAAACCAGAAGAAATTAGGGAGAAAAGATAGAAAATAAAACCCATAAAGCTATAACTGTATTCAGAGACTATGCCTCCTGGTGCATATGCATCAGATTATCTGCTTTAAATGCAATCCAAAATGTATAACATTATGTGTTAAAGTGTATATAAACAGGAGCAGGAGGATAAACTGGAAAACTGCTGGAAGAAACTGTGCAAATGCTGATAAGAAAGGCATCTATAGAAAATGCATATGCCTACAACTATAGGATAAATTCATTGTGGGCAGCCAATCCAGGGTGATAAAATCAGAGAAAGTTACAGATTAAAGGGAAAAACCCTCCAAAGCTAGAACTGTATCTCGAAAGCCCCTTTAGCCTGAATAATAAACACTCTGCTTCCTCATATTTTAGTTAATAACAAAAAAGATAGGAAAAGCCATTTCACTGAGAAATTATGACTTAAAATTAGAGAGAGAATAAGATAGGAGTAACAATTTATAGACTGGTATCATTGAGAAATAACTAACACACTCGAGATGTCCATACAATTGAGAGAAATGCTTCTTGAAAAGCATTCTTGTCATCGCACAACACTAAAGTGCATCATCTGTGTTGCAGACAGATTTTTAAAATAGCCTGTACAATGTCATCAATTATCTATGGTTTCGCGTATTCTTTTAGTAACCTTATAAACTTTCAGCATTTTAGCTTTAAAGAAAATAATTCTAGCTGTAAAAAAAATCCTCAAAATGGCAAAAATCAGTAATATTTTATAGAAAATAAATAAAATGCTGAATTTGGTATTTAAAATATTTACGTGTGCTACTAAATTAAAATATATGAAATGTTTGAAAATATTCACACTTACTGCCAATAGAGGCATTTTTTCAAAGATTTTATTATGTATGTTTTCAAAATTTTGATAAAAATATATTTTATTAATAAAGCTCAATTATTACTACTAACACTTAATATATAAAATCCCATTAAATGTGCTTGTCTTATCAAGATTTTAAAAATATACCTTATTTAATTTTCCATACCATTATAGAACATAGGAATATTATTGGAAATTTTTGCTATGCCACAAATTTTAACTTCTGTTACATATATTCTCAAAATAAAAATGACAGAAACACTCAGAAATCTAACTTTTATTCGATTTAATCCAATATATATTGATCATTTTTTATTTTTTAAGAAACAACTTTGACTGGAAATTTCTCCATTCACAATAGTTTTTACAATAAATCCTTTCAGACCTATTGTGCATTCTAATAACCTACTCTTTAATTATAAGTATTATACTACAGAGGAACATTTCTCTTTTATAAACAATAATATAATACTGAAGAATTTGAATATATTCATGCATAGTGTGGAACCAATAGATATGCAAAATTTAGTGAAAAAAAGTCAGGGATCAAACAATTAATTATTACCTTTCATTAAAACAATTCATTCATTCAAATTTTTTAATAGCACACGTTTAAAGTTATCAATAGTTCATTTTCCAAATATTTCTATAAATAAACTGCATTGGAAATTGAACAATTTGTTATTTACATGTTAATAATAACTAAATAAATTGTAGTGAAAATTTTAGATAAAAATAAATAAAAATACTTTGGAAAGGTCTATACTTTTTCTCAAGTTTTCTATATCTTTGCAAAAAGTCTCCATGTTTTTGTATTAATTCTAAAATTCCCAAAAGACTTAAATATTTTCTAATAGGTAAATACTTATGGTAATCTTAAGATTTTAATTTAAATTACAAAAGCATCGACTTTGGGTTTTCAGTCTCTCACATTCCTAAATTTTCCAATGCATTTTAGGCAAAACATAACATTTATTACAAAATACCTTGATCTAAATTTTTAAAAGTTGAGTAAAAGCAATGTTTTTTTTTTTTTTTTTTTTTTTTTTTTTTTTTTTTTTTTTTTTAAATATGTGGTTGATTTAAATCATGATTAAGATCAAGCTGATTAAAAAAAAAAAAAAAAAAAAAAAAAAAAAACCTTGCACTAAACAATGTTTCTAAGGGCTTTTTGTTTTAAAAAACACAAATCAAAATAACTAGTATTCTTTCAATTTAACTTGATTACATAAAATTTTACTGAAAGTACAAAAACATTGAACACCAATACAAATGGTGTGTTTGTATGGTAAATTTTTGGTGTACAAAATGTAAAACCAGATTGTAAAAGCATAGAAGTTTTAAATAAAAATTTAATTCAGATAGACATCTTTGTATTAAACTTCACAAACTTTGCTGATTTTTCCACAGAAGGTGTATTTCTAAATTTTTTATGCATAAATGAAGAGTTAGAAAATATTTACATTTGCTGCCAACAAATGCATTTTTCAAAGCTTTTATTAGTAAATATGTATATTCGCTATATTTTGATAAAAATAATTTTTACCCTCTGTAACATATAATTTTTATCAAAAAGATCTTTCATTATGGTAAATTCACATGGTGGAAACCTAAAAAGTAATACGAATGACAAGTAACGTCACATAGTGTTAAGCTTATAAAACATGTTAATAATGTTATCAGTAATATATTTTTAATATAACCTTATAAATGAAATGAACTTTATTTTTGCATTTATATCTAAAAGATTCCTTTTTTTTTTGTTTCTTATATTTACCTTGGTGTGAAACAAAAGTAGTATTTCATGGTCTGTACTTTTATCATGACAAAATTTCTTGAAGAGACTCTCGCATTTGGAATTAAATGTGATAGCAATGATATATTTTGTGATTAATTTTAGCACCTCGTTTATACATGTGAAAAGTTTTTGGGTGCTAATATCTCTATTTACATAATACAATCATAGCTGCCAACTGCTAAGATTTTTTTAGCATCACTATTTTATTTAAATATTCTTCATCTTATTGTATCACAGAATTCTACAATATGAACAGGGAGAAATTTCTGTCCGTAATTATTAGTGCCAAAGAATCAGAGCAGTTGGCAGCTATGAACACAATAAACAAGAATCATTTCTGGATAACTTTATTAATTTTAAGCAGCATTTTAAATATTATTATAATGCATTTTCTTCATTTCGAAGAAATATGTCTATTGTCTACCTCTTCCTTGTGCACTGTTTGCAATTGTTTCCTATGCAGCAAAAGGTCATGTCTGCTATAATGTATATTAGTGTCTGCCGTACACTAAATTTATAACTTTTCATATGAAAATCCTGATGTTTTTAGCACTAAATTTGTAATTGAGGAATCAAACAGAAATCCATGATCTGTGTCGAAACTGCATTTAATAGAATTTTTTGAGTATTTTGCCAAACATGAGCAGGGGCCGATGCAGGTTTTTTTTTTTTCTTGGGGCCCATTTTGTGAAAAATAAAGGTTATTTTCATGAAATTTATTATATTTTTGTGAAAAATAACATTTTGTAACGAAAGTTGAAATTGAGTTCATCAAATTCGAACCAAGCATTTATAAACAAAAACTTTTTAAAACCCTTTTGCCGAAGTTCTTCTCTCTGGTGAACTTGTTTGTTTACAAATTACACATTTTAAAACATCATAAAATAATAAATAGTAAGTTTTTATGGAATAGAATTTTGTGAAGGGGAACATTTTATCAAATTGATTTTTGTGAAGAGGCCCATTTTATTAAATAGATTTTTGTGAAGGGGCCCTAAATAGGCCCCAAATTTTTCCTGGATCGACCCCTGATGAGCATAAAAAATCTGTACGAAAAACTTCTTCATTTGAAAGAAATACAAATCATCTTAGGCTATGTTAAATTCTGATATACCTGAGCTACAAGTATACATATTAACAATTGCTTCTTTCTTCTTAATACTGGTACTTATAAATACCACTTCATAAAACATCTTAAAAGTAAAGTAAAAAAAAAAACAAAAAAAAAAAAAACATACTTAGCATTGCATATCACGCAGGAAAATGGAAACTAGAATGAGATACATAGGCAAGAAAATCTCATTTTTTCATTCACAGGACTATTTTTGTTATCTATCGATGTTAGAGTAAAAAGTATTTAAAATTGATCCTGAAACATACTGTAGGTAATGGATGAATCAAATAGTTTTTATAACATTATGATTCAATTTAAAAGGACTCTGAGCATAAAGGGTTAAAACAGTCAGTTTTAACCACCTGCATGTATGTGACATACACAGCACTCAGAATCCTGAAAACTTTTCTTATTTAATCAAGAATAGTGAATAAATTAGACTTAGTGATTATATTTGTAATTACATTAGGCAAAATTTTCTTACCAAAATTACTGGTAATAAAAAATTCAAAATTCTGTAAAGGACGCTTGTCGCAAACATGTTAAATATGCACTTGAATAGTTTCATTTGTAAAAGTTTCTTTATCTAACATATTGCAGAATGAAAAGACATACAAGACTCATTAAATGCAAAGTCAAAAAAGTTGTCTAAGATCATTAAAATTATAGAGTAATTTTAATATACAAGTGTCTAAATGTTTTCATATAATTATTCTGGTAGTGATTGTATTTTGAACTTCTGAAGGTATACTTTCCAAAAATTGAATAAAAAACTTTTTTTTTTTTTCATTTTATTTTTGAAATTTGAATGTGTAACATTTATTTTTAGTCTACAACATTACTTTTACAAAATAACTAATAAGGGAATGGGAGTATAGCAGATATGGAATTGCCACCCTAAAAATTCAAATTACCCTCCTGTGTGTGTGGGGGGGGAGGGGGGGGATGCCCCACATTAGGAACCACTGTTTTAGAGTAAAAATGGAGAATAAATTAAATAATTTCCAATATTTATGTTTTACTGTTTACACTCACAAAAAAAAAAGAAAAAAAAATATATATCCAAATATAGTTATAAACAGTGTTTGATTTATGGCAGGGCATTCGGGACACGGGCCCCCAAATGCTACTGAAGATTTTTCAATTATTGGCTATAAAAGTTTTAACGGTTAAAAAACAAAATATCGAAAAATGTGTTTGTCAAAGATTATCTATGATTTGTCAAAGTAACTTTATTTTTTCCTGATTGTTTTTTAACAATTTATGTGCAAGAATGTACAGAACTCTGTCTGTGGGATCGCCATATTATTTCATTTTTATTTATTTTACCTGTTATGCCTCATGGTTAAAATGGACAAAGGCATGTGGTTCTGCTAGTTACTTTTATAAATTTAGTTTTTTTTTTTTCAGTGAAATCTTGTATTTGAAAGAAAAAGTTATTTGATTAATAGGATATGCTAATATTTTAAATAATTATAGCTTGGTACTGCAGTAAATTTATTATTAGTTGCAGCATACTTTATCATTCCAGATATGTGGACTTGCATAGAGAAAGGTAATCAGCACCACACAATTTATTATAAAATTCAATTGAAATTTCATAATTATGAAATAATTATTTAAAAGTAAATTAATGATTATCAAATTAATTTTTTTTAAACTGATATTTTAAAGAAATTCTTAAAGTCAATAGTGATTATCTTAATAAGTATACTGCTTTCAATATAATATATATATTACTCAAGGCTGTTGTAAGCATCGGTGCAAGGGGGGGGGGCATACGCATCTGTGCCCAGGGTCCCCAAATTTGTAAATCCGTCCCTGGTTATAAAGAATAAACATACATTGCTTAAGTACAAATTAATGACAAAAAAAAAATAATATTTTATGATAATATTAGTTTTCTAGAAAAGAGAAATTATAAAAACCTGTAGTTTATTAGGAAACTTATTTAAGATATTGGCCATTTCAATATTTATTTTTTTGTTTGTTTATTTGTTTCCTTCAATAGTACAAAAAAGTCTCTAAGAATGGTTATTACTATTATTCAATATTTAAATAAATTTACACAATATTTTAAAATTTATTCATAAATTCAAAAAGGTATATTAAGAGCAAATTAAAAAAAACATGGTGCAAGAACAGTTCTTAATTTTTTTCAACTCTTCAAAAGAAAAAAAAAAAAAAGAAAGAAAGAAAAAGATATGCATTACACAATAAAATGCTAATCACTTACTATAAAGCTTAAAAGCAATATTTACATGTACAATATCAAGATTTGCATACTCTATTAAAAAAAAAAAAAAAAAAAAAAAAATATATATATATCCAAATACAAGTTTTAAATATATCAAATCGTAACTGCCTTGTTTATTCATAGAATTTACAATATTTTTCTACAGTTAAAAAATTGTGGTATAACTGCGCGAACCCTGCATTATATAAAATAATGAATGTAAATTTAACTAATGATTGCAAAAACAGACTTTTTTTAATTCAATAAATAAGATGAATTTCTTAGATTACTGAAGCAAAACATTTTATTAAATCCAAAATTCTACAACAAGAATGAATTATATAACAAAATATTTAAAATAATAGTGATACAAATCCTAAGGTGCTTCAAAGGCCAATTTGTAGGATACTTCATTATATTCTGCAAATAGTCATTGCTATCTGAAATTAAAACCATAAGTAATCAATTAAATTGAAAACTCTCTACATGATAATAAACATGCAAATACTTTACATCCTAAAAAAAAAAGAGGGTATTTTTTTTTAACATCTATTAAACAAAAACTACTACATTTAATTTTTTAGTTATTAAATTGTATACTTAATATCTTTCCTTACACATTCAATGTGTAAATTATGATACAAGATTGCCAGTGTTTTAATTTTAGATACTTTTATGTATTAGGGGCTGTACATATATAATGTTATAAAGCTATCTCCAGGAAGAAGTGAAACAATTCTCTTTGATATCTTTATTATTTTTTATCTAACCAAAATCTTTTTTTTTTTTTTACATCAAAACAGTTTTATATATTTTTATTAAAATACAAAGTTATTATTTAAAGCCAATTATGATTACATTTATGATTTTAAAGTAATTTCATTGCAAAATAGGGAATACCCCCAACATCCGGCATTCAAAAAAACTAAAAAAAAAATTTGTAAAATAAAAAAGAATTTGTAGACATTGATAGTGACATCATTAAAGGAAGGGGAGGGGGGGGGGTCTACAATTATCATACAGTCAAAAACATATATGCAATGTACTGCCACTTAACTCTATTTTATATAAACAAGATTGGATTTAAGTACAGACCTCATGACAACTAAAATTAGAGGGGGGGGGGGGGGTTAAAATTGAGAATATTCTTTTACTTTTGAAAAATTTTTAAATGCCTTGGGTGCGTTAGAAATAAAGGCGAGGTTAAATTTGGCAGGAAAAGCAAAGTTTTCAAAGTCACTTTCTGACAATCTTTATTCACATTTTTAAATCTCATCATATTGTTAAATCTTTATAAGTAGATTTAAGAGTTTTTTCCACAATCAGACTAAAGTCCATTCCTTATTCTAGTAATACATAAATCACAATTCCGAAAGAAAAAGGTATTTAAGAGCCATTGAACTAGTTTGCCTTGTGAACACATTTCTTCTTTTTGCAACATAGTACAGTAGACTCCCTCAAATCTGCACATCATTTCAGATTTAAACAATGTAACTTAAGATATAAACAATGAAGTTTTTTTTTTAAATTTATAACATTCTGTACACATTTTAATATGGTATTCTAGTTAATATGATTGAACTCATGTTTTCTCATGAAGGAAGCATAAATTTATTTCTGAAGAATTTCAAGATAGTCCTGATATCAGTGGCGATATCTTTTTAACAAATACATTTATGTATTAATCAAGCTTTTTGGTTATTAAGTATGGCTAAACATGAAAGAAAACTTTGTTATTGTAAGATTTTGATGGGAATTATTAGTGTATATCTATAAGGAGAATTTCACTGAATGATTCAAGGAAAAAATATCTCATCACTATGCATATTTAGTTATGGATTATGAATTGTTTACTTGACCTTTACTTTTAATATTTAAAAAATATAATAATTTTGTTAATTTTTATTATTTTACTTTATTGTAGGCATTTATTATAATTTTGAGTGCATTATTAAATTCAAATTACTGTTTAAAAATATAAACAAAACTGATCAGAAATCTGCAAAATTCTAAAATCTGTCCAATCTCTTGTTTTTAAGCTATGTGGATTTAAGAAGAGTCTACTGTATTTCCAGATATTTTTTCTCTAATATATAAGTTGCATATTATGATGAGTTTCACAGAGATTCTTTCAAATAGTAAAATGATTTTTTTTGGGAGGGGGGGGGGGGGAGTTTCTTTCATTGGTAAATTAAAAATAGTAAACATGTTTGAAATTTTAGAAATGTCAATTTTTTAATTTATCAGAGACAAATTTTGTGTGCAGGAGAAAAGCAAGCTAAGTGCAGATTAGAAAATTTGTTTCATTGGTCGCTGTTTCATTTTCATGATTGTTTATATTTGGTGCAAAATTGCACTTTCTTACGACTGAGTTATGCCAAGACACCTATAACAAAGAAGTACCTAATGTTCATTACAGATTTGATTACTACCAAGCCATTATTGCTACATGATCATACAATACATTTGGCATTTTCATAATAAACTGGTTAGGTCCTACACATCAGTCACCAGACATAAAACATTTATAATATGTGACAGACATTTCTTAGAAATTTACTTTACAAAATACACTTAGCTGAAAAAAAGAGGCTACACAAATACAGAGGCTGCAAACAGACCAAGTTGTTGCGACCAAAGAAAAAAAAAAATCCGTTGAATAATATCACACTAGTTGACAAGTTTTTAAACGAAAAAGCATGAGGCTTGCAAGCATTATTAAAATGATTTGTAATTTAACAGTTTTTTTTATATATATTTCATTAAATTACAACTCAAGTTCTAAACGATTGTTGTTTCTTGACAAATGTTTTCCCTCTCCTATATTGTCGTATCCAAAATTCAATTCAAAACACTAACTCAAACATCCTTAATCATTTTTTAATTTAATATTGTTACTAAGAAATAATAGAGTACCTGCGTATTATCCGGGCCAGGAGATAGATTGCCAAAAATGGTTGTCAATCTTATTTATTGTTACCAATCATGTACAAAACAGTAATTTATTATTAGATACATAACATTGCAAAAAATGATAAATATAAAATAAATAAATATTTATAAATGAGCAATAATAAATTAATAACAAAAAAATATTACCGAGTGGACATGGACAGTATTTAGATGAAAGATGTTAGCTCAGATCAGCCATGAAGCCTTTATGCCAAATGTCATACTCTCTTCAGACTTTGCATTCTCCAGGGGCTTGGAAAATTAAACAAATGTAGCATACCAGTCTGTTTTAATTGCTTCCATCAGTCCTTTTAAAACTAGCTCATAACTTTTTCAAAGTGATCTGACACATAAATAAATAATAAAAGGCTTTACATAATGCACAGATATTAAAATTATTAAATATAAAATAACATGACTGAGAACAGCATTTTCAATTTGCTTGGATTTATACTTTGATTTGATGGATATTTAATTTCCCAATACAGGAACCTTGTTTTCTTTTTTTTAAAGCTTGGCACAATTTGGGTTACAGAAAGTAGGATTTGTTGCCAAATAATATAAACATATATAAAAACAAACTTGATTAACTTTTATGCTTGTTTATATATGTTTATGTACATATATATTAAATATTTTATACATATATAAATATATATATATTTATAAATTTTTATATATATATACAATTTACGGTACTTTTCAATTAGCCGGGTGCCGGTGAAATATACATAGTATATGTATATACACATATATGTATAAATAAATAAATATGTATATATATGTCCTTTTACTAAAGATGTAAAATTTCCAAAAATCTTACGGTGATGGAAGAAAAGCATCTTTTCTGCAAAAATTGATTAAGCTTTTTAGCATAATAAATTTTGTTCTAATATTTTTTTACAAAAAATAAAATAAAAAGTAACTTCAAAATTAATGCAAACTAGAATTTTTTTTTCACTTTAGATTAATATATTATAAATATAAATACAATATATATATATATATATAAAATAATGATTTTCGTACACTTAAGGGTTATAGTGGCCCCCACAATTATGAATTATGCCAAGATTGTAGTTATGATTTAGCCAAGTTCATCACAAAGCTTATATATATAACCAAACAATCATATATGTGCCATATATGAGGGGGTTAGAATGACAGTGGAGTAAGTAAAAAAAAAAAAAAAAAAAAATCTAGAAAACCATATTTTCTCTGAGCGTATATATTAATTTCTATTCAGTGTGACAGTCAAATAAGTCATAGTTAACATAGGGAGTCGCTAGAGGGAAAAACAAGTTGGACCACTTAATGCAACGGCAATGCAAGAAGCTTCATAAAATCCTTCAATTCTCAAATGACTAAATATTGACTTACTCAACTGTCATTGTAACCCCCTCATATGTTATTATATAGGGTAGATGTGCCAATAATGGACCTCCTTCCAGTAATGGGCCACCTTCAACATTTTTGGTTTAAAAACAAAAAATAAAAATTCAGCTTTTTTAATTTCATTAATATGTTTTCTTTAAATTCTAGTTTTAAATACAATCATAATATCAATTACCTATTACTTTTTGTGGGGTGTCCATTACTGGAATTTAGGGTGTTTTGATTTATTTCTGTTATTTACAATTAAATTTCGATTCACATTGGGAAATGTGACTATGAGCATGGTTAAATAGTGTTGGTAGATTAATATAATATTATGAAATGTGGAATCTAACAATTATAACTATTAATTAAAAAATAATTTTTAAAGAAATTCCTTAAGGGTGTCCATTACTGGCACATCTACCCTACATATTATTTTAAGTGCTGATCCAAGGGGTAGATCATGGGGATCATGACCCCCCATGCAAATAGAAAACATTTTATAGAACAATACATTTAAAAAATATATAAATAAGTGTTAAAGGTGTTTTCATTTTTTTCTTTTTTTACTGCTTAAAAAATCTAATCATTTTCATACTCTCATGGAGTTATTTTTTAATAAAGATGCATGAAAATTGCAGATATTGTTTAAGCACTAAAGAATCGAACATCTCTTTTAATTTTCCTATAAATGTGGTACATTTTGAATTGTATTTGATTTCTCCCTCAAGACTATGTTTTCAAGATTGTCAAGCCTGAAAAATTGCCGTAAAATGCAAACTTTGAGAAAACTGTCTATAAGATTCTTTGCATTTTTAAGAAAATGCGAAACTCTGATTTCTTGGTATGTGGATAAAACATGTAAATTTTACATATTTACTAATATGCCTGCAAATTTCATGCACTTATGAGAGAAAATTAATTCGGGTATATGTCAGAAAATAGTCCATTTGAATCTAAGCTAATGAAGACATATGCCCCCCTCCCCTCCTCTCTCACACACACACACACATGCCGAAGAAAGAAGATATGATTCCCCTCTAAATTATAGGTGCAGATTATAGGTCACTGGCTCCTATACCCAAAAAATCCAGTGGTCACAATTGTAAAACAAACTCATAAAAACAATAGTGTTTATATGGGGTAAAAAACTAAAAAAACCCTCAGGAATTCAAAGTGTAAAGTAATTTATTTATATAAACACATGTACAACAAAATTTGAATATTAATTAAATCTTAAATCATGTACAGTCAGAAGATAAAGTTGGGCAAGATACGGTTTAAAAAAAATATGTATAAGCTAAGCAATCATGATAGCGGGGAATATCAGAAAAACGATATATCTTATTTTGATTTTGCCAGACAAAAGTACATATGAAAGAAAATATGAATTTGTGAGATTATTTTGCACTATAAAAATCAAAACACACTTCAAACATTTTTTTTATATCTATGTATTTAAATCACAGTCTATGTAAAATTATCATATTCAAACTGTTACGAATAACATTGCTATTCGAATATATTTAATAGTTTGCTGTGTTAAACAGATCATTCTGAAATGTTATTAAATAATAATAATAATGTTTGTTATGTGTTTTAGTCTTAATCTTTAAAAAAAATATCAACATTTCACGATGGGGACTGAGAATACCAGAAATTGATTACTTTTAAATCACTTAGCGACTTAAACACCGAAAGTTAGTGGCCACAATAAAAAATTTAGTCGCCACGTGGCGACTGGCGACCGTGAATCTGCACCTATACTCTAAATGGGGGAGTGGATCCTCCTGTGTATTATTTACGCCATATATACATCATATTTGACTATAACTGTATCATATGATTCACAAATTATATAATATATATCATATATTATTATAATGTCATATATGATTTATAATTTGGACATAAATCTTGGTCGCTTGGCGATTCATCCTCGGGGCCACTATAACCCAAAAGTACCATAATTTTTTTCTATTAAAAATTTAACCTTTCAGCATTATAATTTCCTCACTAGCTTTTCCTAAATTTAACATTATAATATATTCTTCAATTTAATAATCATTTCAATTGTATTTTTCATTTTCAATTGCCAAATATTAATTTATGAAAAAATTGTGAAATCTTACCTAGCTTCACCCAATGGTTCTCTATTATAGTTGAAAAGCAAATTTTAATTGTATTGTATATTCTATCTATGCCTTTTAAACAATATAAACAAAGTAAAAAATATTGTTGGGATATATCACCATTAAAAATATAATATCATTAATTTCTATTTCTATTATAACAGAAAATAAATATTATGCAAAAAATAAATATTTAATTACATTCGTTATTTTTCATTTAATAAAAAAAAATTAAAGGGAAAAAAATTAATAGGAATTTTTAAATGAATTTCTATGATAAAATAACAAAAGCAATTATGGTTAAAGTGTTTGAAGGACAATCTCTAATTAACAAATAAATTGTAAACAGATTTTTTAGAAATTAAAACGAGTCAGAACGGCATTCTAGTTGGATAAATACATAAGCTAAAGAGAAAAAGAAATAGGTCTATATAATATTTTGATCATAAACATAGTTAAAAATCTAATACTAATTAATAACTGTTTAAAGTTTGCAAGAAATTAAAAATAAATAAATAACCATGCATATTATGTGTATTTATTATACCCTTATGTAAATATTAAGAACTTCAATAAATAATTAAATTTAAAAAAAACGTAGTCATCTTCAGCATGCATTTTTACACGTTTGACGATCAAATTTCAGTCAACATCAAAACATAAGTCACAAGGTGCAAAAAATAACACTATTTTATGTAAATCATAAATCATCTTTTTTACATCGGTTTATCAAAAAACAATAATCTAGAACTTTAATATCCATGCAAATGTAATTCCCACGACAAAAAATCTAAATAATATAGAAAAAACTTACTCTGCAAATGTTTTCCCGGGAAACTATCAAAACTTCTTGGCGCGACGGTTGACACTTCATGCACATGGCGATAGCAGATCAATGGCGGACCGGAAGTGAGCAGTGTTTGCAATCAGCTTGAATACCATAATAGTACGTGTGCGCATGCGTCTGAACTTAGCTAACTGGAGTCGTTTTTTATCAGTGGATTTTGTATGAGATTTTTTCTTTTTTAAAGGTGCTGTGCAGTGTTGAATTCAGACACTTTAGTCTGGAAGGGATTTCTATGGCTCGGGGGGGGGGGGGGCAATTGCACTTTTTAACCATTAAAAGAATACAATCTCAAATCTTCCGAGGGGGATATTTCAATCAGTGTTGAATTCAGACAGTTTTCTCCGGGAGGGATTTTTGTGGCTCCGAGGGGGGGGGCATTATAGAAATCCGGGGGGGGAGATTCCACTTTTTTACCACCACTGAAATAATAAAATCTCAAATCTTCCGGGGGGGGCATTTTAAAGCTCCGGGGTGGGAATATCCCCCCCGGCCCACCTCCTGAATTCAACACTGATTTCAATGTTCCGGGGGGCGCTGAATGCCCCCCCCCCGGGGTACCCCTTGAATTCAACACGGATGATGGTTATCAGCACGAAAATATTAGTCCCCTCCTTAAACGATATTCAAAATTCTTATACTATCATTTTTTTATGCAACAACATTTTGGCGACCGTAAAAAAATAGCGACCTATCACGATCAGTGCTTTCAGAACTTTTATTTCGGGGAGGTTGACTGTGCGGCCTGCGCAACATAGCGCGGAGCCCTGGCAAAGCACTTTTAGCTATACTTAGCGAGAGCCAACGTTTCTCACTGCAACACTGCACTAATAACATTTATTTTTAAATTTTATATATCATAGTACATAAAATATAGATAACAATGTGGAAAAAAATATTTTTTCACATTTAATGTGAAAAATTATAATTTCCCAAAATCTTCTATTTTTTCCAATATTTTAAATATTTATTTTTTTAATTAACTTTTATTTTTAGGATTATCAAATGTATACATTCCCCGACAATGACGTCATCTTTGGCTGTAAGAAATAAAGTTATTACGCACTTTTTCTCCACGTAGAAACATTTAAAACAAATATACAGCAAACATTTCAGATTTTTATTGTTTTGAAAGTGCAATTTCCTCCTGGAGTTTCATGAATCCTAGCCGAAGAAGAATGTCTGAATATAGCATTGAACATGTCGTTTAATGAAATGTGTTTTGAATGTGTTCTGTTATACGCATGTGTTTCGCTTTCCATTAAATCTTTACCAAAGTGACAGCCGAGTTTCGGTAAACGCATTTTACCACACATTTTCAAACACCTGAGAATGCCTTAAACAGATTGGAAACACATCTTTACACCTCAAGCGTTTATAATGCGTTGTATTTTGAGTAAAATGTGTTTCAGGGATTTGCAGTGTACACGAGATTCAAACTTAAATTTATGGAGATGTCTTAATGTTGTCGATGTAGAAACTTCAACTCCTTCTTCTTTCCATTTTCGGTACAAGAATCGCACACTTTAAAACGGTTTTTCTTAACTATACGCTTCAGTTTCCTCTCATTTCTAACAGATGTTTTTGGGTTTCGGCCGCCATTTCGGTGATTATTTTGAAATTTTCCGTTTTTTAAATATTGTGTTAGTATTTTACTAACGCTTGATTGCGACCAATGTAAATAATTCGCTATGTAACATTGATTTTTACCGTGCCAATACAAATCAATCATACGAAGTTTAATAGATTCAGGAATATCACCCACACGACGCATTTTAAGACGAAAAAGCAAACAAACTGCAAAAAGAATACTGATTTTAAGTACAATCGTATGAATTTATTCAATGATGCCACCAGTTATGAATTGGTGATAATTAAAGGAGAATTAATGTGAAATATTGTAATATTTTGAACCAATTGAATAAATATTCTAATATTTTGACTTTTAAAAATATTTTTTTTTCAATTAATCTTTTTAAAAATGATATTAATTTTAAGATAATAAATAAGTTTAATCAACAATAAGTTCTTAATAAAAATATCGTTTACATATTTGCATTAAAAGACATTAAATTACCAAACGATATTTTCAATTTGTAAAAAAAAAAAGTAATTATTCTAATATTTTGAATATGAGCTGTATATTAGCAAGGTTTCTCAAACTAGTGTCGCAAATTTCTCGGCTGCGAATGTCATTACCCTGAATGGTAAACTTTTCTGCGATGGAGAGTTTGTGAAGGAAACCTGGTTAACATGCGCTCAATCACTTTTTGACGATTTTAATAATAAAGATAAAATAATTAAACGAATTAAAGATGTTCTTTTATCAAGAAATACATTCAAAGATAGAATCCTAAAAATGGCAGAAAATGTAAGAGAGCAACAAAGGCCTGATATCAAGTCTTCTCCTTTCATCTCATTATGTAAGTACGAAAGTACAGATGTAACTAAATCTACTCGTTTAGCTGCTTTTGTACGATATTTTTTTTGGAAATGACATTAAGGAGGAATTATTCTCGTTATTATTATTATCAACTACAATCAAATGTGCAAATATTTGTACAGCAGTTATAAATTTACTTACTGAAAAATAAATAAATTTGTCTAAAATGTTCGTAGTTTGTGTTACAACTAACGAGAACCCCAGTATAGCGTGTAAAATAGTTTTTTTTTTTTTTTTTTTTTTTTTTACTCATATTGACATATTATTCTTGGATTTCACTTCATCAAGTCCTGCACAGGCTGGTTTCAAAACTCTTGGTGATGTTATGGCCGTAATCACAAAAATAGTTAACCTCATATTGTCACAGGCTTAAAATAAACGAAAGTTGGACGCTTTATTGGATTTACCTTATTTCTACAAACGATAGCTGCAAATTGATAGAAGAAACTAACATTTGTAACAATGAGTTAAAATAGAGTGATAAAGTACTCGAACAAACATTTGTGACAATGAGTTAAATGATTATGATAACGAACTCGTTGAAAAGAAACTAAAATCGAAAATCCAAGACACTGTAGTTAAATTACTTATCTTATGAAGTTTTAAATTTTCTGAAAAAAGGATATTTTGCATCAGTGCTTATGAAATTAGATTATAAAATTCAATCAACAAAAACCAAGAGAAAGCCGATTTATTTAACAGACTTTTTATATAGGTAATGTTTTTTATATTTTCTAATTTCTCTAATGCATTGTAATATATTTTTTAAATAATAATTTTCTTTATAATAGCAGGTGTAAAAAAATATTTTGCAGATATGAATCGCAAATGATTTGTTTTTCAATGCTTCTTTTCTCATTGTCTATTTTAAAATAAAATTACCTCAATTATAAAACTACCACTCTGCTTAAAATGTCAAAATCAACAGATCTAAAGGGCAACACGATGTATTACCATAATTATTGCAATTATTTGGCAAGTTGTTCCGATTTGAGTTTTTAATATTTTTTTACGATTATTATAAATACTTCTTTATATTATCTTATTTCTATAATTATTACTTATAATTAATTATTCTTTTCATATGACAAGTTGTTTTAGTTTGAATTTTCAATATTATACATTATTTAATTTAATATGTATGTTGATATTACCTGCAGGTATGTTATCCCTGTCTTAATCTTACACTAATAAAAACGATTATATTGATTATTTTTTAAAGTTTTTTAGGCGAGGATGGGCGGCGGGCAGAGGGGGGGGGGGCACTCCATGGTCACTTGAAAAGTTTTTAGAAAAAAATTGGCACGCGGGAGTGGAAAGGTTCGCCGACCCTGGTCTAGGAATTTCGGTAGGAATTTTGGAGAACTTTACTCTGCGTAAATTAACAGGGGGAAGCTGTTATATCAAAATTAGAATTGATTGCTGTTGTCAAGTGATCAAAGTAATTAACTATTACGGATGACATATTTGTGTGTTGCTAAAGCTAATTCTTTGTAAATTAGGTACATAATTGAGCCAAAGCCTGCTATGAAAATGGGCTTTCTCACGCGCATATTGATAAATTTTTTGCTCAAAATTGATAACATGTGTGCTATGTTGTAAGCTGCGAATTTTGTACATTGAAAATATATAGAATGAACATGGGCAATGAACATTTACTGCATATTAGGTAAAACCTGTTAAACAGTTTTGAATTTATTCTGGATGCATTAAGGTCTCAGTGGATAATCTAAAATGTTCTTAAGATTTGTTTACATCGTGTAAATGTCAAGAACATCGAGCTTAATGTCAGAAAACGATAGGAAGCAGTTGTCGCACTTAATATTACGTCGCTTTCTTTTGCTGCTTAATGCTGTAATCTGAAATAATCGATTTTGCCTCATTTGAAGTCTTAACCTCTGATAATGCATATTTAAAGTCCTTATCATTTGCATTGATTATCTGAACGATCTTCGGCATTGCATGTAGGATTGTTTAATAAGCTCCAGCATGCAAATAAGAACAAGCATGCTGTGCCCATCATAAATCTTTCTTCTATAGTATTATAATACATTAATTTAAATAGCACTGTGACACATTAAAAATTATAAAGTATAGTACATCTCTTTGAATTTAATTCTGAGTTGCTTTGATCAGATAATAAAAAAGACTGAATTCAACAGCGCCAATTATTAGGTATTCAAATACAAAATTGGACTAATATGTATATTTTTAATTAATAACATCAAATATAAAATTCAGTGCTTTTCTACCCAATAGAAACAGAGATACTGCTATATTCATTGTAAAAATATCGCATAGCAGCGTTCCCTGTGGAATAAAAAAGTCAAAACTGAAACAACATAATTTTTTATAAATTTCTTACATATAAAATTTGGTGAAATGTCATCCCATAGATGCCAAGACGTAGCTATCACGAAAATCCCTTTTTTTTTTTTTTTTTTTTTTTTTTTTTTTTTTTTTTTTTTTTAATTATGTTATTATGAAACAAGAACGAAAAATAAGGCATCACGCATAGATTATGAAACATTTTCCAACACTCTGATAGTATTATAACGATACTTCATTTTTTATATCATAAAAGGAGATATATACATGCTCTATATATTTTTATACATACCACATAGTAAAAGTGAAATTTAAATCATATGGAAAAATCATAAAACAACTAAAAGTGTCTTACTGGAAGACAGTTATCATTTATAGACGACAATGTATCTATGTCCTTTTGTGAAACACTATGTATTCAATTTTATTATACTCATGCGACATAGTATAGTAAAATTCAATTCAGTTGAAAATGAGTAACGCACTTGAAAACACATTTTCAACAATCCCCGTCCTTACAAGAAAATTTATTCAAATTCTTTTGGGTATCCCTGTATATATTTTATAGAATATATACACAACATATAAAATATACTAAGATTTAGTTAGGCTTCAAAATGCCCAATACAGTGAATGCTTAGTTACTTTTGCAAAACTTATATCTAACAAAGGAAAATGCTACAATAAAACAAATCAGTGCATTTCTTCATTTAAACAGTTTAAAATTGATCTTAAAAAAGTAAGTAATATGTGTTACATCACATTTGAAAAGAATCTGCAGTAAAATATAAAAAGTGATTGTTATAAATTTTGTGATTCAGCTTGGAGAAAATTATAAATTCAGCGAGAGTCAAGCGATCTGCTCCCATAAATAATAATGGCAAAAGCAATCAAAATAGTAACATATCATTTTAACGCAAACATTATCTAATGAAATTATATGCGCATATTTATAATGAAAATTTTTTGTTAATCACTTTAATTCACTGATAATTATAAATCACAGCAAATGATGCTTTCATCCCGCACTACTGTTTTATGCAAATTCACATTTCCCCAACCAGAGGGGAAAAAATCCATCTTAAGTCCAACTTTTCCCTAATTTTCTAATTTCTCTTCCGCCTTAATGTCCCTGCCCCATACACCAATTAACGAATTAAGCATTTTATAGAGCAACATTCTTCTTTTACACTCAAATAACTTAGAATTACAAGAAATTTAAAGTAAAAATTCCACTTCTCAGATGGCCGAAAAAAAAAAAAAACTGCAAATGACAATTCCCTTGGAATTTAGTCATATAGTTTTTTCTTCTTCATTCAATCTTTCATCCTCTGCTTAATTTCTTGCTAAATGAATTAACCTTATTTCGTCCACTGGGAATAATCATTTTTTTTTTCGCTTCCAGTGCCTAATATGGCGGACACACTGCTTTGCAACGGGAGAAACTGATTAATGTAATGAAGAAGGGGAATAGACCAATTTTTCGTGATTAAAACAATGAAGACACAGCAATTAAGATGCGCTCGCTAATTGTGGGAGGGGAGCTTTGTGAATTTGTTTGCGCGTCGCCGGATTTTGTGGCAGGGGAAAAGGTTCACGCTTTCCCCCTCTTGCTATCCGGTCAGCAACTTTTGCTTCCCCACAAACCTACTGTAGTGGGACTTTTTAAAAAATGGACCGTCTCCAAATAAAATTGAACAGTTCACAGAAATATGAAGGCTTTTGATCGAGAAATGAAATCAAACAGGAAAATAATACTCACTGTACAACGTGTTTATTTGAATGAATTCAACTACTTATTGGGTGTTCAAAGTAAGATATAATTTCACAAAGACGTACATTGTTAAAAATTTGCAATAAACTGTCTGTTCAATCAACCGTTTTTGTAAGAAACGGTTACATAATCGCAATTTATTTCTATTCTGACAAATGAGAAGGTTTCATAATATGGTCAATTAACCGTTATTTATTTAAAAAAAAAAACCGGTTGAATAACTGGACAGTTCGTTGCAGATTTTTAACAGTGTAAAGTAAAAATTCAAATTTAAGTGACAATGGTTACCTTAATATTAACTCGCAAACACTTAATTTGAGCAGCACTATTCGTTATTCTACGTTTGTCGATTCCATCCAGATTCGTTTCAACAATTTTATAGTCAATAGTTTCCATTGTAACAGCGCTAAAAAATTGCAGCAAATTGTTTAGTCATTCGTCCATTTTTATGGAAAACGGTTACATAACGAGAATTTATCTCTATTTCGACCATAATTTTATCAATAATATGGTCACATACTCTTAATCATATGGTCAAGTAACCATTATCTTTAAAAACGGTTGAATGACTGGACAGTTTACTGCAGTTTTTTAACAGTGCACTGTAATCTTACAGTTCACGTGAATTTTTAGGAAAGAGGTGGCTTTTAAATAATGTTCTTTACACATTTTCCCTATGATATAAAATTACACGATGCGATGAAAACATGCTGAAACTAGTCTACAGTCTATAAAAAATAGAAAATAGAAAATATAGAAAAGCACGTGCGATTTGGCAGCTTTTATTATGCGTTGGCAATTAACGCAAGCCGAGCGCTGATCATTGCCAACGATGACTGCTTTGATAAAAATTAAAATAGGTTGTTTTCTCTTATTTTGACCAGTATTTGTTTATGTTGTTTAAAATAGATAAATAAAGCTAAAAATACCAAGTCCTCTAAAAGAAAATGCAAAAAATATCACATTTTAGAAAAAGATATGTTTTTAGAAATTGATTAAATGATTAACTTGTGTAATTAATATATCAATTAAATGTAGTTATTAATTTGGTTATTTCAACTTTAAACACTAAATGTTTTCAATGACTGTTTCTTATTTTATTTTTGGAAACGAATAATTAATTATCTATTTTTATAAAATTTTCAATTGCAAAATTAAACTTATAGATTTTACATTACGTATGTGTGAAATTATATTTTATTTTTTTTTACAATTTAAGAATAAAATGTTGTGGGTTGAAAATGTTCATATCATTTTGAAACACAATGCAAAATAAAACGAAATAGTCTTAAAGGGACGAGGCGTGTACTGGTGCAGGAACAGAATTCTGGCACTACTTTACAAGAAAAAATAGAGAATGAAAAATCATGAGTCAAGCATAGATTATGAAACACCTTCCAACACTTCCAGAATACTTTAACGAAACTTTGCTGTTTAATAAGGTAAATAAGATAACCTAGATAAACATTTTAGAAAACGCTGAACACATTTTAAAACCAGATTTCAGCCATAGCCGGAAAAATACTCCAATTCCTTGGTGTAGCCCTGTATTTGATCTAAAGATTTGTATATATTCTATATAGTATGCTAAAATTTAGTTTATCAATAAAACACATAATATAATGAAAATTCATTTTCAGCAATTTCTACCAATAGAACATACTTGAATTCTTTTGTGTAGCTCTGTATATTAGTACCTACAGTTTTCTATACATGCCACATATTAAGCTAAAATTTAATTCAAGCTCAAACTACAGAAATCACATTTTCAGAAATTATCATCCCTAGGGGGCCATGTATCCAATTATTTTTGTTGCCCTGTATATGATTTTATTTATATTCCACAAATTAAGCCATAAAAATCCACTCTTAGTGTACTAAATATAACTCAGCTTGAAAATGTATAACTCAATTAAAAACTACATTTAGGCAATTCCCGCTCATACTCAGTAATGCTTACGAATTCTTTTGTGTAACACTGTATATGATCTACAGCATTTATACACATCCCGTAGTATGCAAAGAATTTAGTTAAACTTAAAACCGCATATCATAACTGAAAATACAATAACTGAATAGACAGTATTTTGGATACAATACTGTATCCGAAATATTTTGTGTGTACCTGTAAATGGATGATAAATGCTGCGCATATCATATTCTACAGCAAGTATCTTGTAGCAAACCTCAGTAACATGTATCAATTTCATTATATTTGAAATAGTGTAATATCATTAAAATATGTTGCAAACAGTTTTAACCGTAGGCCATTACGTAATGAAACTCTTCTGTGTATCCCTGTAAATGAATAATAAATGCTTTGCACTCCATATTTTACACAAAGCATGTTTTAGTGCACTTCATAAATGAATATCAATTTCATTATGTTTGAAATGATGGTATTATCAATATTTTGGTATGAAAAATATTTTTCTCAGAAGTTAGAATACATCATGTGAAGCATGTAAAAAATAATAAAAGAAACTTTAGAGCTAAAAAAAATATATACACTGAGTGGCCAAAAAATTAGATACACCCTCTAATAACGAGTTGGTCCTCCTTTAGCTCTGATTACAGCTAATATTCTTCTTGGCATAGACTCAACAAGCTGCTCAGGAATGCTGACCCATGCTGACATAATGGCAGCTGTAAGTTGGGTCAGACTGGATGGGTGCGTTTCCAAGCTTTAAAGTGCTTTTTCGACTTCATCCCACAAATGCTCAATAGGATTGAGGTCAAGGGACTGAGCTGCTCATGGAAGCAGGTTAAACTCTGATCGATGTTCCTCAAACCGATTTAAGACAGATCGGACACGGTGGCAAGGTGCATTGTCCTGCTGTGATGATTGTCATTTTACGTAAGATGCAGGTTCTTTTAGAAATACAACGCCATTCATTCTATTTTTCAGGAATCAAATTTGATCAAATAAATAACTTGTGTTCAAAATGTTTCAACAGATACTCAAAACTTTTTCTTTAAAAAACTTAATAAAGACTATTTATTTACAGATTTACAGGTTATTAATATTTTATCACTCTTATTTCAGAGTTCAATTATTACCGACATTCGGTTCAAAAATCAAAGCTACATCATCATCTTACTGAAAGAACAAAATCAGAATAAACAAAAAAAGGGTCATTGCCACTAGCAACAGACAAAAGGCTAGTCAGACAAAAAATCGTCTGACAGCGCCAGGGAAGAGGCACTCGTAACATGCTGAAAGTGACCATCACCATAAGGGAGCATTATAGCCATAAACGAGTGCACGTAATTGGCATCGATGCTGAGGTAAGATGCACTGTTCAAGTTTTGTCCATAGATATCAAGGGACCCAGTGTACTTCAGGAACAAATTCCCCACACCATAATTCCACCGCCACTAGCCTGAAGAGTTGTCATTTGCCAGGAGGGGTCCATGAATTCGTGCTGTTTGCGCCATATTCTGATCCTGCCATCTGCATGGTAGAGCTGGAAATGAAATTCATCGGACCAGGCCACTTTTTTCTAGTCTTCAAGTGACCAATTTCGTCTCTCCTTTGCCTATAACAGGCGTCTTTTCCTATTTTTCTGGGATACCAAAGGCACTCTTGATGGTCTCCTGCTGCTAAAGCCCATCTTTTGAAAAGTCCGTCTTGTTGTGCGTTGGGATATGCTTTGTGATATACCTGCATTAATTTCAGCTGTAATTTGTCGTGTTGTTGCCCTTCTGTTGCTGCGGACTGTGCGTGCTATTCACTTTTCATCTCTCTTGTTCACCAGCTTTTTTCGACGAGAATGGTCCTTATCACTTGAAGTTTTTTTTCTCAACTGCCATTCTCTGAACATCCAAGCTACTGTTGGGGGAGAAAATCCTAAAACAGTCATCGGTTCAGAGATGTTGGCACAAGCTCTTCTTGCACCGATGATCATCCCTCGTTCAAAGTCACTTAAATCTTTCGTCTTACCCATTTTTACAGTAACTTCCGTGCTAACTACGTCGTACGAAGCTGAGAGTTCCTTATATAAGCATCTCTGCGTTGCTACGTTATTCTACTTCATTGTGGGACTGGTTTACTTTCAAATAAAAGGTGTCTCTAATTTTTGGGCCACGCAGTGTATATATTGGCTATAAGGTACTTTTTTCCATATCTGCAGTAAATAGAAAATTACATACTTCTCATAAATATTGTCAATTTTATAATACAATTTTTTAAAGTATGCGAGCTTACCTTTATAAAAAATCTATATTTGCACGTCTCCAGCCTTTTTAATTTTACAAAATTTACGATGTTAATTTTAGCAATAACGATGCGAAACTGCTCAAATGATAAATAAAACTTTGGTATGAAAAATTAATTCAATATCGTCGTCTGTTGAGAATTCTAAGAAACATTTTTATTAACTGGTGTGTTGGAAGATAGCAGAAATAAATAAAATCGTTTTTAAAGCCCACTGTATAAGTAACATTAACTTTTGGGTATGTTACAAATATGCAACGCTGTGACACAAAGGGTTAAAATGCATTGAAAATTTTTTGCCCATTTACCGTAATGTAACAGAAAACTTTTGACTTTCCCTGTACTACTATGGAGAGACTGAATCATATTAATATAAGTCTACTCATAATTTAATAAATTGTAATGTTTTATAAATGTCACAATGAATAAAATGGACTTTGAAAAGTTGAATTTGGTATTAGCAAGCCACTTTTGAAACACGGTGATATGAAAGATTAAACTCATACAATGCTTTATTTCGTGCATTAAGATGGCTTCTGCAATTTATTTGAATTATTAGTATTATAACGATCTATATAGACATATAGTATATAAGGAATCACTAATCAAGTGCATATTATATTGAAAATTATGCTAATTTAAAATCTGGTTCTGTATACGTTTAGCCGTTCATTAACTATCGCGAGCAGCAGGACGGTTATCCATCTATTGCCCCAATCAAAAGCAGACTATATATAATATACGATATTATATAGCGCATTATACATATTGATATGCTGAAGGATAGTATTATAATGTGAATAGAAATGTGTCATAAATAAACATAGTGCAGTAAAACCGGGATAGTCCTACCTGAAAGAAACAATTTTCATAATCCTGACGAAAAGAATACAATATAAAGAACACAATACATGCGTACCTGCTAAGATGAGAACCTATCACAAATGTACTGTTTTAGGGTCTTGTAATTCCGTCTGAACTGGTTTTGTAATTTTATAAATACTCTAACTTAAAAATGCATAATTCCATTTCGAAATGAAATTTCGTTGCTTTAGCAGAATTGACGCCCTTTGTCAGTGCTGTCTAGAAAATTACAATAAATTCATAGTAGAGTAATAAATAACACGGCTGAATTCTATTCCCCATGTTGTGGCAATAAGAACGTAATATTGCCTCACGTACATTTCTTTCTTTTTCTCTACCATAACACTACCAAACGAGGGTCCGAGGTCAGAAACAAAAATGCGGTGAACATTTGGATATTGATACAGTACAATCAGTAGATAAATATATAAAAGCCATGAAGTGTAATAGCCAAAGAGTATTCAGAAAACAACCCTCAAAATTTCAGTTACAGTGTATAATAGGTTACATAACTTCCTTTGGCAAGCGGCTCAGCATCGTAGTCGTCAGCGTACTGACTTACACCATCTTTTTCGTCTGGGTTCGATACCTGATCAAACTCCTATGATGAAAATGTGTATTTTTACAGATTTAATGAAAAGTAAAAAGATTTCAATTAGACTGCCAATTTTTTTCAATTATTTATAATTATTTATATAAATAAACTCCTGTTTGTCACAGTAAAGCAAATTAAAATGCGTTACATAAAATTAAAATGCTTTATTTTAATATTTTTAGTGCAATTTTCGTATTAGCTTAATAATTTAAAATAATGTACAAATATGATGTTTTAACAACTTTTAAATTTTTAAATTTTGATTTATTTAATCTCGGATTCTTGTGTTTGCGATTAGAATAACTGTTTATGTAATAAATTTGAAAAAAAAAAAGTTCTGAAAAAATTTAGAATTGCTAAAAATATTTATTACATAGACAGCTATTTTAACTGTAAAATCTAGAACTCGAGATTTAATATATATATATATATATATATATATATATTAACAATTTTATTTAAAAAATCATAAACATTTTGAAATATTTGGAAAAGAGAAAAAAATAATATTTTAATTTATTTTGCTGTGAAAAATTGGAGTTTATTCATGTAAATAATTGTAAATTAATATAAAACAACAAAATTTTGTGGTCTATAGAAGTAAACAAGTTGGAAATTGTACGTAAAACGTGACAAACGAGGTGCGTTCGTACTATAGCTAGTTATATAAATATTCAGATCTTGATGATTTTTAATTCTGTGAAATGAATTATATCGTCTGCAGATTAATTTCTGTAATAAAAACTGCATCTCGGTCGATTGACGATTAAACCTCGGAAGCTCCTATAACAAAAAAGCACCGATTATTATTTTTTTAAAATTCAAATTTCTTAATAAATATTTTTATTAATATCATTTTAAGTTTTGATTCGATTTTCATAAAATTTGAAATGTCTCGACAAAATTCTGCAAATATTATATATTTTAAATTTCAAATCGTTTGGTTGAGTAATTTTTGCGCTGTTATATGCGGACGGACGGACAGACGGACGGACGAACAGGCAGACAGGCAGACAGATGGACGGAAAAGACGACGATTATAGGTGCTACGCATTTATATAATTATGAACGTACCTAAAAATTACATACATTTTTTTCTCTTTACTTTCCATTAAATCTATAAAAATCTAAAATTTCATAGTTAAATTGTATATGTCCATATATTTTTATTTATGTTTTTCGTAAATTTAAACACTTATACATATTTTATCACAATTTGTATTTCGAAAACAATAGGTGAATATTTTTGCAGCAAAATGTAGTAATTCGATCAAGTATCGAACCCAGACGAAAAAATTAGAAAGCCAGCACACTGCTTAGCCGCTTGGCAGAGGCAGTTATTTGTTCGATTATAAAGTGGAACGTAAGTTTCGTAGCTTGCTTATTCTGAGCTATACAATTTAAATCGAATTTTAATATTTTCATAATTTATTAAATTATAATAACATTTTCAAAACTATAAATTTAAAATAGATTTTATTGAAAAGAAATGAAAATGTTTTATCCAGGAAAATTAAAACTTTCAAAAGGTTTTATTTAAAAAAAAAAAAAAAAAAAAAAAAAAAAAAAAAAAAAAAAATCTTCAAAATAATCTGTTTTATATTAACTTTTTTTTTTTTTAACTTAAAAGGTTGTATCATATAATCAAATTAGTATTTGCTTTTAAAAATAAGATGATCTAAAACTAAAATTAAGATTAAAAATTAAAAATTAAACAAAAATGCATCATCCCATTACCATAAGGTGAAACATCTATATATTTAAAACGCTAAGCGTTTTCTTTCGACAATCCGTGAGAAAAAACTACTGCATCAAATTACATCATTTTTTTTTTAAATGAAAGATATTTGGACACAGATTTGTTATCATACATTCGTTTGTTGAAAAATTTAATTAATTAGCTGTAATTTTAAATTAAACTTTTTCTTCTGCGTATGACGTCATAAAGTCGGCAATCAATGCCCCAGTGCTGCGAGGCACAGAGTAACGAGAAACTCTATGGTTGCGATGATAAAAAATAAATATTAACTTAAGGTTTCGAGAATTTGAAAAATATAAAATTCGCAACGTTTGCAAAAGTATAAAAACTATTAAAGTGATTTCTGTTCATAGTGTCTGTTCATTCCAATTCGGTGATCCTAAAATATAGGTCCCCAATCTCCGGCAGTCCATGAATTAATTAGGACATATGTATGCAACTGTTAAAATGTTCTCTAAATCGACAATAGAGGCAATAAGTATCGCTCGGCAAATATGAAACACGGCATTGCTTCATCATAGCTTTGTTTCGTGAGGTGTTCGTTCTCCGAACATAAAAATCTCACGCGAAAGTGTTCGTTAACCGATTTGTTCGTAAACCGATCAGTTCGTTACCGATCATCTTTTGTATACGAAATTTAGCATTTTAAGTTCGTCATAGCCGGAGATTCGTTGAACGGCAAATATTTAAACGCAAAACTTGTAATCTTGGGGTAGCAACATTTTTACATTCTATTACTCAGCGCATGAACGTAAAGTTGGAATTTTGTAATCGCTATTTCAATCAATTCCTGATACGCTAGAATTATATATTTATAAATAAACACAGTTTTTTTAATCGATGAAAATACTATATTTTAATAGATTTAGAGCTTAATATCGACGAGATTTCAGACGGACAAAATGAAGAGATTGAAACATTGTAAAATCATTAAAATACGTCTCACTCAGTAAATATACATCGGTTGTAATGTAATCAAGATCTTCTAAGAGACTCTGTAAACGAAACGTATATGCTTCAATGCCGCTTTACAATAGAGAGGATGTAGTAACATATTTGAATATCTTGTGTATATAGCCAATTTGACAAAAGTTATGCAATTTATTATTGTTTTTCCTCTGTGTTAAGTACAGGAATCCTGTACTTCAACGTAAAATTCGCTAATTGCACAACTTTTTAGTCTTATTAAAAAATCTTTTGAGTTACCCTGTAAACGAACAGTAAATTCTACACTTCTGTTTTACAATAGGAAGCTAACTTAGGTCGTTCGTAGTAACATATTTTAACATCATGCGCATACGTTCTTTTTGAAAAGAGTTAGACCATTTAATATTTTTTTTTGCTTCATCTTAAGTATAGGAATAAATCTCTTTAAAGTGGTATACATAAAAAACTAATTAATATTTTTACATGAAATATTAAACATTTAAACTACTCATAAAAACAATTCAAATGCTGCAAACCGCGTAAAAATCGGATAATTACACAACTCTTTAGCCCTATATCAAAAGATCTTTTGTGAGACCCTGTAAACGAACCTTAAATGCTACGATTTTTTATAATAGGAAGCTTACTTGGGTCGAGTGTAATAACATATCTTAATATCATGTGTATACGACCATTCCTAAAAGAGTTGGGTCATTTATTATTTTTTTGCTCTATGTTAAGTATCGGAATCAATAACTTTAAACTTATATAAATCAAAAACTAATTAATATTTTTACATGAAACTTACAAAGGTTTGAACTACTCATAAAAACAATTCAAATAACATAATTCGCGTAAAAATCCGATAGTTACACATTGCTGTAGCCCAGTCAACAGTTTTTTGCTCTATGTTAAGTATAGGAATCAATAACTTTAAACTGATATAAATCAAAAACTAATTAATATTTTTACATGAAACTTACAAAGGTCCGAACTACTCATAAAAACGATTCAAATAACGTACACCGCTTAAAAATCCGATAATTACACATTGCTGTAGCCCTGTCAACAGTTTTTTGCTCTATGTTAAGTATAGGAATCAATAACTTTAAACTGATATAAATCAAAAATTAATTAATATTTTTACATGAAACTTACAAAGGTCCAAACTACTCATAAAAACGATTCAAATAACGTAAACCGCTTAAAAATCCGATTGTTACACATTGCTGTAGCCCAGTCAACAGTTTTTTGCTCTATGTTAAGTATAGGAATCAATAATTTTAAACTGATATAAATCAAAAACTAATTAATATTTTTACATGAAACTTACAAAGGTCTGAACTACTCATAAAAACGATTCAAATAACGTAAACCGCTTAAAACTCCGATAGTTACACATTGCTGTAGCCCAGTCAACAGTTTTTTGCTCTATGTTAAGTATAGGAATCAATAACTTTAAACTGATATAAATCAAAAACTAATTAATATTTGTACATGAAACTTACAAAGGTCCGAACTACTCATAAAAACGATTCAAATAACGTAAACTGCTTAAAAATCCGATAGTTACACATTGCTGTAGCCCAGTCAACAGTTTTTTGCTCTATGTTAAGTATATAGGAATCAATAACTTTAAACTGATATAAATCAAAAACTAATTAATATTTTTACATGAAACTTACAAAGGTCCGAACTACTCATAAAAAAGATTCAAATAACGTAAACCGCGTAAAAATCCGATAATTACACATTGCTGTAGCCCTGTCAACAGTTTTTGGTATGAACAACATTTAAAAAGTGCAAAAAAGAGCACTTTTAAAATCGCATTTACTGAAAACCTATTCGTCGGATTTTGCTTTACTTTTGAATTCCTAGTCCCTTGGCACGCCCCATTCCATAGAATCAAGAATTTTGTTTCTATCATAAATTGAACGCGAGATATAGATGTGTCAAAAACCCGTTTTGTCCCGTCCGCAAAATATAAACTAGACAGAGCGCTAAAAATTTTTTGTAAAATCGTTTGGCATCCATTGGCGGAAATTCCTTTCATTTACGGTTCAATGCATTGCTGTTTCTTATGCTTGGCGAGAAACTCTGTCGAGTTTCTATGATGAATTGGAGCCTGTATTGGTTGCTTCATCATGATTGCATATACCTTGATTATACATGTTACCAATTACTTTTTTTTAAAATTATAGTTAGAAGATTTCATTTTTTAATAATTAAAAAAAATTCACAAAAGTAAAGGATTCAAGAAAATAAAAAATATTAAAAATAATGTTATGGTAAAAAAAAAAAAAAAAAAAAAAAAAAAAAAAAAAAAAAAAAAAAACTTGAAATAATGATTGTATTTTTTAGCTAGAATAAACAATGTAAGGCTAATATTTTATAGGAATTATTTTGGTAGTTTTGTTCATTTAACAGTTCCTTATTAGCAGCAAAGTCCTATTTCTTTCACTGTGAATTTCTCTTTCGATGTCAAAAAATGGTAGTCTACTTTTGGACGCCAGCTAAAACACAGTGGCAATATTTAGAAATGTATAACGGTTGTGAGAACAAACGGCACTAACCTAACGCTTTATTTCATCGCGCTTACATTACTTCTGAATACTACAAATTTCAATTTTTTTACTACATTTTACAATTTTAATTCTTACATCATCAATTAGAAAAAAAATAGCTTTCGATTGAAATTTATTTGAAAACTGCCGCTTAATTTAACGACTTTTTAAATAATTTTCAAGCATGAAATATTTTTTCAATTCTATCTCAACAATGACCATCAGTTTACTGCAATAATGTAAAATAACTCCTGGGAAAGTTGCCACAGTTGAAAATAGATTTTCTTAACTATCATGAAAAGTGAAAAAAAATAATAATAAAAACCTGATAAATCATAAGGTCAGATTATCTATAAGATAGAGCATTTTGGCGCTAAACTAAAATCTGTCAAAAAAAAAAAAATCTATTTTCAGTTTATGATTAACATAAAATTGATATGTAGAATTCGTTGATGTATATGTTGCATCAGAATATGCTAGAAACTGTAATTTATTATTATTTTTAAGATCCATTGGATATTTAACTGTATAAGAGGGAACAGATCCTCGACTGTGATGGAAAAGGAATAATCATCCTGATTAAGTAAAGGGATCGAAGAAACCACACAAATAAATTACACTTGAAAACATTAAAAATCTCCTTCATCTGCAGATTGATTTATTATTGTAAAAAAATTCTTCATCTTTACATAAAAAATGATTAGCTTTAAACAATGGATGCGTTTTAGAAGCTATGGATTTGAAACGAACAATGATTAAAGAGGACATTCTAAAACTTTTAATTTAAACATTTTAAAACATTTTTCTAACGTCAAATTTTAACGGTGCCTTTGGGCAGATGCAATGAACATGCGTATGGGAGCTCACTCGGTTGTATTATCGTAAGGGGGGGGGGATGTGTACTTTATTTACTATGTTCTTTTATTTACTGAATATGAGATGAAAGTAGGGATATACTATTTGTATGATACTTCAAATGTCCATGAAATTTTCTTTCTTGCGGTGGGAAATATGGCGGTAATGTCAAACTGATTTGCGTTACACAGTTGTTTACGGATTGTTTGTTTGGAGTTTGCATCGGAAATAGTACTGTATTTCACTGGGGGAAAAACTTTTAAAATAAAATATTTGACATTGTTTCGTACGCGCCTCTTCTTAAGTAATAAAGAAGCTTATTTTACTGATATTGTTATGGCAATTTTATTCCGTCAAGTTTTGACGGGTTCCATCTAGTATATGAAAAATTTACTATCTACACAAACATATATATATATATATATATATATACATCAATTTCATTGATTATTACGGTTGCATCATTATCCTTACATTGTTTCGGAAATCTAGTTGCAGATAAATCGAAAGAAATTTAAGCAAATATTAGCTAATTGAAAAAAGATAATTAATATCTTATTTTGGGATGCACCAGTTCCAAGTTCCAATACATGGGCTGCATTAAATACACACCAAATCGTGGAAATTATTATTATTACAGCAGATTCATGCATACTGTTGTGAATACGTTGTTACAATTATACTGTTTAAATGCATTCTTATCAAAATGGGATAACAAGTCAGTCTAAAACAAATAAGAAAAGGAATAAAAAATATAATTATGTCTTAGGTTGACGGCTTATGGCCAGGACTATCTTCATGTCAAAGTGCTCTTTTATTATATGTTATATGTATGTATGCTATGTGCTACTTGTATCCAGAATTCGATTAACTCATACACACACACACACACACACACACACACACACACACACACACACACATTCACACAATTCTACTTTATGGAATGATTTTAGTTATTTTTAAACAAATATTTATTTTTGAATCAAATGTCTCCCAGAAAAATAAATTGTTTAAGCTTTAAATTTTTCTCTATCAAGTATCCGGCTGACGGATTGACATTCTCTCCCACACACAGACACACACATTTATACTCCTCTCACAGTTAAACCCATACAGTCTCTCCCTCTTTCGCACGCAAACACACATACCTTCTATCATTTTTTTTTTCCTGTTCCAGCAAAGGATTTTAGGAAAGGGTTAAACTCAAAAACTCTTGTATACTGGAATTCTGGCAAGCGATTAATTTGATTCAATCATTTATCATGGTTTGGTACACATAACAGTTCCCTAAACTTAATCCTAAAAATATAGCCATGAGAAATCTACTATTTGCAATTTCAACATATATGATAGTTTAAAAATATACCTCTAAAGATACAATGAAAATAAAAAGGTTCCGTGTGATGTAAATAAATAAAAAAATCATTACTTACATGTATCATATTTTTTAATTGCAATATTACACACATACATATATATATATAATATACATGTATAGTTATCAATTCCTGATGAAAATAATAATTCAAAACACCGCATAAGAAACTTTTGATTATTAATTGAAGTTAAGGTAAAAATATTCACCCTTAAACAACACATTTTAAAATACGCCTTTAGAGCTGTTTCATTAGAAATAGACGTTAGAGTAAAATAACTCAAACGTAAACAACAAATTACTCTCTAAACATTGAATGAAAGTGCTTTATTACTAATTCAAACATATTGAATGGAGCTATTATATCGCTTAAGTACCTAATTGCTCAAATACAACCCTTAGACACGTGCCAATTTATTTCAGTCACTAGAAAACAGTTCCTTCAAGTTAAATTCAAGACACATTTTCGACTACGCAACTAGCGTGAAGCATTGGAGATTTAATACACATATAGAATTCGTCTCGACTCGATTAGATAAAATCGAATTTAAAGGAATTGGTATCAAAATTATTTGAATAAACGCTGAAATCACATATTTGCCATCTTTACATCATTCCCAGTGAATATCAGCAAATATGTTTAATATCTAATCAACCCTTTGTTAAACTACATTGTTTAAATTCACCAACCCCTAAATTTATTTAAGGATGGCCCCTTCACAATTTGGACAGTCCTCACCCCTTTGTACCCAGCAGTCAATTCTCAGCAGCGTTCCACCTAGCTCATGCATATGCATGAGGGGCAGGCAATAGCAAAGCCCTAATGTCAAATGCTTCGCTAATGGCCGAATGCAAATTTGCCCTCGTCGCCATTTTGAATGCCCGAAGTAGGGGATATTGGAAGTCATGGGAGCGCAAATTTGTGATTAGCCCCCCTTCTCCTGTTGCTCTCCCCCTCCACCTTCGACCAAATCTTAAATGGAAATTGTTGAATGCCGCGCACAAAAGTAAAGTATCGCCCAACGTGATTAAAGACAGTACTTAACTGGAGAGATTGCTTAACGCAACTAAGTTAGGAATTGTTGGGGGGACATAAAGTTATTTTAGCACTTTAAGAGATTAGTAAGAAGCGGGGGTATGGAGTCAGGGGGACAATACTGACCGTCTCTTTTGTCTCTTCAACTAATCAATCTTTACGGTCACATTCGTATTTAAGACTGAGCCGCCATTCGGGCAGTTTTCAACCGAATTTCTCCAAAGTGTACCTGCTATAAAAGCAAAAGATTTTATTGGAAGCGACTTGTGTTTCTAAGTTTCATGATTAGGAAGATTTCGCTGAAAAGGATGAATGAATTCGGCAGTAAAAATTTATATTTACCAAGGGAGTGATGCGTTGCTTAATGCATGCGAGGAAAATATTTGTCCCCGAGAACAGAAATGGAATTTTTAAAAAGAGAAACTTATTAGTGGTTTTATTAAGGAAAGTTATTCGTGTCGACAAGAATTTTTCCCAATTTCGTAATTAGAAAGCCACTGTCAAAGACTCCTGTAAATTGAATTTTTAGTCATAATTTAAGAGTTTTCGAATTCTCAATCTTTTGTTTCTTTTCGTAGTTGGATCATTTACATTTTATGACAGACATTAGTATTACGAACGCGCATTGTTTGCAGTCACTTAAACCCATAAAAATAATTAATGCGCATTTGTTATTTAACTTTCCATAATATTAAAATTTAACTTTTGATAATTTTATCTAAAACACTGATGCATATCTAGTGATGTTAAATAGAAATAAAACATGTGTCACCAGGATGTATTTGTGAATACTAGGTAACGTGTACGTGTAATGGGTAGTACAACTGAAATATATGTTTGCACATGTTAATTATTAGCTATGTGGTATTCTGTATACACAATATCATTAATTATCTCTTTGGAGATTTAAGTAGAATGATAATAGAACTTGATATGTTTTTTTAAATTCATAGATATTATAATTATTTAACATTCTATAAAGTTATGCTGCATTGCGCAAATTGGTATGGAATGGTTTTTACATATTCTTTTCAATATTCTTTTCAACAATTAGCTAGTTAAAATATTGATTTTTATATGATACCATAATTTAGCCTAATTGGCTCACAAATCACTTTGATTAACTTCTGTTTGAAATACATAGTTATTATAGCTGCATTGCGCTTTTAATGGTGTATTTAATAATAATTTAATAATAATAATATTTTAGTATTACTATTATTTCTTGGTATCATTTGTTTATCTATTGAATTTTCAAAGGCATCTTTATAAAATCTTATTCAGGTTCTATTGATTTTTTTTTTTTTTTTTTTTACCAACATTAATTTTGTACTGACTTATGACTGCTAGGGGTTTTTATATTGTTGTCTTTTGATGTTAGTTTGCTTAATGGGACTTTATGTATATATGTAAATAGTTTTATTATATAGCTTTATTATATTTAATCAAGTATTAAACAGTCAATCTTAATATTTTTTTTTTTTTTTTTTTTTTTTATGGATATTCAAGTAATAATAAGATTGATTCATAGCAATTTTTTTAAATATGTTATAGATATATTTAATATGTATTTCTTGCAATTTTTATTGCTATCAAACAAATATGGCAGTTATTAGTAAAATGTTAGATACTGGCAATTTAGGCCTTGGTAGATCCAGGACTAATGCTCGGTACAGGAAGATTATTAGGGATCTTCCTGGATCGTTATCAGATAACCTATTCTATTGTCCCAAGCCTGTACTATGTTTTCGAGAGTGTGAATCTAAGCGTTGTCTTACATGTCCATTAGCTGATAAGTCACAGATTTCAAATAATAACAATCTTAATTTGGTAAAATTTTGCAAAGCATACAATGTAATCTATTCATTGAAATGCAATTCGTGTAACATGGAATATATAGGACAGTCTTGTCAAAAATTACATAAGCGGCTAAATTTACATCGTTCTCATATTGATAAATATAAAAATTCTAAATTTCAAACAACTCATAATATTGAATATACTCATTTCAAAAATCATGATTTTAAAAATATTACTATTAAAATACTTAAAATACAAAAAAATTTTACTGAACGACTTTTTCTAGAATCTAAATATATAAGACATTTTAATACTACATATCCTTATGGATTAAATCAATTAGTATACAAAAAATCACATCCTGTATTTTCAGATTTAACTAAATATGAAAATTATAAAAATCTTTATTCCGGATTAAATTTTTCAAACTTAAAAAAAAATTCAAGATCTGGTAGAGGTAAACATAATAACAAAAAATACACTGATGATATTGTGATTCAACAGGAGCTTGATAATCTTGAGGCACAATTTTGTAATGATTATTGTTGGCTTGCTATAAGAAAACATGTTTTTAGTATAAAAAAGAAATATATAAACCAATATTTCAAGGTATTTAAAAAGAATCAATATTCTACACATTTTTGTGATATCTTTTATGATATTCTACATTATAGAGCAAACCTATTAAATACAAGTCTTTCTAATAAACCTAAATATAAAACTAATAATACACAATTAATTATAAATTTTTCCAATCATGTATTTAATAATATAAATTTACACAATATAATAAACAACATTAATAATAATTTTCCAATAAAAAATTTTACCATTCACAAGACATATAAATATAATCGCACACTTGGACGTAAAATTTTTAATTACAATTCTTTTGCAAAAAATTTGGTCTCTTCAAAGAATTACCTATGTTATTGTAATGACCCAAAATATCAAAAGTATATAAATACAACACATGGTCATATCATTACTGGTGATCTTAATATTGTAGAACAACCTATTTTACAAAACTTAATGCATAATGGCACAAAATTTCGTCTTCCATATAAGTGTAATATCAAATCCATAATATTGCAGTTTATTCAAGATATTGATTTGTTTATATATAAAATTGCTGTTGATTACAATAAACCAATCGAATATTTCAGTGAATGGAGATTTTCTGTAATTGATAAATTAAAAAATGAAATTATAAAAAATTATCATCATATTACACATGCAGCTTTTAAAAACATAAATAAACATATATCAGAATTACAAAACAAATTTATAATTACTTATGTAGATAAATCTCCAAATAATTATGCTATCATTTGTAAAGAATACTATAAAGTGTTAATTCACAATGCAATCAACACAAGTAATATTTTTAATAAAACTAAATTAAATATTGAAATAAATAACAGAAAATTATTAAATTATCACAAATTACTAAAAATCAAATGTAATAATTTTAATTATCCTTATCTTGTTATAATTCCAAAATTTCATAAAAATCCTATTAAATTTCGCACTGTTACCATCGGTTGTAACACATATAATAAAAATGCAAGCAATTTACTACTTAATTTTTTAAAGCAGATATATGATATAACGTTAAAACATAATAACCAACATTGCCTAAAAAATAGTTTTCAACTCACTAATAAAATACATAATATCAATCCGGTTAAATTCATAAAAACATTGGATTTTAATGATTTATTTAATAACATTGATATAAAAGACTTACATAAAACAATGTGTAAATTATTTAAAGAATTTAAATCTCAATTAAAATTAAAAGAACATATTTCAGTAAATTTTTTTAAAACTTTACTAAATTTTACATTGCATAATAATTACATTATATATGACAATATTATCTATAAACAATGCCAGGGAATTCCGCAGGGCGGAACCGCATCTAGTATTCTCTCTGACCTTTACTTATATTATTATGAAAGAAATATAAGTCCGAACAATGATTATGTATTTTATCGCTATATTGATGACATTATCATATTTTATTTCAATGAAAAAAATTGCACATCACCACTCAATTTTTATCCTACTCAGCTTAAATTAAGCGAAAATGATTTAATTAATAATAATATAAACTTTCTTGACTTAAAAATTAATATTACTAATAATTATAAATTAATTTTTGATATTTATGATAAGAGATTTGATTTCCCATTTAAAGTACCCGCTCGCTCCTCCGAGTGTTCTGGAATCGACCCTTTTGGTAGGGGAGAAGACCCGGAGCTCGGCATTGCGCGCAGTAGCGTCGACACGACGGGAGCCGGTGACTGACGAATCTCCACCTCAACGTTGGTGAGCGGGTGGTAGCGTGGTGGCGGAGTAGCCAACTTCGCTGGGTGGTGAGTCGGCTAGCGGCTCACAGAACCTGGGTTGTTCCCCCTTTGGGCCGGTTCTCGGCTGCAGGGGATCAGGTCTTCGGACGGCAAAAAACCACCACATAGGCTGAATTCTCGCACCTAGTTGGCTGACTGTGTGTCGCCGACCTGGATGGTGATGTGAGAGCAAAGGCTAGCAAACGGAGATAGGACAGTCACCACCATTGTCTAGGGCAAGAAGGAGGGGAAGTCGGACTCTGTATGACAAGGGAACGCAGGAGGTTCCGTAGTGACGCTTGTCAGTGCGCGAGGCGGCATGCAGCATCCCTCGGTACTGTGCAGGCGGCGGAACGTAGGCGAAAGGTGAAGTGGGCTCGTACGAGTCTTAAACATCACGGCACCCCATGTACCCCCTGTGTGTGGCACGTAGGTGGCGGGTTAGAAGAGACTCGCAAGTCGAGTCTGTAGGCCCTTCGAACCCAAACACCCACTGTGTCTCTCCTCGTAGCTGGGGTAGTTGTGTGCCGCCCTCAGGGTCGTGCAGGAAAGAGAGTGCCCGTTAATACCAAGAGCGTGGGTGGTCGTCGAGGTGCCCCATGCCCAACATGACCCAAGCGCCTTCTCTGGGAGGGGTCTGAACCACTCTCGGAACTGCTCGACTGCGAGGAACCGGGCCGGTGGCTCGTCTTAGGACGGCGACAGAACCTCCCTTCGAACCTGGGGCCGAAACCAGTCCAGCGCGTCTATGCGTAGTCAGAGCTTTCTGTGCCTGACGGTTGGGACTAGCAGAACTCTCATAACAATACCTTCTCGTTACTAACCTCCAACCGGGTCCGTCTCTTTGGCGCATTTGAGGGGATTTTCCACATCCCTCAGAGTCCGGTAGTGGTCCTTCCATTCTTCCGTTTTTAGTGCATTATATGTGCGTGATCTCCAGGAGTACCACGTCGCTTGGATCTCGATGCCTCGCGGGTGCTCCATGGAGGGACAACCCAGCCAGACGTGTCTATGCGTTGAGACCAGTTTTCTTCGAGGTCTCGGGTTGGCGAGAAGAACCTCCCGCTCTTTTGTAGTGATATATATGTTTGGTGTTGCATGCTTGCATGTTTTTGTTTGCATGCTTTTATTTGTAGTGCATTATATGAGCGTGATCTCCCATAGGATGCCATGTCGCTTGGATCTCGATGCCTCGCGGGCATCCTTGGGAGGGACAACCTAGCCAGGCGTGTCTATGCGTTTGGAACCGAGTTTCTTCGAGGTTCCGGGTTGGCGAGAAGCACCTCCTGCTAGCCGCCCCAAATGAACTAGTCGCTTCCTCCTTCCCTAGGATTTGATATTCGGAAGGGGCGGTAAATTAATGGGAAGTGGGAGTGTTCTCCATTAGGCTGAGGACCCGTTTTCCCTTATGGGATTTCGGCAACGAGGCTGGGGTTCACTCTCGCTATCCGCCCAAGTGGAAAGTTAGTGGGCCTTAGAGGGAAGGTTCCACTAATGTTGCTTCGACCTATATGTCATCAAACTCACTTGGGAAAGAGAGCATGAAGTGCAGGTAGGCGTACGCCCCCGCTTCGCTCTCCGGCCGAAGAGCACCACCTAGGGGGTCCCCGGGTAAACCGGATCCTCCATGGTCGTGAACTCGTATGGGCTCTTCAAGAGCCTGGAATCGGCGGATGATGCACGGCTGCCTTCGGCAGTCGCGACCTCTGTCTTCCCATTTAAAGTAAATATTTTTACCAATTTTGCTTCATGTTTACATAAATCTGTTTATAAAAATATAATTATCAATTATCTACATCGTATAAAATACTTATGCTCAGATATAAATAAAAACAAAAATATTAGATATATTCGAGATCAAGCAAAAATATATGGTTATCCAATTTTTATGATAAATTCAATCATCAACTCTTTTAAATAACATTTATTATACAATTTAAATATAAACAAGGTATGTAATAAATTATTGTTTTAGTGTGCGATAACATATAACAAAAGATATAGAAAATAATAATTATAACATACATTATTATAATTATAACATATTAGGAAATTTAATATTTAATATTTGTTTGAACATTATATACACTTTATATAGAAAATTACAATTATAACATACATAATTACAATTATAACATATTAGGAAATTTAATATTTGATTGAACATTATATACACTTTGTATAGTTGCGATTGTGCGTTGCCGATCACCCTGTTTAAGGTGTTATTGATGTGCAGTTTTCATACATTTATAAATTAACTTATACAATAACAAATTAAATTATACATGGATAACATTGGTGATTATAACTCATAAACATATCTATTTGCAATATATATAAATATAAATATATATAGTTTTTATTTTTGTCTATGAATAATTAAATTTAACAAGTATTTTAATTACTGCATTGCATTAATTTGATTGAAAAACAGTAGTAATACTATTAATTATCAATTTTATAAATTTTGAGATATTTTGAATTGTTTATGAATTATTTAATTAGATATTTAAATTAATCTATGAAATATAAAATATATTTACAATGTAGTATAAATTAAACATTAATTATTTAATAACAAGTCTAATATATATTTAAGTAGTAGTAAAAATAAAACATTAATTATTTAATAATATGTCTATAATATCAGTGGATTAACACAGCTGGCAGCAAAAACAATTTGAATTAAAATAATATCTCTTTTACATAATATATTCTTGTTAAGAATATCTGAAATGCTGTGCAAGTTGAATTAATTCTGTGTAGATTTATTCATATAGTAGTATTATATTTTATTTGAATTTAAAGTAAAACTACAAGTTAGTATTGTTTTTTAAAGTTTATTTATATAATTAAATCTAATGAAGTGAGTATGTAACTAATAAAGTGGATATCTAACTAAATATTAATTATGAATTATTATAATACCAATAGATGGCGACACTTTACCTTTCAGGTAGTTGTTGATAATATTGTTAATATTATATTTAATTTAACTATAGAGGGAGCTATTGATTGTATATTAATTTTACTTTCAGGAATTAAAATTGGATGGAGTAATATATATTCACGGATATAATTTTGTTATAAGTGTATTAAAACCAGAATTATTTTGTGTGTTTTTGAATCATTTTGTGTTTGGGTGTCATCGATGATGTTGTTGTGTTTTAAAAAAAAGTGTGCTCTCAACTTGTCTTTCAAATCATTTCTCTCAACTCGACTTAGTCAACATGTATGATGCATTGCCATGTGGATGTGAATATTATGCAGAAGTTGTGACATTTTAAGGATTCTGTATAATTATTGTGAGTAAAATATTTTATCTACACTTTACGCGTTCATATTTCCAATTTTATTATTTCAAAACTGTTATCTCGTGGTAATTTCCTGAGGTGTTAAATACAGTTTTTGGGATAATCGATGTGAGTGAAATATATTGTGTATTCTTAATGGTTTTTTATTTCCTATTTAAATATTTCCAAATTTTAATATTTCCAATTGTTGTCTGGTAATAATTCAGTGTACCTGGATGATTCTACTGATCTTAGCATTATGCCAGTAGAATTATGAAACACTGAATTATTATTTAAAACACATGTGGGTGCATCCAGGCTGATGAGTACATGTGCATGTGTTTTTTCATATCCAATTCATATTTAATTCTCATGTGGTCCAATTTTCCATTGTATATGGTTCATATTTAATTTATTAATCCATTTGTATTTACTTAATTGCAACTCCAATTTATAATTTTTTTTTTCCCTTTCTCTCTATTTCTTTTTTCTTTTTTCAGTATTCTTTAGGTATGAGTAAAATTTGGCCAATTACCATTGAAGCACAAGCTATGGTAATATTACGTTTGCACATGTTAATTATTAGCTATGTGGTATTCTGTATACACAATATCATTAATTATCTCTTTGGAGATTTAAGTAGAATGATAATAGAACTTGATATGTTTTTTTAAATTCATAGATATTATAATTATATATATATATATATATATTAATATTATGAATTAAATATAATGTTATATTTTAACCCTTTGTTTTTTATGTTAACCCTTTCTTTTCCATGGGAAATATATATATCGTTTTCATATTGGAGAAAAATTTTAAATAGGAAATAAACTATATCACAATTTTAAATTTTGGAACGTAAATGAGTTATCAAGTCAATGCCACTCAAGGGATTAAACTTAGAAAATCTTTAACTGTTTTTTATACTAATACAAATAGAATAATATTGTATACATTCAAAGGTTTTGAAAATAGTTCCTAAACTTACACAATAATCAAACTAATTAATGTGAAAATACTAACACATATTCCGCAATATTGAGTAATATTTTTAGGTTTCAGACTAGCCTCTTTTGCGTCTTTTGAACAGAAATGGAAAATATTCGTTTTAAAGTATTAAAAATTTCCTTTGTTACACACTCAAAAATTTTAATTTTTAGAGTTTATAACAATAGTAAAATGATCTTATTATGCTTTTACAGGCTTCTTTTTTTTTCCTATTTTAATAAAATGCTAAATGTAGAAGATAAAACATATAGCAGTTCATGTTACAGTGTAAGAATTAATATTTTTGTATTCACCAAAAAAGAAGAAGAAAGTAAAACAATATAGTATATATATTTTATTGTCTATATTTCATGGGGTTTTTTTCCCTTTCATTTACTTCTATTAATGCAACATTTCTGGCGGAAATATGCTGATCTTAGCATATTTGCCAGTATATTTTATGAAATATTGCATTATTTTTTAGACATGTGTAGTGTTCTGCCAGACTGAAGATTAAGAATTGCACATGTCTTTCTTCTTTCCGAATTCATTTTTAATTTCATTTGATATCCAAATTCCAATTTTTCTTACATTATATGGCATCTTACATCATTATATCTATTTATTTTCTAAATTTTCTTGAAAACTTTTATGTATGTTTGGCTGCGTGCAATCTCTGAAATGGCGCTTTGGTAACTTGATGTTTGAATTTGTTAATTACATATTAATTTAATTGTCTTCTGTATACACTTTATAATTACCTATCTTTAAATTGGAGATTTGGCTAGATTTGTTGGAAGAGCTTGTTTAATGTATTTTGAAATTCAAATGTATTACAATTATATATAATATGTAATAAAACTTTTGTAAATAATAACCATTAAACCACATATATAATCGATAATAGATAAACCGATAATTACAATATAATATATATATATCCGAAAATTTAAGATTCTCAAAATTAAAATGAGTGGGAAAAATACTTAAAGATATATATATAGAGAGAGAGAAAAAAATGCAATATGCAGAAAGTGAAAATTATTACACGAGCAATTGGAAACTGATATAGTGGACCACTTTTTCAAGGACAATATTCCACTAATATAAGAAAAATGTAATTGATTTCTGTTTGAGTTAATACGAGGGCAGTTTGATATATCCGTGACTTTACAAAAGGTGGCGGTCTGATCGCACTCTTATTATTATGTTTTCAATTTTTTATTATCTACGGCAACATTCGTGCAATTTGCGGACGATATTTGAAATACATTGTGTTCTATTGGATTCAAAAGCAAACGATTGGTATGTTTGTTTTGATTATGGAGAAAAAAAATTCATGTTTTGATAAAACACTATTTTTTGCGCGGAAAAACAATTACTGAAACAGAAGAAAAGTTGAAAAATATTATGGGGACTCTGCTCCATCACATGGTATGGTTCACAAGTGGTTTACGGAATTTTGTTATGGCCGTACGAGCACAGATTCAGATTCAGATTCAGATTCAACCAAGCAGGGAGGCCTACCATATGGCTTTAGCCCCTGCAAGCCCTGCTTGGCAAGTTTATTTAAAAAAAAAAAAAATACATATTTGACAAAACAGCCCAGCTTAATTTGCAGAAAAGTCATACTCAAAAAGTCATACTCAAAAGTCATATTCAGCAAAAAAGTCACAATTAATAAGAGTTTAAAAATTATTTGAAATTGTCAGATTTTTAGCATAAAATATTTTAAAAGTGGAGACAGTGGATTTTTTCAATAAACTTCGTCATCATCAGGAAAAGCATCATCATCATCACCACCACCAATGATGTGTACTGGTGGCATTTGGAATAACAGTCGATTTTTTTCTATTAAGGACATGCAGCTAATTATCTTTTGGAGCAACGAGGAATTCGCCGAGATTGATTTGAACCAATTCGACAGAGAGATGGTGTCTGTTTTCCTCAAATGTAGAGTAGCTGTCAATGGGCATGTGAGAACGTAATCCCCTCTTGCGCCACAAGTGCATCTTGAAGACAAAACTTTATTAAATTTAATTAAATACGCCGGGAAAGGGCCATGATTGATAGCGAATATATATAGGTATCGATGACTTAGAAGATAGTCTTCTGAAACTTTTGGCTTCAATGCATAGGTATATCGCCCAGTGGGACATAAGTCCCAATCACGTTGTCATGAGTTATGTAAAGTTTGCTTTAATATTCTCTTAAGATATGAGGATGGATATGGTATAAATTTTTCTGGTATTAGTGAATTTGGGTCAGTTGCTTCCTTTGCTAACCGATCCACTAATTCATTACCTGTTATGTCTGAATGTCCTGTGATCCATTGTAGATAAATTTTTTGTGTTGCTCCTTGCAGAGATTGGATTATTTGGCTGATTATTATATTTTTCGTAGATATATCTTTTAGTGTTGATATTGTAGATTGGCTATCTGATTTTATAACTATTGTGCGATATTTTGATTGTTTTGACCATTGTATTGAGTCCAAGATCGCCAGCTGTTCCGCTTGATACGCTGAGTTTTCGTTCTGTATTCTTTGCTGATATGTATATATTATTTCTTCTTCTTTAAATACACAGTAGGCATAACCCGTGCCGATTTCAGTTTTGGAGCCATCCGTGTATATTTGCACATCTGTCTCTATTTTATTTTCTGTATCCAGTATATTAAGATATTCTTTTGAAGTATCTATATATTTTTTGTAAGCTTTGTGTTGAAATGTATCAGAGTGATGTGGGTGTGATGGCACTCCCAATCTCAGTATCATTCCTTGGTCTGCAATCTGTTTCAGTTTTAAAGGTAGTGGAGGAATTCCTGTCAGGACATTTAGAGCCGATGTAGGAGATTTTTTATATGCTCCAGAAATTAGTAGCAGAAAACGATGCTGAATAGATAAGAGCAAGCGAAAGCCATGTGACTTTTGCAATCTTGGAAATCATGTAGCTGCTGCATATGAAACTTTCTTTTCTAGAATGGAAGTGTACCAAGTTTTTATGATTTGTTTGGAAATGCCACTTGTGGTTGATGCGAATTTTAACAAGTTTTGTATTGTTGCTGACATTTCATCCCGTTTGATTCTAAGATGTGGCAAAAATGATAGGGTTGAGTCTAAATGTATTCCTAGATATGGCATAGTATCTTCAGATTTAAGATTATGTGAATCAAATTTGAAGATTGGACGCCGTTTTAAATACTTTGGACGTCTGAGATTCAGACATTGGCACTTGTGATAAGATATTTTCAGATCTGAAGTTTGAGCCCAATCGCTAATTACTTGAAGAGCTTCATTTCCTCTCCTTTCTAGTTCGGCTCTAGTTCTTGCCTCAATGATTAACATTAAATCATCCGCATATGCTATGACTCTTATATTTTTATTGCTGAGAATATCGATTAATTGCTGCATAAACACTTTCCACAGGAAAGGACCATAGCACGAGCCTTGTGAGCAGCCTTTGGAGAACCAATGTATTTCATCCATTAGCCAGTTGGGATATGCTCCTCTTTTAGTTAGGAAGGACCTTGTTGTGTTAATATAGGGCTGTTCAATATTTAGTTGTTGAAGTAAGATTAATGTCTGCTCCCACGGAAGATTATCAAATGCATTTTTAAAATCTATTGGCAACAGGGATATATACGAGTTGTTTTGTTTAATTATTTCTATGTGTGAGAATAGTGTTTGAATAGTGACGCTGTTTCTGTTGATCTCCCTTCCGTGTATCCATGTTGATTTTCAAAGAGTTTTCTATTTCTGTGTAAAGAGAAGTTTATCCTTCGCAGTAAGAGTTTTTCATATATCTTTCCGAAAACTGGGAGCAAAGTTATTGGCCTGTAGGAATCAATCTCTGTAGGGGGTTTGCCCGATTTCAAAAAATACACCAACTCTCCTATTTTCCAAACATCTGGGAAATAGTTCAGTTTTAGTAGTGTTATGTACATTTGGAGTAGGAGATCTTTTTAAATTTTGAAAATATTTCTTACTATACGATGATCGATGTCATCTATTCCCGGCGCTTTGTTAGCATCAAAAGAGTAGATGACGTCTCTCAATTCTTGAATAGTGAACGGCGGTACAGTGTCCGTTGACTGTGGATGCAGATTAACTTTTGGATTAGCTGATGGACCAAAAATTCCTTTTGTGAGATCTGTGAATAGTTGTTTTTTAATTTGGGTTATGGTGTCTGAAGAAGATAGCGCATACGATTCTTTATGATAGAAATCTTGAAAAGCTACTTTTTGTAGTTTCCCATATGGATTTTTTGTTTTTTACAAAATTGATTCTATGCATCATTCTTAGCTTTCTTTATAAACTTTCTGTATTTAGCTTTCTCTAATTTATGTTTCGCATAATGTTCAGAAGTAGACTCTGGTAATTTTGATTTCTTTCTTAAAGCTCTAACCAAATTTCTTTGTTTTCTGATATCCTCCTTCCACCATGTTATTTGTGGTGTATACGCTGACTTTCTTCTTTTAAAATTTTTCTTACAGATATTGGTGAGTAATGTGATGAATTTTTCGTAAATATCATTAAATGTATCTATATCTTCTATATTATTAAAGCATATATTATTTTCTTCTATTTGACTGTGAAAAGCTGTGTTAAATTTATGAAATGATACATTTTTTGTTCTGAATCGTCGTCTGGGAAGCTTCGGAATTTTTGTATGTAATATTAAAGTTATTAAACGATGATCACCAAAATCCATCTACTCCATCACTTCCCAGCTCGCTATGTGAGAGAAGATCGGCATTGTAGCTAATGTTAGGTGTGGCCAGCCTTTCCTGTCTTTTGACTCGTATGTCGGGGAAGCATGTGGGTTATTGACTACTAAAAGTTTGTGAGTACACATTTGATGAATTAAATGATGCCCTCTGTCATTTTCACTATTGTATCCCCATAGAGGACTATGAGCATTAAAATCACCTAACATTAGGAATTTTGGCGATCCTCCTTTAATTTGTTCCCATTCTTGCAAGTCTTCTTGTATGTCATGGCAACCTATTGTTAGATATCCTTCTATTGTCAATATATTTACAAAGACTGCATTTTGTGTTGCTTTTATTTGAAGATGTTGGATTTTCGTGTTTAAAATGGCTATGAAACATTTTCTAGATAACGAAGAGTAGCATGGTAGTGAGCTTGGAAGACCATGTGGCCTTTTATTTGTTATGGCGCAGTCTTGGAGACAGGCTATTGTGTACTTTTCATTTATTAATTTTTGAAAGAGGGATGATGAAGCTGGGCATATTTTTTGCAGGTTTAATTGCGCTATTTTAAGGTCCTCCAATTTATGAGTATTAACATTAGTAGAATTTAGAAAAGGAGGTGAATTTGAGTTTGTATTTGATGAAACGATTTTAGAGGAACTATTCCTTAAGTTGAAAATGATCTAATGGTATTGTTGATGCGATATTGTCTGTTTTGGAGAAGATTTTGGAAAACTTGACACTTGTTTGAGTTTGCACTGTGTTTGTAGCTAAATGTCATGCCTTTCTCATCAACAGTATTATAACAATTTATGCATGTATGTAAGTTTGGATAATTGCGCTTAGGATATGTACTGGACTCATGGCTGTGCATACAATATGCACACGCTTGTTTGCGTCTACATTTTTCATGGAAGTGTCCAAATAATTGGCAGTTTCCACATCTTATAAGAGGGACATAATTTGTAATTCTACACGATGCTAAACCTATATAAATATAGCCTTTTGCTAGCATACGAAGAGCCATTGGTTCCTCTAATTCCAACATTAATTGAAAGGTTTTTGCTTTTGGACGTGTTATAACTTTGTTTATATTGTCTCTTACATTTTGACTTAATTCTGTTTCTATTACTTCCAACACCTCTTCCTTCGGAACATAATGTGGAATCCCTAAAAGTATGATCTTTTTTCTTTTTTCTCCCAGATACTTGAGATCTAACAAGCTTTGTATTTTTTCGTTGTTTTGCAGAAAGTTCAACGTTTCGTCAACTTCCTTTGATGTGAAAGCTTTTAAAATAAAAGAATTCTTGTCTTTTGACTGCGTGCAGAATAATTTTGGTAGTTTTGGTTCGTTTTTTAATTCCCTGTCTAATATTCCCCTTATGTCCCCATTATTATGGACATCTTCGTTTGTTTCTTACGTGTGAGAAGAATTGCCGTCGTTGAGAGAGCTGGTGCCGGAATAGAATGTGTTTGTTTTAATTTTGATGAGTAAAGATCTGGAATGGATATTTTTTCTGTAGTTGAGGAACTTTTCAAAGGTTCATCTTGTTGTAGCAGATTGCTAGGTGACATTTGATTTTGTACTGTTTCCAATATTTTCTGTAGTTTATCGTCATATTGTTGGTGCATTAACTTTATTAATTCTTTTAATTCTTCGTCTTTGGTCAGTGTTTGTAATGTTGATTCTATATAGGTTTGTTGATCCTTTAGTTGAAAATTCAGTTCTCTTAATTGTTCCGTTTTTATATCTAATTGTTTCTTGAGATTAGTTATGTCTTCTTTTATTAGTTGTGAAGGTAGTTTTCCTGTTTCTGGGTCTTTATCTTGAGGGAGATGTTTAAGGAGCTGAAGATTTTTGTTGATTCTCTCTTCCCTGATATTTGATGAGTGAATATAATTTTTTCTTAATTGGTTTATTTCTTCTTCTTTGTCTTTCAAGATTGTTTGCAGCTCTACTTCTTTTTGTTTTATTATTTCCAGCAATTCTACTTCTTTGTCTTTTACAATTTGAGTAAGATTTTCTGTTTCATTCTTTTGATTGTTTAGTTCTTCTTTTGTTTCGATCAATTCTTTTTCTAACAGCAAGTTTTCATCCTTTAAGTCCTGAATTATTTTCTGAACTTCCTCTTGTTTAGATGTTGATTGAAGTTCTGCTTTTATTGTTAAGTCCTGGATTATTCTCAAGATGTCTTCATAATATTTTTCTGCTTCGACCTTATACGCTGTCTCTCGCTTTTTGAGGTGTCTCTTCATCTGGTCCATTTTGTCTTCTAATGACATGTGTTGTACTTCATCATCTTCGTATTTAAACAGTTTCTTTACCTGAAGCGAAGAGTTTGTTTTAGAAGGTTTTGTTAATGGTGCATTATCAGTTTTCGTTTGTTTTTGGTACAAATCTGGATTTTTACTGAATGTGTTCCGTTGACTTCGATGATTTTTGATGCTTGGTTTTTCAATTGAAGAATCAATGATATTTAGAGAAGTTGATCTTGTTCTATTTTGAAGATCGTCTTTCGTTATACTTCTCGTTATACGTTGAATATTATTGTCTAATTCTTCTTGTTCTGACATTGATGAATAGTAATTTTAATTTATTTTCTTTAATTAGTCAAGCAAAGTTTTTCTTTCACGATAGTTTTGGCAATTCAATTTTTCTTTAATTTAGTCAGAGCACATCTTCATTATCTACTAAATCGTAACTAAATTTCAATTAAATAACTAATAAAACTGTAATTGGAGCATCACTAGCCCTCCGCCATACATCAGTGAAGGAAAGGGATATAGAAAGAGTATAGCAAAAATCAACAGCTTAGGCTGTTGGAAATGATTAAGAGAAAATAAATTTGGAAGGGAAAAATTGACTAATATTTTAACTAAAAAATGAAAACAAAAAATTACAAAGTAACGATAGAGAAAGAAAATTTAAAGCCGAACAAAGAAAGGAAGGGGCGGGGGGAGTAAAGGCGATATTTCCTGTGCTAAGAGGATCATACACTTTAAAAACTTTACATAAAATATCGCCAGTAATAAATAATGAAAATAATTTTTTAAAAAAGTATGAGTAAAATAACAAAAAAAAAAAATAAATAAATGGATGAAATATACCTTAAAACACTATATTATAGAACCTCAAATAAGATGCTGCAAACTATGTACAATATTTACAATATTCATGCTATGAAGGCCATAATAATTTATAGAATATAGGTATTAATACAAAAATACTAAACGAGTGGCATGATTGACCTTAATACACAATTATATTTGAAAAAGTTGCAATATCTACCAGGACATAATAAATAATATATATACTTTTGTATCCAATCAGACTAAACATGAAAATGACTTATGGCGTATTGAAATTCAAAGACTTACAAAACGCGAAATAAAAATTCAGAGGTAAAAAAATTGTATAAAATTATATAAAAAATAATTGATTAAAAATTTTTATCAGCTATACACGTTAAAAATATACAAAATTTAATGAATCAAATTAACTGAAGTCCAAATCAAAGACATAAGGCGACTATTAGAAAATAAAGAACAAGAAAAAGGAGACCTTACCAATCGATGTTCAAAATCCTGGCTGCACTTGAACTTAAGTACTAAATAGTAGGGGGAAAAGGGGGAGATTAAAGGGGAAAAAATGGCCCAAACACATTAATAAAATTTTGAAAAGTATTAAAAAGACGAATGCGAATATGTAATACATGAAATGGATGAAATAGTGCTAAAAAGCGGCCTCTATGGGCGGAAAATAAACAATTTAGACAAGGAATAAAAAGAGCAGGTCAGTACCTATACAACGATACATTACATGAAAAAAAAAGTATACTTAAAAAGACCCCCAGGGGCTAAAAAATGAACTAGACTACAATTGCTAGTCAGCAATAAAACAGAAGCAGAACGTTCTGAACGTCCAATTGAGATCACGACTGAAGAAATGGTCAACAAAATCCATGATATTGTGTTAAAAGACCGCCGTGTGAAAGTGAGTGAGATAGTTAAGAAGGTAAACATTTCAAATGAACGTGTATTCAATATCTTGCATGAACATTTGGGCATGAAAAAGTTATCAGCAAGATGAGTGCCGTGATTGCTGACAGTGGATTAAAAGCGGACTCGTGTAACCATTTCAAAGCAATGTTTTGACAAGTTCGAGATCAATTCGAGCAAGTTTTTGCGGCGTTATGTTACAGTTGATGAAACATAGATACATTACTACACACTAGAAATGAAAGAACAGTCTAAACAGTGGACTTCTTCTAATGAACGTGCTCCGAAAAAGGCAAAAACTGTTCCATCGGTCGGATAGATTATAGCCACAGTTTTCTGGGACTCAAAGGGCGTAATCCTCATTGACTATCTGGAAAAAGGAAAAACGATCACCGGACAGTATTAGGCTGATTTATTAGACCGTTTTAATGCAAAATTGAAAGAAAAGCGGCCCCATTTGTCCAAGAAAAAAGTGCTTTTTCATCACGACAATGCGCCAGCGCACTCGTCTGCAATCATAGCCGCTAAATTGGTTGAATTACAATACGAATTGATCCCTGATCCACCCACTCTCCTGACTTGGCTCCCAGTGACTTTTTTCTTTTTCCAAATTTAAAAAAAATGGCTTGGTGGAAAGAGATTTTCTTCAAATTCTGAGATCATTAACGCCACAAATGCCTATTTTGAGGTGTTTGAGAATTTTTATTTTTTGGAAGGATTAAAAAAGTTAGAACATTGTTGAAAAAAGTGTATCATTATGAAAGGAGATTATGTCGAAAAATAAAATGCATTTTTGTATTTATATATTTTTTTTCATTTCAAAGTCACGGACTTATCAAACTGCCCTCGTAGCTATGAGCTTAATTTATTAACCCAAATTGCCCAATCAATTACCAAATGAAATTTAAAGATCTTACTTATAATAAAATTTGAAGGCAAGAAAGTGTCTGTAACGGTTCCGGGCACGACCACTCTGGTTTGCGAATGGACCATAGTTAAACGCCATGTTAGGCTTAATGAAAAACCTGTGTAACATATCACAGCTAAATGATAATATCCTTTACTTGAAATCGTGTCTGTTCAGCATATTTTTCTATAAAACATGTATATCATATCCTATTATAATGTTTTAAGTTCTTAATTAAAAATCCAGATTAAAAATCGGAATCCCAACTATAAACAAACGAACATTGTTGCCATTCAGCATCACAAATTCCAATGATTCACAAATGAACGACTCTTTGAAAGCTTCAAATCCGATTCTGCTGTTAAAATATTTGTAAAAGCTTATTAAAGCTTTTAAATATTTTATTTTTTTTTAAACCTTCAAAAACTATTTCATATAAAACATGAATATCAACGTTTCTGTAAACACGTTTTTACAGAAATAGCGGTGATTTCTTTCATAGCGAGGATTTGAGGTGATCTATTCAGTATAGTGGCGCCATCTGCCGGTGGATTTTGAATTTTTTTTATAAAATTTGAAATAACTCCACAAAATTCTGCAACTATTATATACTATATTAAATTTCAAACCATTCAATTGGGTAGTTTTTGCGCTGTTATATGTGAACAGATGGTCGAACCAGTCGACGACTATAGGTGCTACATATTTATATAATTATGAGCGCACCTAATAAACCCGTGCAAAGACGTCCACTTTATCTTTTATGTTCTAATTCTTTTTTTTCTTTAATAATTGTTGAGGGTGACATAATGCTGTATTTTATTTTTGTGCCAACATTGATTTGAGTAAAACCTTTCATTTCATTTTTGAAAACAATGCAGATTTAATTTTTAATTAACTGCAATTTATAATCAAAAAAGATATTTTAACGAAATGTAAGTATACTTTGTCAGAAGCCAGTTCAAAAAACTTTGGAATGGTAAATCATTTACTGTTGTGCGTTTTGTAAAAGTGTAGAAAAAGAGATGTTGACAACAGAAATAATATATACCAGTAGACCCTTGCGAAAATTTCACACTGCACTCTTAATATTTTTTAGCAATATCTAATATTTTTTAGATGTAGATTTAAACTTCTGAAGAAAAATTAAGGATACAAATATCTGCAAACAACATCAGTCAAGCCAAAATATCGTCTCATTTATTCCATCAAAGTTACAGTATAAACAAATCAAAGAAATATTAAAGCTTTTAAATATTTTAATTTAGTTTAAAACCTTCAAAAGCTATTTCATATAAAACATGAATATCAACGTTTCTGTAAACACTTTTTATCAAAAATAGCGGTGATTTCTTTCGTAGCAAGGATTTGAGGTGATATATCCAGTATAGTGGCGCCATCTGCCGGTGGATTTTGAAATTTTAACAAAATTTCAAATAACTCGACAGAATTCTGCAACTACATATACTAGATTAAATTTCAAACCATTCAACTGGGTAGTTTTTGCGCTGTTATATGCGAACAGATGGACCAACCAGACGACGACTATAGGGGCTACATATTTATATAATTATGTGCAAACACGTCCAATTTATCTTTTTTTTTTTTTTTTTTTTTTTTTAATATATCATTGTTCAGCGCGATATACTGCTGGATTTTATTTTTGTGGCAACATTTATTTGAGAAAAACCTTTCATTTCATTTTTGAAAACAATGCAGATTTAATTTTTAATTAACTGCAATTTGTAATCAAAAAAGATATTTTAACGAAATGTAAGTGTACTTTGTCAGAAGCAAGTTTAAAAAACTTTGGAATGGTAAATCATTTATTGTTGTGCGTTTTGTAAAAGTGTAGAAAAAGGGATGTTGATAACAGAAATAATATATACCAGTAGACCCGTGTGAGGATTTCAAACTGCACTCTTAATAATTTTTAGCAATATCTAACATTTTTTAGATGTAGGTTTAAACTTCTAAAGAAAAATTAAGGCTACAAATATCTGCAAACAACATCGGTCAAGCCAAAATATCGTCTCATTTATTCCATCAAAGTTACAGTAAAAACTAATCAAAGAGATATTAAAGCTTTTAAATATTTTAATTTTGTTTAAAACCTCCAAAAACTATTTCATATAATACATGTATATCAACATTTCTGCAAACAATTTTTTCTGTAAACTTTTTCTTTTTTTCAGAAATAGCGGTAATTGCTGTCGTAGTGAGACTTTGAAGTGATCAATCCAGTATATTGACGCCATCTATCGGCGGATTTTAAAATTTTGCTTCCATCATAAATAAAATGATTCTTTATACACGTAATTAAAATATAAGGAATACATAGTACCGCGTAATTTGCATTTAATTTTGCTTATGTAATCAAACAATGAGTTATGTGGTGAATCAAGCAGTTTAGAAACTCATTGATAACACTTTTTTACAAAAAATTTCGCACAAGGTTATTTATTAATATTTAATTTGAACGTTTTGTCCAATTGCTGAACTATTTCAGAAATTTAATACTAAGTAAAGATATATATATATATATATATATATATATACATATCCTCATCATTTTTATTTGTAGAAATCATTTGTCATTTTTAAAATGTACTTTTCTACAATACAAATATTTCAATAATAAAATCTTCCTCATATTTGTTTGTATGAAGTGTTATGAAAATGAAACGCAGATGAATAATCCGTCATTTTTGACGGGGTTATATACTAGTAATTAAATAAAAATGGACAAATATTGAGTACCTGAACATGATAGTTGCAAAATTAATTAATATTGAGTATTATTAAAATACAAAAACATATTTAAAAAGAAAATTTTAGACAAAAAGAAAAATTGCAGTAAAACATACCCAAACATCAACATTTTAGCTTTCAGGAGTCACGTTTTCCGTAAGTTATCCGTAAGAAATACATGTTGTATATGTAACAGTTACATTGACAGTTAAAAATAATAAACTATTTTTACAAATTTAAATATAATTCATATAAACCTATAAATAATTTTTATAATATTCATAACAATATCCAATCTAAATAATATTAATCAAAGGGATTTTTTAAATTAAAATATTACAGCTTACAGCACAAAAGCATTACATGAAACGATAGTGAATGTTATTCGAATAATGGCTGCGATATAATAATGCATTTTTATAGCAGCGTCATCTATCTGAAAGAGAAAAAAAGAAAGGTATCTAGCATTACAATTTATTAATTAGTTAAAAGGAATATATTTAAAAAAATTAAATAAATATTAAATAAGACAAAAGTATATAAAAATAATTACATTTATTTCCCATTATTGAGAAATTATAAATTCCAATAAATATTAGAACACACTATAAAGTAATTAAATACCGAAACATTCAGATTCAATTTAAGTATTTTAAACGCATAATTTTGGTTCTGCCATCTATACGGAAATATATGAAACATTAACATAATTTAACTATAATTAAAAAAAAAATTAATGTTGTTTGTATTATTTAAAAAAGAGTGGATCTTTTAAAGAAAAAATGAAAATTAATGAGCTAATATTAAAATTAATGAGCTAATTTAAAAATTAAATTGGAATATTTCTAAATATAAAATGTGATATTTAAAGTATAATAATAATAATAATAATAGTAATAATAATAATAATAATAATAATAATAATAATACATAATAATTTAAGACCTTTTTATAAAATTGAGGTTATTTTTACCTAATACTATTTACAAATAAAATAACAACGTATGAATTTAGGAATTAAACTCTTAGTAGTAGTATAAGAATTCAACATAAATGAAATAAGATGATGCATTATGCAAAATAAAATTAATTAAAATAAATGAAAAATGTATACTGCTATACAATCTTTTGTATAATCAAATTCCGGTAACAACACATACCTTATAATTAAACATGATATAAGAAAGTTAGAAAAAATTTAAATAACTTTAATTATCTAGTAAAAGTTTAGATAATTTATAGATTAAATATACTGATATATATAAGATATCAACAGTAAGAACTAACAACTAATGGATATTCATCTATACCATACCATAACCACAGTTACCATAAAATAAACCAAATATTATCCACTAGAAAATAATAATCAGCAGCTTAACCTTCCTATGTGTGTTTGTGTGTGTGTGTGTGTGTGTTTTAATAAATAATTAAATAAGGTAAGAATTAAAATTAACAAATACAACCCCATAACCCCATCATTATCATTCAAAAGAATGTAGCTGTATTTGACTAAACTTACCTTAATTCAACCAGACAACATCACCCCACCTCCATAATCATTCTATATAATGTACCTTCCTAACTCTAATTCTATATTTAAATAATCAAAAGCAAATATATTTGTTATAGGAAGTGACTTGTGTTTTAAAGCTCATGATTGTTACGTTTTGCTGAAAAACATTAATGAAATCGAAAGTAAAAATTATATTTACCAAGAGGGTAATACGTAGTATAATATGAGGAAAATATTTATCGGAGAAATTAGAAATGCAATTTTTAAAAACAAAAACTTATTAATGGTTTTATTAAATAAATTTTTTCACGTTGACAATAAATTTTCTTCATTTCGTAATTAGAAAGTTATTGCCAAAATGTCCTGTGTATTGAAATTTTTGTCATAATTTAAGGGTTTTCGATTTCTTGAGGTTTTGTTACTTTCTTCATTTGCATTAGTTACAACGAATTTAATCTTGCAACTGCGCATTATTAAAACTTATAAAATTGATTAATGTAATATTTGTTATTTTACCACAATTTAATATTTGGTATCGTGAAAATTTAGATAATTTTATCTAAAATTCAATTTCATCCCATTCTTGAATAGTTAGTAATCCTATAAATCATAATTCAGTATATGCACATCCAACTACCTCACAAATAAAGTTCTTTGAATGAAAACATGAAATTTCTAAGAAATGAAACTTTAAACAAAACTTTAAACGCAATTCTAAAAAATAAAAGTTTTAACATCTACGATAAAATGATAAAGACAAACAATAAAGATATGTTCTCTTGCATGCAACGTCATTAACCTCCACATAAAATTCTATGTGCAAAAAAATTTATCATTATAAATTCTCTTTCTATCTCAAATAATCTTTTAATTATTTATTCAGAATTTATTTCGACTTATTCTCTAGACCAAATCAAAAGCGGATTTATTTTAAGTACACAAGAATGCATATTTTTAGAACACGTTGCGCCTCTCCTGGAAATTAAAATGCATCACAGAATTAGATTATGCAACCTAAATTGACAAAGGATTTCAGTATTTTATTTTTTCCTTTTCGTCGAATTAGTTTTACTCACCACATAAAATTCTATGAGCAAAAATATTTATCATTATAAATTCTCTTTCTATCTCAAATAATCTTTTAATTATTTATTCAGAATTTATTTCGACTTATTCTCTAGACCAAATCAAAAGCGTATTTATTTTAAGTACACAAGAATGCATATTTTTAGAACACGTTGCGCCTCTCCTGGAAATTAAAATGCATCACAGAATTAGATTATGCAATCTAAATTGACAAAGGATTTCAGTATTTTATTTTTTCCTTTTCGTCGAATTAGTTTTACTCTCCACATAAAATTCTATGAGCAAAAATATTTATCATTATAAATTCTCTTTCTATCTCAAATAATATTTTAATTATTTATTCAGAATTTATTTCGACTTATTCTCTAGACCAAATCAAAAGCGGATTTATTTTAAGTACACAAGAATGCATATTTTTAGAACACGTTGCGTCTCTCCTGGAAATTAAAATGCATCACAGAATTAGATTATGCAATCTAAATTGGCAAAGGATTTCAGTCTTTTATTTTTTCCTTTTCGTCGAATTATTTTTTACTCTTTCTTCGTCAAAAATTTGCCTTCATCTTACATATTCATTAAATTTAATATTAAAAAAAATATATTAAATTTATAATTTAATTTCAAGCGATATCTTGAAAGAAAACTGTCATTTTTTTTTAAAAATACAATTTTAAAATTATAAATAAATCGATAAAGAACAATGTTCTCTTAATACCAATATCATTATCTAGCCCATAAAATTTATGAGCATAAATATTTCCCCTTTCCTAAATTTTCTTTTAATTATTTGTCTCGAATTTATTTAGATCGGCTCTTTCGACCGAGTCGAAAGCGGATTTATTTTAAATGCACAAGAATGCATATTTTCTAGACCACGGCCATCCATCAGAAGCTCGACTCTTGGAAATTAAAAGACATCACAGAATTAGATTATGCAATCTAAATTGGAAACGAGAGGGGAGGGGGGGAGGATTTGCGCTGGGAAGATCTTTGCTTCCCCTTCCCAGCAAATATGGAACGAAAGAGGGGGGTTAAAAGGGGGCACGGAGGAGTTATTGCTCACCTATCTGAGATAATAAACCCTTCCATTCATCCATTTTTAGGTGATGAAGGGGTAAGAGATGAGTTTTTTGGCTTTAAAGAGGTGATGGCAATCAGTATATGTGCATATTATATGAAGGAGATTGATTTAGAATAGATTTTTTCATTAAGTGAAAATGTTTTTTTTCTTCTTTACTTTACTTTTTTTTTAAGGATGAAAAGATTTAGTAATATAACCGTGCCTCCTGTGTGTTTTATATCTTAAGAATGGAGAGAATAAATAAATTTTTGATGTTTTAAATTTTCTGGTAGCCGTGTATTATTTTTATCAAATCTTTATCGGAAATGTGTTAAATAATTTTAACTTTTTTGTCAGGTTAAAAGCTACAAAGCTGTAAATTTTATGTGTTTTATACAATTGAGGAAACGATAAATCCACAAAGTTTATGCCTTGAATTTTATCACTTGCGTTTTATTTTTAAAAACTGTTATTAATTTGATAAAAGATATGGTAATCAGTATAGGCATATTATATCAAGGAGATTGATTTAGATTGGATTTTTTCAGCAAGTGAAAGTGGGCTTTTAAAACGATGTAAAAACATAATCATTTTGTTTCGATTTTAAGCAAAGAAACGGAAGTATTTTTTTTTTATCTCTGAATTTTTCTGATTATAAATCTATTCATTCTATCCAAATGTTTACTGTAAACGGAAAAGAATTGAACAATTTAAATTCTTGAATCTGGTTACCTACCACAAACTGTAACTTTTGCGTGCCTTATATGCATTTGGTAAAATAATACATTCACACGTTTTATGTATGAGTTTCCGTAATTTTTAATGAAGAAAATATTTAGTAATTTATCTATGCTTTCTCGTGTTTTATATTATATATAATATTAATATTATTTATTTTTATATTTTAAGTTATTTTAAGTTAGTACTGTAACTTTATATGTGTTTTATGTAATTCAGGAAAAAAATGCGCTGTGTATTTCACTGTGTATTTTCATAATCTGCTTTGAGTTTTATTACTTGTCCAGTGCTCTTTTTTTAATCATTTTTAGGGTTCTGTTCTTAAAAAGTAAAAACGGAACCATTATAAGATCACTCGTGTGTTTGTCTGTCCGTCTATCATAGCCGTTTTTCTCTAAAACTATGGAACCAAGGTTTCTTTGCGCGGAAAGTTCAAACTTGGCAGAGTCATAAAGGCTATTGACCCACATATTTATAGATTATTAGTCATTCACAAATATTTTACTTACCCATCATACGTAGCATAGGGTAAGTCTTGTAATCGTTTTGAAAACCGATTTTTTTTTTTTTTTGACGGATTTACACGTTTCAGACACTGGAGATTCCAAAAAACATATTTTTAGAAAAAAATTTTTGCCGTCCGTCTGTGTGTCTGTGTGTGTGTGTGTGTGTGTGTGTGTGTCTGTGTGTCTGTAAACGCTCTATCTTCCGAAAAAATTGAGATAGAGACTTGCAATTTGGTATGTACGTAGTATGTAATAATGGGAAGAAGCCTATTTCATTTCAATAACCTTGATTAACCGGAACAATTTTTTTCGGACTCTCGAAATATTCGTTCTGATGAAAGGTATATAAAATTTTTTGAAATTGTTTATTTTAAGGAAAGAATATAAAAGACAATAAAAAAACATAAATTTTGCATAAAGCATGAAGTCGATCGGATAATGAGTTGCCGCACTCTTCGCACAGTTTTCCACACTCTTCGATTTTTCATGACCCTGTATTTCATCCAAATTTCACTTCAAAGATATATTTTAATTGGAAATTTGACGCTTAATCAGATGCAATAAACTGCTAGTTAATAGGATTATTATTTTTGGAGTTATAACGATGTTTCTTTCAAGCAATTCAGTAATCGAGTCTTTAAAGTTTGTGACGTCATCAAGCCACGATTTTATTTGAATTGCAATGCACTTTATAAGTAGTTTACACATTTTTATTTTAATATTTTACATTATTCATATCCATGATGGGTAAGTATTACGGTGGCCCCCAACGACTAGTTTAGGAAAAAAATTAGGGAGCTAATTAAGTTACTTGAAAAAAAACAATTTTTTTTGTGCATCGTGGGGGGTATTGTTCCAACGATCTCGTAACATCGAACTCAAAAATAAATTTGTTTCAATTTTAAGTATTATATTTTCAGAGATAGCATCGAAAATTTATTGCAAAATATGCCCCCCCCCCTCCTCTCATATTTCAAAATCTACTGAAATTGAAATTATGAAAAAAATAAGGTTACTAAGAGTTTTTTTAAACCTTGCAGGGAAGCTATAGTGATTATACCAGATCACATAGTTTTTGAGAAAATTGCATATTTCGGTTATACCTCAGAGCAAAGATATTAGAAGGTCTATGGATTGTACACAAATTTTACTTTGCGTGCATTCAGCGTGAAGGGCACTCAAGGTACCTATCGAATCGGAATCCTCCAAGGACTGTTGATAAAAATTTTTGAAAAAAAAATGTCTGTAATTAACGGAGATACTAATTAAAAACCGATGTAGAAAAACATGCCACGGAGCAAAGCGGCGCGGTGTGCAACTTAGTGTCCTCCTTTCGAAGCTCGCTTTGCATAATATCAAATTTAAACTTTGTATAAGAGCGAATGACAGTGATATATAGCTAACATTTTCCATTCCAATTGAATTGAATTATTGAAGGCGATTTTTTGTAATATTATAGTTAGTAATTAACAAATTTATTGTACGAAACCCTTTGTACGCGAGTAAAACTAGCACTTGACCGATTATTTTACTTTGAAAGGATTACTAAATTTAAAAAAGTGATGACAATCAGTGTGTGAATATAATTTAAAATAGTTAGAATTTTTTTTTTCTTATCAAGAGAACGAGTTTTATTTAATGATAAAGATATTTAGTTTTTTAACTGTATCCATAAATATTAAAACAAGCATCTCGTATTTTTAGAGCTTATGAAAAACAAGAAGAAAAAAATAGGTTTTCATTTATCGGATAGAGATTTATTTCAATTTAATAAAATACGATTTTTGCTTTCAGATATGAATTTTGACTCTTTTGTCTTATGACATGTTAGTAAACTGTGACATTTATATGGTTTTGTAATTTAACAAAGCAATAATTCTGTACGTTTTTTTACTTACTTAAATTTAAATACATGTGCAATTGTTTCGTGTAACGCATTTATATAATGATTGCCGGCTTTAATGGTGCAATGCAAATTAGTAGATACACAATTTATGAAAGATATTAACTAAGATATTAGAATTTTCATCAAGGTTTCTATTTTTCTCTTTTTTTTATTTATCAATGAACATTTAGAAGCTTAACTAAGGCGACAAAGATTAAAAACATGTTTCTTAAAATTGAAGAAAATAAAGGAGTAAAAGAATTTTTGATGTCATAATTTTTATAATAATTGCTTTTCATTCATACGTTTATTACTTTAGAAAATGGGCTTCCTAGAATCTTTTCTTTAATTAAATGCTATTCTATTGAGAATTTTATAAGTTTTTTATAGCTTCATGAAATAATACATCCATAACTGTCATTCTTTAACTTTTATTATCTGCAAAATAATTTTGTATCAGCCATTTAGAAAATGGTTACTGCTTTTAAGAGATGATGAAATGTTCGCATTATATGAATCAGATAGGTTTGGATTCGAAAAATGTTTTAATCAAGTCAAAGTGATTTTTATGGCTGAAGGAATGTTTGTAAGTTAATAGAGTAAATAAAGATAGCAATAAAGATAACAAACACACTTCCTTTGCATTAAAGAGTTCAGGAGGGAAAAACAATTTTTTAGCTTCTTCAGTTTGTTTCACAATTGTTGTCATTTCTTTCATTCAAATGTTTCATTAAAATTTTCAGAAAAAAAATCAAATACACTGAAACAGATACGTTCAGGTCTTTTATTGTTTAAAAATTACAATAATTTTGTAAATTTAATGCATGGAATTTTTCTATCTTTGCACGATTTTTATGTCAATTATTTAGATAGAAAATAACAGCGTTGTTTCATTCAATTATTTCTGTTGCGCTTGGATTTAAAAGTTAACGATATTTTTTAATTTAACTTTTTTTTTGTTAATAACAGTAATAAACAGCTTTCCTGTGCTTTTTTTATAGCTTAAGAGGAACAATTTTTTCACATCATAGTTTTTATAACAATCGTTTTTTTTTTTTTTTTTTAATTTAATTGTTTGTTATTTTAGGAAATAAATTAAGTAAACTGGATTTTTTAAAAAATTAAATTAAATACTGTGAAACAGTGTATATGTACATACTATTTAATAGTATTTAAAAAGAATCATAAATTTAATGCTTCAAATTTTAATATCTCTGCAATGTCCCTTATTTAAAAAGTGGTTATGCTTTCTAAAATAAGGCAAATTATTGATTAACATAGCAGAATAAGGATCCAGAAGGTTCAATAGATGCAAAACTAATTTTTTTAAACAGGTTTTAAAAGTTATATTTATTACATTCAAGGATAAATTGTAGGGGAGATGGGGGATGAATGGGACAAGAGATGTATGGGACGTTCTCAATATTTCAGGCAATAAACATTTTTTTTTTTAGTTGCTTCCTATCCACATAGATTTCACTACCATAGTGTGCTTCAGAACCAAAAGCAAGAGCACATGGCTGTTTTCAGTTTTCTTCAAATTTGCATTTCCTGAAAACTCTGCTTAAAAGTAAATTTTTTTACATTTGAAGTTACTTAAACATCTTATGCAATATAAACAATTAAGATATGTTGTAGTTTTTTATTTAAAGGCTCAATATTGGTAATTAAAATGAATGCATATTAACCATTGTGACAAAATAATTTCTGAGACAAAATAGCTGACAATTGAATGTATGCATCATGGGGATGATTGGGACATTTCAAATGGGGATGAATGGGACTATTCATTCGTCCCTAGAGGATACTGAAAATTTTTTATTAACTAAATAATATTATATAGGTCGATAAATTAATACTTTATGGTAATTATTCTTTTAACATTTCATCCTCTTTGTAGCCATCGTCTTCAGTCCACCGTTTATGGGCCTTTTAAGGCAAAGCTGAGATGAGTCGAAGATCATTGACTAACAAATAATCCTGGAGATCGTATTACAATTTATAATCTGTCAGCTTTTGCCAAGGCGGCATTTTTGTTCAGATTTTAGTCCTTAACATTGAATACGGGGAGGAAAATGTTTGTGTCCCATTCATCCCAAGCTTGTGTCCCATTCATCCCTGCTGTGGGGATGATTGGGACATAGAAGAACGTTTTTTAAAATTTAATTTATATATCTGTGTAATAATAATCTTGAACAAATATTGTGCATAAGATGTAGTCAAACACTTAAAGTTTGACATGTGATATATAATATTGATAATAATTTATATAAAATATTTAAAATAAATATTTTTGTGAAAATGTCCCATTCATCCCCTATCTCCCCTAAGGGCTTAAATTTATCCATGTGAAGAATATTTTATATGCACATCATATAAGGAATATAGTTTCAAGTTGTACTAAAGTATTTTATGAATTTATGCTAGAAATTTGTGTGAAAATGGAAAAAAAATTCTATGAGAAAAAATAATCATGACAAGAGATTAAGGAAAATTACTCCTGATTATGTCTTTATGAAGTTATTTAAGAAAATGTTTACGACTGACAATTCTACTCTCATTGCTATTAGGTATTAAAAGTTTTAAATATTATATGTCATTTATGAGTTTTAGGCAGCTTCGATTACAAAAAGTCATATATATATTCTTTTTGGTATGCTGTAACTCTCTTATTTATGAACCGATTAAATTATGACTGAGCATGCGCACGGAACTTATCAATGTCTAGACTGAGTTCGTTGGCCAGCTTCATCCGCCATCTTCTTTCAAAATGGCGGCCATTTAAAGATTTCACATTCCAAAAAATGTACAAGAAATTAGAAATCCAAAAAGTTGACACCTTTAGTAAATACCCTTGAGTATTTGGCCTTTGTACAAGCATTCCGGAGTATTTTTTGTTTTGCCTCTATTTAAAAAAACGGCTGAGATTTTAGAGTGGCTGTTTCATCCATAATAAGGTGTCATTTATGAGCTTTAGAAAACGTGGTTCTCCGCTAATTTACTTTAATTGTTGTATCGATTGTCGATACTCTCATTCCCTTAAAACTACATAGTCATATCTACTAGCAACAAATTGTCGCCAAGCTTGGCTATATTTGGCGAAATATCGACCAAATTTGGCTATCAAAAATAAATGTCATAAATGAAGCCAACTTGGGTATATTTAATCTAATTTGGCAAAATTCTCATTCAAATTCAGCATTGACGAAAACTGGTATTGAATCTTCGATAATCAGGTTCCACGCATTTTAGGTTTGTGTGATTGAATAAAATTACCTGAGTTTTTAAATAACTGAAAACAGGGAAGCTACATTTTCCTCCCGGTATAGGCTGGAAGAACTCTTTCATTTGCGAAGTATATCACATTCCTTATGGTACTATGAAATACTTTACGCTTTAGTTCCGCACATTTTTGAAAAATATTTCAAACAATGCAAATTAAAAATTTTATTTTTTTGTCTTATTTTATAAAACATTAATACATATATATATACATATAATTATATTTTTGAATTTCAAAAAACATTAATCAAGTTCTTGTAACATTCTAACTAATATTACATTCGGGTTAAGGAAAAAAAATGCACAAATCTATTTGAGGAACATTATATATAGAAGTTAGAGAAGGATTATAGTTAAAAAAGTAGTAACGTATTTGATGAAAGTTTTTGTAGAAATTTGTGTAGGGAAAATAAAAAAAAAGTTGTCGTTTCAGAAAATCTTTTTTTTTCCCTTTCCCCGAGAAAAATTAATCATTACAAGAGATTAAGGAAAATTACTCGGAATTATAATTGGATGAAATTACACAGGAAAATTTTTACGATTGATAAGTCTATGCAAAGCGTTAAAAATTTTGAATAGAATATGTCAGTCACGAGTTTTTAAGTTGCGTTTTTTATCGTAACTGAGAAATAAAATTGTTTAGTTCCGCTCATTTTTCAGAAATATTTCAACCGTACTTACACCTGCTTCCTTATATTTATAAATCATAGAGAAGCTTATTTGGCTTGAAAGGGTTAAGACAAATATACATGGGATAAAAATGTCATCTTTATTTTTTATTTTTTATTTTCTCCCGAATTAGTTTCTGCGGTTGTCTTTACAATTTCATTTTTTAAACTTTCATTTTCTGTTTCTGTAACACACATGACGAAAATATAAACTGCTGTTTTTACGATTTTGTTAAAAACAATTTTTGGCTCTGCATTCTAAGAATTTTTGTTAATTTTAGAAAAAAATGATGGTGTGTAGACATTTTTCTAGAGGGTGCTATTTCTGAAGAATCTTGAAGGAGGTAAAAATTCAAGGCGCTTCTCAAATATTTTCCCCCGGTCAACAACGCGAAAATTTCTGACATTTTTTCTGACTTATTTTTAATCAAGCAAATAAGTCCGAACATGGTACTTGCAGGCATGATTCTTGAAGTGATTTGTAATCGAACTGCCCCCCCCCCCCAATAAATGAATTACATATTGAGTTACAAGCAATTGTTGGTCTCAGGACAACAGTTTTTTCCCTTTCTAGCGCTATCGCTTCCGGAAAGTCTGTTCCAAATGCCAACTTCGGCAGCATTTACTGAAAAATCATCCACTTTTTTCGAGAAATGTGAAAAAAAGACAGTTCAATTAAACAGTTTCTTAATAAGGGCACCTAACAATCTGATACGATTTATTTTTTAAATGTCAAAAAATAGCCAGTTTGGTTTTAAGAACAGCCTTAATGATTTTGCACACTTTCAATCTTGCATACACTTTTGTGATTTAATTCATTATGAAAGAGAAAGACTCACATCATTGGGTATAGAGAACAAAGAATCTTTTCCTATTCTACTGTAAAATATTGGCAATTACATTCTCAAAATCCTTATTGCAGTAGACAATCGTAACTCGCCAAGTAAAAGAGAATTGTCAAAGATGTAACAAAAATCAGGTCTACTCTATGAACCATGGACAAGCAAGTTATCACATGCAATATTCGCGAAAGAGTAAAAAATGATATGAATAACAGAACATGTGCTGCCATTTAGAAATAATATGAATAACTTACATAACTTAAATGTAAGGGGGGGGGGGGGGGTAGGGAGGAAGACGTTGATCGTTTTGTAATTTTTTCAGCAGTCCACATCCACCCACCATAATATATATATTAGCGAAAGAGTAAAGAATTATATATATATATATATACATATATATATATATATATAACTCTTTTTATATAACACTTTATATAACTCTTATATATATAACTCTTATATGTATATTGATTTTATAATATTTTTATATATATAATAAATTCCCAAATTGGTAACAGAAAAGGTGGGTAATTTATGTATATTTAAGAAATTATATTAAACGAAAATTACATTTTTTAAAAAACAATTATAGTGAATCTTTGCAATTTTATCACCGAACATGCAAGTTTTGAAATGATGTCATTTTCACAAATGAAATGATTTTATCTTTGATAATTTGACCCCAGAAACGTCATTTTGACACACTCACAATCAAAATTTAAAAAATAAAATTTAAGAAAAGCATTTCATTTATTTTTTTTTTTATATAAAAAATGTAACATTGCCGTACGCTAACAATTACACCATTATATTATCAAGCAAGGGAGGGTGTCGGTCTTAGATGATATATTCAAATATTTTGATGTGCTCTTTATAAATTAACAATTACAAATCTTTCTTCAATTCTACCTCCTTTGAAATATGGCACTTTTAATGATTGTATTGAAATCTTCTAAATTTCTCTTTTCACGAGGTCTTCTTTTTATGTCATAGGTTATTAATGAATTTGTAACATGCGGTTTCAATGAAAAATAATGGATATTAATTGCGGTTAAAACGCACATTTTTAACTGGGTGTAACTACATTGATCCTGTTATCTTTCACAATCAAAATCAAAACCACGTCCTTCCGGCTCAGTCGGAAGAGACGATTGATTTTTCTTTTTATCATTTATTTATTTTTATTTTTGTTTTTTTAAGGTACGTACATATTCGATTTCATAAAAATTAAACTAATTGGTCTCACTCTTTCAAGTTCGCTATTTTGGCGATATATTTGGAGAAATTTTTGTTTTGACATACCAAATGCAATTGAATAGATATGAATCAATTATATAAAAAATTTTAAAGATTTGCTGAAACCATAGTTTAAAAATCACCCATAATCTATAATATAATTTGGTTCGAATTGGTTCGGTATTTCGGACGTTATCGTGATGACAAAAGTTTTGTATGTTTCTTTGATTTCGTGTGTCCTGTAAATGAACTATGATAGCTTGATTAACGAATTCGTCCAAGATACCTTCGAGATTAATACACTGCCAAATTAGGTTCGAATTAGTTCAGTATTTCGGACGTTATCACGATGACGAGTTTTGAATGTTTTTTGCTTTTGTGTGTCCCTGTAACGAATTATAATAGATACATACGTGATTAACGTATTCGAATCGGTTCAGTATTTGAAGCGTTATCATGATGACAAGATTTGTATTAGATATAAATGGATAAGTATATAGAGTTTCCGAAAAGTCTTTGTCTGAGTGCAAAATTTATTCATATCCGCTAGGTATAAGATAGACCTGTGAAACTGGTGCTAAAATGTTGGGAAATTAACAAAGTTTAATGGGCAAAAGGAAACACACATCATGAAGTCTTCACGTGAGTACCCTTGATAGCACGCAGCCGACATAGCACATCTATTCCATAGTCAATTTGTGTCCTTACATCAGCCAACATCACCGTAGAGATCGATGTTATGACTGTGGTTATCCGTTGTCGCAGAGTTGCAAAATCTGATACAGGATTTCTGTAGACATTGTCCTTGACATAACTACATAGAAAAACTGGTCGGATGTGTCAATCCCAAAACTTTCTTCTATCTCACACAGGTTTCGCATACACTAAAAAGAATCAGCACCCATTTATATCAAGATCTAACTGAAACTCAAGTTTTATTAAATTCCGTGCATTATTTCTTGAGATATGACTATTGCTAAAATCGTGTAAATCCTGAAAAATGCTGCACAGCAGCGCCACCTGCTGGGCGATTTTTACCAAAAACTAATCAGCACCAATTTATATCAGGGACTAACTGAATATAAAGTTTTATTAAATTCCGAGCATTAGTTCTTGAGACAGAGCTATTGCGGAAATCGCAAAAAATGCTGCATAGCAGCGCCACCTACTGGGCGATTTTTACGAAAAACTAATCAGCACCAATTTATATCAGGGACTAACTGAAACTAAAGTTTTATTAAATTCCGAGCATTAGTTCTTGAGATAGAGCTATTGCGGGAATCGCGAAAAATGCTGCATAGCAGCGCCACCTGCTGGAAGATTTTTACCAAAAACTAATCAGCACCCATTTATATCAGGGACTAACTGAATATAAAGTTTTATTAAATTCTGAGCATTAGTTCTTGAGATAGAGCGCCCACAAAATTTTTGTCACATACAGACAGACAGACAGACAGACAGAGTCACAGACAGACAAAAAAATAGTCAAATCGTGTTCAGGACGTTCTAAAACGCATAAATCCGTCGAAAACCGGAAGTCGAAAATTTTCATGAATCCAATACTTTCTTGTAAAGATAGAAGAAAGTAAAAAATCTTGATTTGTGAACTTTTCCGTTTTTCTGGACAATGATACTGTTGCACTACAGCCACATTACGGAAACCTGGAACCAAAAACTTGGTTAGTTTTCCATCATTTTTTCATCAGTTTCACATGTCTAGCTAATATAAAGTGGAGGGAATAAATTTTGTAATCAGGGAAATACTTTTCGGACACCCTGTATAAATGAAGTGATTGCAATAGGTCGATATCTAAAGAAATCAACCTAAAAAATAAAAACATAAAAACCATTCCTTTTATTTATTAAGAATGAAACGATGACATAGTTATAACACAAAAATGAAATAAAAAGATAAAAAACACCCTTGGAGTACAAATGAATAGACAGGCAATAAAGATAAACATGCCTTCTTCTGAAAGAAATTCGTATAAAGCCATTTGAAAATCAAAACACTTTATAAAATAATAATAATAATAATAAAAAGAATGTCCCCATTAAACCCTTTCTCCAAAGTTCAGAATAAGTCAAATTATCTAATCTCCTTTTTCTGGAAATTGTTTAAATAAATCTTATTTACGGTTTTGCTTTCCGTTTAAAAATAGCAGATACTATCTATCCCTTTTACAAATATCTTTTATTTTTATTAGAAACAATTAAATTTTATCTAATAAAGTATAGATTTTTTAAATAAAAATGTGAAAAGTATACCCATTTATTGAATAACTTCTTTTAAATGGAAAAAGAACGTAAATACAGTAGAGTTTCATTTTTACAGAGCGCCATTAAAAAGATGTGTTGCAAAAATGTTAGCTTTAAGGCGAAATACACTTTTAAGGATAAAATGTAATACATCTCTTTCACAAATTAAATTACATTTAAGAAGAAAATTAACCTCTTTTCGACGAGCGTCCGTATACAAGTTTTAATTTTTTAGTGCCACCAGTTTCAAATAGTAATCTTTCTTGTATGCAATCTAAGAAATTCTGTTATTAAATAAGGCACAAAATTACTATTCTGAAATTGTGGTAATTAAAATAAAAGATTGCACGCACCCTATATGTCAGGTACACATGACGCTCATCGTAATGGGTTAAAAGACACATTTTAAGACATTTTCTGAAAAAAGAAATTTATCATACATTCTTCAAACATAAAAATTACTTATCAACCAAGCGAGAAAAATTGCTGGAAAAAAACCCCACCTTTTTGCTTATCTTTTTATTTTTGCTGATTTCTGCTAAAATTATTAGTTCACCTTTAAATGACAGAACTTTTCAGTTTTATAAATATTTAGGAGCGTGTGAAACTTAAAAAAGTCCTTTCGGCCTGTACCAGGAGGAAAATGTATATATATAGCTTCTCCATTTCCTTGTTTTAAAAAAATCAGCTAATTTTATTCAAAAACACAAAGTTAAACAAACCCGATTATAGAGAATTCAATACCGGTTTTCGATAATAATGAATTTGAATGAGAATTTCGCCAAATTGGTCAGTTATTTCAAAGTTGGCTTCATTTATGGCAATTTAATTTTGAATTTCAAATTGCTATATCTCAGCCATTTTTTAAGAGAGGGGCGAAACAAAAAATGCTTCGGAATCCTTATATTAAGGCCTTATGTTAGTTTATTTTTTTTTTGTATTTTTTTTTTATTTGAATTATTTAAGTGGCCGCCATTTTGAAACAAGATGGCGGATGAAGCTGGCCAACGAACTCGATGTGGCCTTTGTAAGTCCTGTACACATGCTCAGGCACATCCAAATAGGTTGATAAATATAAGTGCTATTGCATAACAAATATCAGATTGTTTCAAAATGTCACCCACCGTAGAATTTCAAACTACTAATCTCAGCAATTTTTTAAGATAGAAGTGAAACTGAGAATGCTCCGGAATCCATGTATCAAGGCCTAATACTTAAAGGAAAAACTTTTCTAATTTCTAAATTATTTTTTTGTACACCTTTTTGAATTGGAAATTTTTAATTGGCACCATTTTGAAACAGGATGGCAGCTCAGTTACATCCAAATCGGTTCATCAGTACGAGAGTTACAGCATGACAAAAATCCGATGTATATTATTCCATTATTAAATTTACCTGATAGTATTGATATTGATTATTTCAAATACTTAACTAATTTTTTACTGTATCATAACTATATTCTTCAAAATAATGCTATTTTTATTCAGAATCAAGGCATCCCACAAGGGGCAGATGCTAGTAACATGTTATCAGACTTATGTCTTTATTTCTATAAAAGAAAGTTTATTAACAATAATATCGTACTCTGTAGATGTATAGTTGATGTAATTATTTTTTATCTCAGGGATAATCAGTCTATATATCCTTCTGTAGCTTATCCTGTTAATCTAGAACTTAGTACTACCTATTTAAATAATTCAACTATTATTTTTATGAATGGAAATATTACTAGGCTATCTAATAAAACGTTAACATTCAATATTTATGATAAAAGAAATGATGTTTCATTTAATGTAATTAATTTTATCAACTTTAATTCTGTCTGCATATTTCTGTTTACAGAAATATTCTTCTTAATCACTGTAATCGTATTAAACGTTTATGTTTTTCTCAACCTATCAGGTGTAATTTGATTTATTTAAAACAAACAACGCTGTTATATAGTAATTATCCCCTGTCTTTCATTTTTTCATGCATAAAACATTAACATTTGGATTTTCCTATATATGTAAATTTAGATATTTTAAGAAATAAAGAAGACATTTTAGAGGTTTAATGATGAAATTTCAATAGGCTTAAATCTAAGAAAGGCAGCATACACTGATTGCTGCAGTATACACTGATACGCCCTTTTTGGCATCTTCTATAGTCCTTTTGAGATCATTCCTATCATATCAGCCTCAATTAATCTAGATTAAAGAAGGTTTATTGTATAAGCTATCAATAGCTATCAATAATGATATTATTGTTAGCTTTATTAAAGATCCCAATCCGAATTCCAATAATGCGAATAAAAAAAAACGTACTTTTCAAAATTAATTACACATTTAAAAAAATTACCTGCTCAAAGCTGTAATTGTGACATTTAAAACTGTTTTTAAAATTGTAGTAATTGAAAACAAAACAAAACAAAAAAAGTCATGGATGATTTAATTGACAAAATTAATAGACATTTCATATTCTTTTATTGTGAGAACTAAAAAAGAAAAGAAATAATTTATATATTTAATTTTTAAAAATTATGATTGTGATAGATAAAAGCATTAGATAAGAAGATAATGTAAGCATACCCAATAAAAAAACGCATGCCTTAACTACAATTAATACTCATTAATTTTCATTGAAACCTCGACCATGCATATGACAACTTCATTAATAACCTAGATATGACAAGCAGGGAAGACAATACCTCGTGAAAAGGGGAATTTACGAGATTTCAGAGCGACGATCAAAAACCTCATATTTAGAAAAGGGGTGGAATCGAAGGAAAAAAATTCCCCTGTTGCACATTAACAACGATTGCAACCTTCATCCTCCTCCTCCAGCATGTAGCGTTAATTTTGGGGCAGAACGGGGTTGATGCTCAATCTCTTGATGAGGGACTGATTATTTCCAAGGGTAAGAATTCCTGGATTGAGGGTCTAAAGGGTTCGGCTCATTGCTCTATTCATGAGGAATTTGGCGCGCGCTCTGAAGCGGAAGGATCGCCAGAAGTTTGATTCATTACCTTAGTTGGCGAAAGTAACGGGGCGGCACAAATTGCGTTAACTTTTAATTTCAGTATAACCGGCGTCCTCTTCATCAGTCATGCCCGAAATAAAATTTGATGCATGCACAATGGAACCACAGGTTGAATATTAATGCATTGTTAAATTTTATTGTTCACTTTACGGATTCATGTATTTCTGGAGAGAAATGAGATATTGCCATGTTAGTTTTACTACGTTTTTTAACCCTTTCGAATGTGGCGTGCAATACCGTAATTTGTTCTAATCAAGTAAGTGATGGTCTTCCTATATGTATTAGTAAGTTCTGGGGGTCTTTTTTTTTTTTTGTCAGAGATGCTGCACAAGAGCTTGAAGTGAGTATGTGAATTGGAAAAAATTTAAAGGTCTATGAACTGTATTTTCTGGAAAGAAATCAGATACTGCCAAGTTAGTTTTACGTTTTTTAACCCTTTGGAATATAGTCATAGCGGACAGGAGTGTAATTTGTTTTAATCAATTGACGACCTACCGATATGTGTGAGTATATTTCCTAGTGTCCAGTTTTTCATCAGATATGATGAATACAAGAGCTAGAATTGAGTATATGAACGAAACAAGTTTTATATGCCTATGAACTGCATTTTTTATAGTTTGATCTTAATGACGGCATAAATGCACATTATATAGCTAAACTGAAATATACTCACTCATGAAGGAAAATTTTACAACTCTTAGATGGTACCTCAGTTGGCGAAATTAACATAGCAGCATAAATTACGTTAACTTTTAATTTCAGTATAATTGGCGTCCTCTTCATCCGTCATGACTGATTAAGATTTGATTCATGAACAATGGAACCACAGGGTGAATATTAATGTATTGTTTGATCATATTGTTCACTTTAATTTTTCATGTTAATTCTCTCTGGAGAGAAATGAGATATTGCTGTGTTAGTTTTACGTTTTATAACCCTTTCGAGTATTGTCCTATCGGGTAAGAGAGTAATTTGTTCTAATCAAGTGATGGCCTGCCCCTATGCGCTAGTGACTTTTTTCGAGACTTTTAATTCTACTTAAAAGTCCTATATGGTGCCATTTTTTATAACTAAGTTTCTATATATTGAACAAAACTTTAAAGGTCAACGAACGGCATTTAAAAAAAGTTTAATTGAGATATAAAGGTGGCATAATGCATCATTCTATGGATAAAATAAAGATAATGTGAATATATGTAAAGATAATATATAAAAAATTAAAGATCAAGATGTACCTTTTAAGCTATGCGAATGCGTTCACGTGGTGAATTTAATCAAGTGTCTTTTCTTTTTCTTCTGGCGGATAAGCTTCACAATTTATAACTGTGTATGAAGATTGAGCAAAACTTTAATGTTCATTTTTTTAAGTTGATATCGATATTAAAGACTGTTTAAATGATCCGTCTAGGGTTAAATTAAGCATAGTATAAAGATAATATACAGTAAAATATATTAACACGTTGACGGATAGTAGGAAATAGTGAAGTTCGAAAATTGACACTATATGTTTTTATAATTTTTAGAATATTAGAAGTATAGTTTTACTCTTTCTGCTTAAATAAACTTAATTTTGATTAATTCAGCACCTTTAATTAGGTTGTACTACTCGCTTCACAACCACGTCAGGGTGGCTAGTGGCCAGGGAAAAATACAGTCAAAAAAAAGTGATAAACACCAGTATATTCTTATAGAAAAATTTATGTTGATTATTCGATCAAATAATCAATTTGAATTTTTCTATAAGAATATACTGGTAATTATCTTTTTTTTTTTTACTGTATTTTTCCCTGACCACTAGCCACCCTGCACGTGCATACTGAAGCTGCAACTCATATAACAGGTGGAAAACGAACTTCAACCTAAAAAATTGTTTCCAAAACATGACACTAGGCTTCTACTTGTACGCCGGTAAATGTGAATTTGTGCTGCTATAGCCGTAGCGTCAAAAAATGACCGTTTCGTTTTGGACGGCTATAGCTGTCATGCCACATAGTGAACTTCGCTTTGACGGCTATAGCCGCAAGTGTCCGTCAACGTGTTAAAATGTAACCTGTTTATAATGGAAACCTATCCAGTATGAAAAATTTTCTGGTTCAGTCGAAAAAAAGAATTTGATATAATGACAGGTGATATGCCGGCATAGGTGGAAACGTAACTAAAACAGGCTTTTTTCCTGTTTATTGCGATAGCTTTTATTTTGTATAGAAACTCATTTTATTGTTATAACGATTGCATTATTTCTACGAGGATTTAAAATACGTATTTTAGCCTTTTACGAGGATTTCTTAAGAAATATTTAAAGCCTTAAAGCTCTATGATTTCTTTATAAAGTCACGAAGATTAGCTAATTTTATGTATAATTTTAAAATGTAATTTTATTTTCATTTTAGTTAGTTAAACGTCATTTTATTTTCACTTTAGTTAAAATCTTGAAAAATGAATGAACTACTCTTGAACTATTCAAGCTTCATTTGGAATAGAATTAAGAACCTTTCAGCATCTTTCTTTTAAAACTAATAAGTGTCATGTACTATCAACGTAAAATTATCAATAGTTGAAGGTTTAGCTAATACTGATATGGAATACAGACACTGTTTTGTCCAGTAAAACTCTTTGACAGAACCTCAAAAATGAAATTCACTAAAATATAGAATCTGAGATTTTTATACTGTCTATATTTTCTGAAGTACATCACAGCAAAATTCTTCATTCTTCGCTTCTTCCTTGCAGCATTTCGAAACTGAATGACTGGAAGCCAATATTTATTTTCTTAGACAGGGATTTTTCTTCTGGGTGTATGTGTGTGTGGGGGGGGGGGATATCTGCAACTCCGGGGGATGAACAAGCATTATATTCTGGAAGGAATTTTTCACTTCTAAACCATTAATAAATATTAATTCTAAATTTAAGAGGAATGATTCTTTCCTTCCGGGCTATACTCTCAATTCATCGATGTTGAAGGAAATGTTTAAATGCATTTAATCCATTGTAGGCTTTTTCATTTTCATTATCTTCCATTCTCTCTTCTTTTTAACTTTTCTTACCTCCAAAGTTTTAAAATTTTGTCAAATGTTTACAAAATTGTTTAATTTTTTTTTCTAGTTTAACATCTTATCAAGCATAAGAAATTTAAATACCGGATTTGCAATATATGTATTGAAAGCTCTTAAAAATAAATAAATTGTGTGACCGTTGAATTTTTTTTCTGCCTTTTTGACATATGGTTGTTGTTTGAATGTTTTTATTGGAATCGCTAATGTCATTGAAGAAAATATCTAATCCTTATATCTGTTGGCAATAATAATAAAATGCATAAATATTAAAAAGAAGATAAAGCTTAAAATTAAAACACGTGTAGAATTTTAAAATTGTAGACACAATTTTTGCTTTTAAAAAGGTTTCTCAGAAAATAGTTTAGAATCTTATTTTTTTATGATAAATTAATGTGTCTTTAATGTTTAATTTATCGTAACTGAAAATACGTTTTAAATGCTGGTAATTTTTTTTTTGTTTGATTTAATAAATTCCTTTAAAAGAATGATAAAATTTCGGTTGTATATATTCTACTGTGTGTACTAGAGAGCTATTGGTACACTCAGGATTGTTTCTAAAAAAATGTAGAATTTATTTTGGTGTTTTATTAGAATTATGGTACGCAAACTTATCATTCAATTTTCTCATTTTCAACTTAACGAAATATATATATATATATATACTTATCTTTTAATATTTTTATTAAATGGTCTTTAAAAACACATCTATATGAAGTCTATGAAGAGTATATGAAGAGTATGGGAAAAACGAAAGCAGTCACAAACTAATTATTCTGAGGGATTTTAGTTTTCTTTGTAGACTTTCAACGTTTTTCTCCTTTTATAGCTATCTTAAACTGTTTTTATTTTTCTTTTCTTTTCTTTTCTTTTTTTTTTTTTTAATGACCTAATGTTTTGCCTCAATTCAAGATTACCAAGCGATAGCACGCCTTCCAAACTTATAGATGGTATTTTCACATGAAATTTGATAAAATTGTATCATTTTTGTTCCTGACCTCCCCCATGTTAATTAAAACAATAAATATTAAAACAATATTAAAACATTATTAAAACAATAAATGTAGTAAAAAAAAAATACTGTATACACGCCATTTTTTTAGACATAACTAGAAAAAAAGTATCTCCTTCTACCTCAGTGGAAAGCTTTACTAAAATATCAGTTTGTGTTAAGAAATTTTTTATATCATACATTATTTCAAAAAGTCACGTTTTCACCTGAAAAAGAGTTTTTTTTTTATTAAACACTGACAGACAGATTAGCTAGCGTAATAATAGCTTTTAAAGACTTACAAAACACTACGAAAGCACTTTTTAGAAGAAATTTTACACTTTATTTAGATTACCAAATTTAATACTTATTCTAGCCGATTACTCTTTTTTTATCCTTCAACAGTTCCCAATGATTCCCTTTGACACGAGGTGTGCATAAAAAAAAATTTTTTTTGACTTCCCCACTTACTCTTTAACGTAATTAACCTTTGAAATTTTTTTCTACTCTGAAACATATATGCTTACAAGAAACGGGGTACTAAAAGCCTCCCTTTTTTTTTTTTTTTTTTTTTTTAAACTCAATGTACAAGAACCCTAACTTTTCTTTTATTATTTTTTCTTTATATAATGTAACCGACTGTGAAATGCTTGTACCAATGAAAAATGGGTGGAAAAAAAAAGGTCTATGTTAAAAAAGCATCCCTGCCTCTAGGGGAAATGTTAGATAAAATTAAGAAAAAATAACGGCAGTTAGATGGGGGAAAAGAATTAGATCAACGCTAATGAATATTCAAGTTTTAATTGCAAGATTAAGAGGCGTACGTCAAAATTAAACTTAATAAAATATTCATAATATTATCTGATCTTTTAAGAGCATACATTTTAATTAGTAATTAAATGAAGTATTAATCATTGTGTGTAACTAAATTAAGATAACACATAATATTGCTTCATGACACCAGAAGCGCTCGCGTGAAATGTTATCGCTTTTATTATGAGTTATTTTGAAAAAAAAAATTGCTTAATTTTTTCGATTGTTATCGCTTTCATTATCAAGAGGATGTTACATGTCGTAGATTTGTTTTTATAATTTTATCTTTAATAGGAGTTTTTAGTAATGAGAGAGTTTATGAAGTTGTGATTAGTCAATTTTCTCCACAATGAGCGTAGGGAATATTTCTGGAAGGAATTTTAAGCGGGGCTTGATTTAGATCGGGGCATTCACAGCACATCTCCTGATTCTGAGCACCAACTCTCAAAGGAGGCACGAACGATATAAAATAGGTCTAAGGGAATTAAAAGTTCCATAAAGTACTCCAGTGAAATATTCCAAGTTAATAAATTGACCTATGCTTTTAAGGGACCGCTTCACTGAAAGTTTCCGACCACGGAATCCCATGTTAACCTATGTCAAAACTTCGAAGCGCGATTACTCATTACCTAATATAGTTATTAAAATACGGTTTTCACCATCAGAAAGTAGACGTCAGATGCTGATGATATGCTGTTTTAAAAATTGTCTCTTTATATTTTAAATATTTAAAAAATCCCTATAACAAGTTTTACTCGATAAAATCTTATCATCTTAAAAATACTTAAAATTTACGGAAACAATTTTTAAAAACGCACATCGTCGGCATCTGACGTTTACTTTCTGATGGCGAAAACCGTATTTTGATAATTGTATTAGGTAATGAGTAATCTCGCTTCGAAGTTTTCTGATAGGTTAACATGGGATTTCGCGATCTGGGAATTTCTGTGAAGCGGACCCTTAATGAGAATCTACTTTAATTTACACGAGAAAATCATTATTATATTGTAAACAGAAAAATATTTTAAAATGATAAGAATCTATGTAATACAATAATACTTTTGTTATGTTGCGAAATGTTTTTGAGGCATGAACCACAAGCGTTGATAGAAAATAATAATACCAAATTCCACAGAAATTGTATTAGAATGAATGGAAAACAATTTATTTTAAGGCTATGGCTTAACTCTAAAACCTTCAAAAAATTCAACTTTTGAAAAAAAAAATATATTAAAGAGTAATTTTTGAAGTTGTCTCTGTTCGTTGTGCGTTGTTTAACAAAGTGAAAATTAATTCACATCATTTGTTAGTGTTATTAAATTTACGCTAACTTTCAGTCCTGCTGAAAATTTAATTGGAAAGTTAGATATTATCCGGTGCTGGGAAATTTATTCGTCTCATGTACGCCACTGGGTAGTATGCTCATGTATGACATTCCATCTTGCGCTGCGAATTTGCAGCTTTGCCAACGTATAGGTGAAAAATGCCATATTGGATGTCGTCCAGATGGCTGAAATGGTAAAGCTCTTGGTGCGCTATACCGGGGTATCTGGGTTTTCGATCCCCGGTCTGGACATATTTTTCACTCTGTTGATTGTGCGTTGTTTAGCAAAATGAAAATTAATTCACATCCTTTGTCAGTGTCATTTCTGAACACTTTAAAACAAAATGAATGGCACTCTTAATAGTTGTTAAATAGGGAATATTTTCAAAGAGAGAATTTTTAGGTCATTTTTCTCAAAATGGGATTTTGAGGCATTGCACGCTAGGTAGTTAAAAAACGTTTCTATATTCTTTCATGAAATCTTCAATATATAGGGATTATGGTAGACTCTATAAAGTGAACCTACATTTTCATCTCTTTTTTTGGCTGAACTAATATTTACTTCTTGGTGTTATAATGCTAAAATTTTGAAAATTTTATAAAAGATACAGTTTTGTTTTTAAAACATGAAAATGCTATAAATAAAAATTTTTTTTGGTTCAATGCAAGCATAAGACTCGCAAGTATATAATTAGGTAACACAAATTTTGATTTACATGCAAAAATTCTTTCGTAATAATGGACGCACCTGTGATTCCCATTTGGTGCCCGGCAACCTTAAAAACTTCCATAAAAACTAATTTTCCCCTTTATAATTTGAAAAAATATGAAAAAGACAGGTATCTTTTACTGTATTTAAAAATTGCGTTTTTGTAATGTATATTTCTTAAGATATAAAGTTACAAAAATGGTATTTTTTTTTCCTTTTCAACATTTTAAAATTCCTAAGTCCCCTTAAGAAGGTTTTATTTTTTTTTTTTTTATCCTGAAGCAAAAAATAACGTTCTTGGAGAAAATATTTCAAACTAAATTCGTTATTTTTCCATTTTTTCATTCGCATAAACTGTACATTCATTTATGGGGATTGGTGCAATATTTTAAAAAACCGTTTTCAAATAATTGTATAATAAATCGGCCAACTTTGAGTATAATTCGCGCTTAAAGGGTACATTAAATTTATTAATTAGTGTTTATTAATTAATAAACTCCTACTACCCCTAATTTTTTCATAATTTTAGTTTCAGTGCATTCGAAAATGGGAGGGGGGGGGGGCATATTTTTGCAGTACACTTTCAACGATATCTCTGAAAATAATAATACCTAAAATTAAAACAAATATATTTTCTGTTGGATGTGACGAGATATTTCGAACGATATGCTACTCGATATGTATGTAAATGAAGTAAATCTCGGCTAATTTACCGACAGATTTTTTTTCAAAAATCAATATCAATAAATCCTTGGATGATTTTGCGCCGATAAGTACCTTGAGCGTCCCTCATCTTCCCCGCTTCCCGACCGAAAAGTAAAGTTTGTGTGTAACGGAAAAATGTGATTTTTTTCAAAAACTGTGACCTATGATAATCGCTGTAGTTTTCCTGTAAGGTATAAACTCCTACTATACCCCCTTTTTTTTTTTTTAATTACTATTTTAGTTTCAGTAGATTCGAAAATAGAGGAGGGGAACATATTTTTGCAGTGAATTTTCAACGATATCTCTGAAAATATAATACCTAAAATAAAAAATAAAAAATAAATATATTTTTCTAGTTCAGTTTTACGAGGTCTTTCACACGATACCCCACACGATATATATAGATTATTAACTTTATAGTATTCTGTATACATACTTTATACTTACATATCTTGAAAAAATTGGAGATTTGGTCAGTTTTGTTGCTAAAACTTGTTTTTTTTTTTTTTTTTTTTTTTTTTTTTTTTTTTTTTTTCATTTTGAATTCAAATTTATTATATATATATATATATATATATATTAAAAAATAGTAACTTAATTAGCCTCCCTAAATTTTTCCTAAACATATTTGTGTATGGCTAATAATCTATAAATATGTGGGTCTTTTTATAACTCTCCCAAATTTAAATTTTCGTTCCATAGTTTACGACAAAAAACGACTGTGAGACAGACGGGCAGACACGCGAGTGATCTTATAATGGTTCCGTTTTTACTTTTAAAGTACGGAACCCTAAAAAAAGAAGATGAAGAAGAAATTCAAATACTATTTATATAAATATATATACCGTATATACTCGTGTATAAGTTGAAGAATTTTATTGTCGAAAAATTTGGGAGTTGAAAATGGGGGGTCGACTTATACACGAGTTAGTAAATAAATAAATAAATAAATAAATACTTACCCAATTGCCAATATTTAGGATAATTATAGACAGAAAATAATACATGTCTAGGAATCATGAATCTAAAAACCTTTATTGTTTTCATTTAAAAATTAAAAATTTTGAATGAAACTTATGAAAATGTAAGTTATTGTTCAGAATCTGAATATTCATACAGCTCAGGCAATTGGGACTCCAATATTTCATTGTACCTATCCTCAGATTCGGATTCCCATGCTTATCAACGATTCATTGGAATCTGAAAAAAAATCTTCTGATCCATTAATATCGTTGCTAATGCAGCATTTTTTTAATTATTTTTTTTATTCTCGATTACAAATCGTTTTTCAACATACTACCAGAAATGTGGTTCGACTTATACACGAAAAATAAATTTTTTTCAAAATTTTGCGTACGAATTGAGGTGTCGACTTATACACGAGTATATACGGTATATATATTATACTAAATGGCAGCAGCAAATAAGTAATTTATACGTAGTTTTAAATATTATACTAGATGGAATTTATAGAAAACGAGTGATATTCTTTATGATATAATTTTAAATTATCCAGTAATATTACATATATTTTAATTTACTTAAATTAAAATTATAGTAACTAAATTAAGAGTTTTTACTTTATTTATTTTTATTTTTTCCCTTTTTATCTTAAAAAGTGTTGTAATCTCTGTAGTTAAATTATAATAACTGCAACTGTTGGTTACAATTTATGATTTGAAAGATATACTTCTTAACGGTTAAATTAACCTTTTTCGTTAGATACAATTTTTTGAATATGTGCTAGTGGATTAATGATAAAATATAGGTAAATATTTAATGTAAGTAATATAAAACTTTTCTTTATTTTCCTTTTTTTTTTATCTTATTCATATTGTTTGCATGATTTATAATATTCGATTTTAAAAGGTTTTCTTGTTTTTCAATCTTGTTTCAACGATTGTTCGGGCAGCGTGGTAACATGATTTTTGGTATTAAGCTGGTGTTATCTACAGAAAACTTGCAGATTTCCTGCCCTTGAAAAAGTGAATTACATTATGAGCTTTCATTTGTGTTTATACTCTTGTTTTTTTTTTGTTTTTTTTTTTCCCATTTGAATTAATAATATTTCATTTATTAGGACTACATAATTTAATCTGTAATTTGACTTTGCTATATGCTATTGTGATTTCATTGTGTATGGTCAATTTCTTATGTTTCAATGGTTAAATTTTACATTAAGTTTATATATATATATATATATATATATATATATATATCTCAAAATTAACTTTTAGGATTTTCCTTTGTGTGGGATTATTTATATTCTGGAAAATAAATTGTTTTGAAACAGTTTTCTTCCTACTAGCTACAATAACATATTAAACGAAAATCTAATTTATTCGTTCAAATATTTTTTTTACTCGGCTGCTTAAAATTATCAACTATAGTCTCTTTTAAACATTTCTCTCTTTTATATGGAATTTTTTATATTCTGCTTAAAAATAAATTTTCAAGCTTTACTTGCGCACTGTAGCAACAGATCAAACGAAAATTTAATATATGTTATTTAATCTTTCAAATATCTTTGTAGCCAACTTCTCAAAAGTACAAATTGTAGTCTTTTCTAAAAGCTCTCCTTCTATACTGCTCGGAAAATAATAAAATACGACACCAAAACAAAGCATTTTCTAAAAATGCTTTTACATCTTCTACTTCTTCTCTATTTATACAGAGTTCTTGTAATTTTTTTATGAAAAATTACGATGAAGCTACACGGCTTATAACTTCACATCCCATCCCTCCAGAAAACTACTAAGCCAGCCAGCCATTTTCTCCCTATGCATGCTAATAAATAAGACAGCAAACGAAAAACTTTTACACGAATTCACGTATTTTCACAGTTTCTGACTTCAAATCCCTCTCTTTACGAGTTTAGCGTTCGGACATGGATTACTTACCGCCTTTTTTACGCTGATTGCTTCCAGTCATGTTACACCGGTATTTACCAACGTTTTTCCTAGATTGTTATTTTTTTTTCTCTTTTTCATCTTTAAATTTGTTTCTCCTAAGCTGTCGACTACATTTCATCAGCTGGATTCAATTCGGCAGCAATGATTTGGATCATTGGCTGCTCATACAAAGAATCAACTTTTGGATCATTAAGAAATTTAGTACGGACTCTTTCACGACTATTTTTTCTTTTTCAGATATTTAGAAATGTTATTATTGAAATACAAAGATGGCATTCGTAAGTGAAAAATAAAATATTTTTTATAATTTATTATTTTTATTATTTATTATTTTGACAATTCCACACTGCTCAAATTAATTTCGCTTACTAAACTACCTTTCGTATAAATTATTTTTTGAAAATCTATAGCTCAATAGGGAAGCTATATACAGGGTGACTTTTAATTAACCTACAATTTTTAACTGAAATAACTCTACAGTCGTTGCAGATAGCACTACAAACATTTTTTTTATTCAAAAGAACATGGAAAAGAAACTTAATTGATAATGTTTTCAAAGTGAGAACCTTCAGAGTTGATACAATATAGCGTAGCTTAGTCACAAAGTTGTCAGTAACAAAATCGAGCGTTTCTATTTTGATGCTTGAAAATGAGTCAGTTATGTAACTTTTGAGGTTAATAAGGTCTATCGGCTTCTTCTTGTAAACCAAATCTTTCATATGGCCCCAAAGATAGAAATCACATGGATTCATATCTGATGAATGAGGTGGCCAATGCAATGCATTAGGATAACGATTTGATTTGGGTATTGATAGGTGATAACTCGGGGCTCAGGTCGGTTTCTGAATGTTGAAGACACTTCCGTTGAATTGTGTTGCATTTTCGCCACATAAAAACCAATTTTTAACAATAAAAATACAATTTTCAGTTGAATATGACGCTTTGGGAGACATTTTCAAAATTGTGCGGAACTGACACTAAACAAATTTCTTTTATGCCCTCTCTCACTGCTCGCATTCGTGCCGCCATTTAGTGAAGCTCTGAGAGGTTATTTCAATTTAAAGTTGTAAGTTAATTAAGAGTCACCCATATTAAAAGCAAGAAAAAGCCATACACGTTTAAATTTTAAAGCCAAACAGATTAATCCAGGAACTACGACGTTCGCATTTAAGCAGAAAATGTTGTAAAAAGTTATTGTAACTTTGAACTCACAGAGAGTGTTAAAGGGTTTTAAATTACAGGTTTCAAACACGACGTAGACTACCCCGTTGCTGAAAAACGATATTATAAATTGCATTGACGTTTAAACTGTATTTTTTATAATACAATACAAAAGATGTACTTTTAAAAGAGATATATTTTGGGAAAAGGTGTTACTAAAAAAGATGTATTTTTCCATACTTAGTAAAAGAAGATTTATTATTACTATAAGATTCAACACGGATTCAATAGGTGAAAACTGGTTTCTTGGGCCATGTCACATGACATACTGCGTGGTGTACCGAACATAGGTAAAAACATTTTTTAACTGAAATCTCTTATATTTTTTTACATTTAATATATATTTTTTTATAATTGCCCACTAACAGCAACAAAAAGTTTTATTTATGACAGAAACATCAATTACGTATTCAAATAAAGTTTGGAAATTTATTAAACCCCATACTTTTGTAATAGATGTTAATAGCCGAAGAAATCGCCAAAGATTTTGGTACTTGCAGCAACCTTTTTTAATTCTGATTATTTCAGTATTTAAGCTCGTAGTTTGATTACATATCTGTTATATTTGTGTTTTAATTATATTACTTTTACTTATTCATTTATTTAGTGATGAAGTGTTAATTTCATTATAGAAACATATTAGCCGGAAAGAAACTCTCAACTATTTATATTGTTTTTTAAGTACAAATGGGTTAATCTTCTGTAATGTATATATTAACAGCTTAAAATTTAATTTGAGCCAGTTTCGTTTTAGTTTTCGACAGAAAATCGAGAAAGGAGCGAAATTCGTATTTTGTTCGTTTTTGATAGCTCACTAATGAATATTTACAGACTATAAATTTTCGCTTGCTTCTAGCAAAAATATTTTAAAATTGAAGGCCTGGTTTACGTTGGTCGACTTTTTGTTCATTATCTGGCTTTAAAATTTGAATGTAAAATGCTCGTAAGATATTCATAAAAACAAATCAAAAGAATTAAGAAATACATATGAATGAATGGAACTTTCGGAAGCTTTCAGGAAGTTGTCTGACCAGTGAACTAATTTCTCCTTTGATCTGACATGTAAGTTTAAAAGCACGATCTAGGTGAAGTAGAGAAGGTTACAATATTTACAAATGCTGTAATCGCCAAAGAAATATTAGAAATAATCATCTTTCACGATTTACTAATTATATTATATTCAATTTATCATAATTCATAAGAATGGCTTTTAAAAGAGCATTATTTAATATAATTTAAAATCTACATTAATCACTTTTATAGAATTCATTCTTTAAGTGTCTTAATATATAATTGAGTTATCAATCACAAATTCATAATAATTTATAAGATATTACTTCCTTTGTTGGGGTAAATTGACAAACAACTTTTTTATCCTGAAAATTGACTATTTTTCCATTGTATTTATCAGTTACATGTTATTAATTTCGATTTTATTATATTATACTGTGTTTTTCATACTTGCCAAAAGTATATTTTTAATTTTGGCACATCAGTCCCATTACTGATTTCTATGCTGGAAATGTGATGTAAAAGTGTAATTAACGGAGTCCGGATAATGTGCAATTGCATATGTACATATTCATTTGTATATTTTGACCACATATTTGTATATATATGTATATAGACACTTTATTATTAGCAGATATTTTTTCTTCATTAAATTTAGTTACAGTAGTTACGCTTCAGTAATTACATAAAAATGCAATTAATGAATGATAATAAGACTGTTCTTTTCATTAATATGAAACCTTCTAATACCTTAGGGGATATATCTTAGGAATTTATTAAAATTTTACCTCCTTTATACTGAGCTCTGACCACGGGTGTTACACTTGAATGTTACATTATTCAAAAAACAATATGCTCTATACATAGAATTATACATTAAATATTTAGATATCAGTAGACAACAATAACTTGATTCATTAAAGAAAAAAATGACAAAAGGAATGCAAAATAATTTTTTCTTCTATTGGAAAATTCAGCATGCAAACATCAAAATACGTCGTAATTTCTGTACTAAAAGCCGGTGCATTTAGCCTGCAGAAATTAGATTACTTGTCTAGTGTTTTTTACAAAGATATGAAGAAAAAGCCGTCTTCTTTTAGAAAGGAAGTATCTCGAATGTTTTTGTAACATAGTCCTCGAGTATACAACCGTTTTCGACTGTCTAAAATCTTGTAAATAGGCATTTGAGAGATAACTAATTTTATCAGAAGGCCTTTGTCGTCTCTTCCACAAATACTAAAACGCTTTGATGTCAAAACATAAACTTGGATTATTTTTTGTCTAAACAAAAGAATTCCGTTTGAATTTTTTTTCTTTAAAACAAAATAGTTTTTTACATTCCAAAAGGTGGTTTGAAAATTTTACAAAGATGTGACTTGGCCAAGCATGAAAGATGTTCATTTACCATCTGCTTTTGATCAGTCATGTGTCATTAATCTAAATCAGTCGTAAAAATTTCTGTGTTATTTAAAAATATAAGTAAAATTCTGTAAAAGATCAAACATTTTTTATATGTTTATCATTGTAAACTAAGAAGCGGAATTATTCTACAAAATAAAAAAAAAATGGCATTGGATTTGTGCACATTTGTGTACAAAGGGAGAATTATTACAAATATAACGATTAACCGAGCTTTCAAAAATATCATTGGTTATCGAACACAATACTTAGTACGTTTCTGTTAAAAGGCACCTAGTCATACAATTTTGCGCCAAAGCGCCAAGTGTGGTAAAACTGTTTATTTCACGTCAAAAAGTGAAATAATTCGCTTACTAAATGTCACATAGAAACGTTTTTCTTTAAAAATTCGCTTTTTTGATGCTGAAGTGATTTTATTGTTTGGGAAAACTTAATACTATTTATGATTTACACAATTTCGCAATTACCAAATGGTGAACACCGTGCTGTTAAATTCTTCCGACAAGGATATAATTTACACTGCGAGATATGTTCATAGTGTATGATGAAATTACGTATTATTGATACTAAAGCACTAAGATGCAGTGAACTAAGAAAAGTGTATGTACTGAAATTTTATTTCAAGATCCCACATTCCTTTTCTATGTGCTCTTCGACGTATTTTCTTTCGATGTCAAGAGCTTGCATCCGTATAGAATTCCGTGAAATGTCTCTGCATCCACTTAAATGAATTTGTCTGGCGTTTGTTGCATATAACATAAGCAACTATTTCGATCGACTTTATATGAAATTGCCAACTTTATGCCAGTTGCGTAGTAAAATATTAATTACATTTTTCTTGTTTGTGAATTTTCCTTTATATTTCATATTTAAAAAATTAGCTATTTTTTCCATTAAACTATACATACCAGGCTCATCATTCTCATCTCTATATTTAGCATGTATATAAAAATTTTCTAATATTTGCATTTGGCGTCAACATTTGCGCTCAGCACAAAGTGTTCCTCAGATAAACAGCGTTAATAAAACCTAGCTTTTGACAGTGGAAAATACTAAATATTTTTTTGTTAATTACACAAGGCTCTCACGAATTATTTTCCCTTCAAAGTGAATGGTGCTCCTTGTGTATTATTTTCATGCCGATTTCGGGAAAATACTCATAATATTTAAAACATTCTATTACGTTACAAATGTCACAAATTGTACGTATCGACAGAAATAGAGAATTTTTGTCCGGTTGACAATTTATAAACGGCCCAGTAGCTTAATGGAAAGCGCATCGCGCTACTATGCTACGTGTTCCAAGTTCGATTCCGGACTGCGAACTGGCCAAGGTTCACTAAATGTTTTATCCCTTCTCGATCGATAAAATGAGTACCAAGCTCGCTTGGGAATTAAACACTGAGGGTGCCGCGTTAGGCTGACCACCTGATAACACCCCAGGGCCCATGATCCAGAAAACAGGGCTGGCTAAGACTCCTATAATAGGAGCTGACGCATATCCATTTCGTTTCCGATTATTGGTGCTCAGTTCAGCATCAATCTACCGCAGCCGGAGTTGGGGTTGCCTAAGACTCGGTTCTGATTAGCTTGGTTTTTCAACTGAATCTCAATTTGAGCACAAAATCTGCGAGTATGCGTCAGCCTCTATTATAGGAGGCTGGCCACTACACGTCATGATTCTTAATGGATTGTAGCGCCACAGGTTTCGTTTAGATATAGATAAACTGTAAATCTAGACATAAAGCCATTAGAGTTTCCATTTGTTAAGTTACAAATTTAGTCATAAAAAAATCAGATTTCAATAAACGTGATAGCAGATTATAGGAAGCGGCGATATAAACTGTGTACAATACAAAAAAATTCTAAATCTAAGAAATAAAAAGCATTACAAGGTGGGCCAAAAATTCTTGACACATTTTAAAGTTCGATAAAAAAAAAATAAAGAAATTGGCGTAACAATATGAGATTTGGACGAAAATACTTTGTATGATTGAAAGTTTTTTTAAAAAAGGATACGTACCCCTCAGGGGAAGAATACTAGATTTACTTTATGATAGTTACCTTATTTAATGAAAATAATTATGTGTTTAAATATAGCGACCACCACTTTATGAAATTTCTGGTATTCAAATCCCTAAAATCCCCTGAATCTCTAGAGACGTTCGAATCCTGTTTAAGCACTAAAGAACAATTCCAAAAATTTTGTATAGATGGTGCTATACCTCAAATTCTAAAAATATCATCATATACTCAAGATAAACAGTTACAAAACATTATTTTCATACAGTAATTTGAAATAAGTCATAATTCCCAATCGAAAGGTATTTCGCTGCAACAGTTTCGCGATTAAAATGCATAGTATACTATGCATATGACTGTGCAATCTATTACGATACACTGGATTATTTTTTAACACAATTATTTCAAATTGGTAAAGTAATCATACAAGTTGTAAATTTCCAACTGGACGAAAAATGTCCGGGCCAGGATTCGAACCTGGGATCGCTTGGCTGAAGCCGCCACGCTCTACCACTGAGCTATCCCGGTCGAATCTGGAGGGCATAATTCATCCAGTAAACCTTATTGGTCAAAGCATCTGGTCTGATATTTTAATCAGCTCAACAGAAAAGATCGCAGGTAATGGAACTCCAGTAAACGCTGGATACGAGAATACACTGGATTATTTTTTAACACAATTATTTCAAATTGGCAATCATACAAGTTGTAAATTTCCAACTGGACGAAAAAACTGGAGTTCCATTACCTGCGATCTTTTCTGTTGAGCTTATTAAAATATCAGACCAGATGCTTTGATCAATAAGGTTTACTGGATGAATTATGCCCTCCAGATTCGACCAGGATAGCTCAGTGGTAGAGCGTGGCGGCTTCAGCCAAGCGATCCCAGGTTCGAATCCTGGCCCGGACATTTTTCGTCCAGTTGGAAATTTACAACTTGTACTATTACGATACTTCAGCGTGTATAGAATAAAATTGAGTACCTTTTGGATATAGTTCAAGCTTAAAAAAAGAGCACACACGTTGAAATATTGTAGAATATTTTACAAAATAAATGCTCTCTGACTACTTGTCTCTGATGCTTTTTCTCAGTTTTAAGGTATAGCCAGCACAATCGATGGGCAATCGCGCACACCGCACACTTCTACTCCAATTACTTGACTTTTTATTGAGTTTCAAAATATGTCAAGAACTTTTGGCCCAAAAATTGTATACGAATTTTTGACTTAATGGCAGCTATGACAATCGAAATATATTAATAAAATTTAAGATACAGTTTATTTTTAAGTGCTTTTTTTTTAATGACGATTTGTTATTCGTCTTAATACGAGTGTGTGTGATTTTCAAGTATCTTAATACCATTTTGTGGAAATTTTTTTACATTATAGAGCAAAGAGTTTGGCATGTTTCAACTTAGCTTATCAAAAAACATTAAAAAACACCTAAAACAATGCAGAACAAGAAAGAAAAATAATGTGTCAAGCATAGATTAGGAAACACTTTCCAACACATTCAGAATAGTGTCACAATACTTTACTGTTTAATAAAATGAAATATGATATCCAAGTAGTCAAAGTCAAAGTCAAAACCCAATTCCAGAAAATACCATCTATAGAAGGAAAAGTTTCCGACTTATTTTGTGCAGCCCTGTTTGTCATCTATATTCAGTTAGGAAACGCATAGTTAAAAATTCTCCATTAGCAATTTCCTTCAATAAACAAAAATGTACTCGAATTCTTTTGTGCAGCCCTGTATATGATCCATAGAATTTATGGATACTAAGTACAATGGAAAAAATTAATTAAACTTAAATACGCATACAAAAACCAAAAATGCACTTTCAGCAATCATTACTCATAGACAGTACTGTACTGTAACCGAATTATTTTGTGTGTCCCTGTAAATGAACTATGCACACCATATTCTGCAATTATTTCTGCAGTAAACATTTTGTAATGCACCTCAATGGTGTATATTAATTTCAATATGTTTGAAATAGTGTAACATCATTAAAATACATTGCAAACGATTTTCCCCCATAGACCATAATGAATTTTTTTTTGTGTAAACGAACAATAAATTCCCACGTCATTTGCAATAGCGAATATTCCATAGTAAATATCAATAACATATATCAAGTACATCACTATCCGAGTATATTTACACGAAGTCAGACGGCCATACAAACCGAAGTCATAAACACTTTTCAGTTATGCTGGAAAGTGTTAAAAAACAAAACCCAAAGTGTTATTTTTCAGGTCTGTGTTATCGTTGTCTCTTTCTTGCACTTGTATATATATCAGTGCATATAAAAGTGCTTAAACAATTACAGTGATTACACAATCACAGTATACTTAATTACAGTGATTACTTTCTAACGAAACTGAGAGCTAAGTGGAAAATTTATTAATGCATATATTTTGTGCACATTAAAAAAGCATTTAGGTATATTTGGCCACTTTTGGACTTAATTTAATACAGACTCTAAAAGTTAATAATCCCAAGGATTTTTCAACACATTCATATCAAGAAAATGTAATCAGAATAAGTATTAAAAAAATAAAAATAAAAATAAATTCCTACTTTTCTTAGAGTTCCGAATATTTAGCAGTGGCGTAGTACAAATTCAGTGCCCTGGGGCAGGTACAATTGGTATGTCATCCTCTCTGCCGGATGTCCCAAGTTTCCCAATGATTCTTTTGAGGTTTAAAACTCATACATATACAACAGAATCTGTCTATAAAATCATCCTGCCATGAATGGAAAATTTTCATGATGCTGATATAAGGAATGCCATGCAATTATATCTGCTAAGACTGAAATCTGTCTGAAATGAAATTTCTCCCGGTCCTTTGCGATACTTTCTAAACTGGCTTCATTGTACTTATTTCAAATTAATATAACATCTTTGCTGTAAAACGCAACTTGTAATGCACTTGTAATTGCCACTAGTTTTGCTTTTAAACATTAATTACAATTTTTACAGATTTAAGAAGCATAATTTTTTAGATTTATAATGTATATTATCTGAAATAAAAATTTTGATAGGTCAAGTCCAAGTAGTACTGTTGATTAATTTTCTTTCTTTCTTTCTTTCTTTTTTTTAATACAATAAAATCTGCTAAAACAAAATCGCACAGTTTCGGAGAAAAATTCCAGTTTAGACAAGTTTTCGTATTAGGAGATATAATCCCACGAGGAGCAGGAAAAATCCTTGTTAAACACAGGAATCCGCTTTCACAGGTTTTATTGTATAATTTATAAAAAACTTGACAAATTAAAAATTTTTTATACAAATATTTATTTCGTTTCTTTGTAATTTTGCGCTCTTGTGATTCTCGCACCTAGAGCAATGTGCGCCAACTGCTCCATGGTAGCTACGCCCCTGATCTTTAGTACTTTTGTAAGAGGTAAGAGAATATATTAAATACATGTAATAATACCTCCACATTATTTAGCATAACACAATTATTACTCCACATTATTAGCACCAACAATGTGGAGACCAAATCCGTCCATAAGACGGGATTAGGCAGTTGAAATGTACTTGGGCTTAGAGAGCTTAGAAAGTTTACCAATGAGATAACGAAAAGATCTTTTTTCCTTATCTATACAAAAAATAAGGTTCCCCAAAAATGTTTCACCCGGTCTTCTCACTATTATAGCAATTTCCATAATGAGAGTAAACGTCCTTTTATTTAATTTTTAAAAGTTTTATTTAATAGAAACTTTTTATCGGAAGTTTTTATTTAATTTTTGAAAACACTGCAAATTTTTTTTTGTGAGAAAATGGAAAATGTACTTGGCAGCAAAATTGCCGTCAGTTCTGCGTTTTTTTTTTTTTTTTTTTTTTTTTTTTTTTTGTTATTCCTCCGTTTACAAGATTTATACCATTCAAGACGAGAAATTTCTGTTTTTGGAAATGTGAGCAATAGTGCCATATTAAAAGAAAAAAAAAATCTAAATAATTGCCGAAACATCAGTGAAGGCTCACTGTGGACACACGAAAAGTTTTTGGTTTCCATCTGTCTGTTTGTCTGTCTGTCTGTTCCGCGATAACTGCCGTAAAAATCGTCCTATTAAGTTGATTTTTGGTGGGTATGTTGGTGAGGTACCCGGAATTAGCTGTATAGTTTTTGGTTACATTTGGTTCATTCTTTCGAAAAGTACAGAACATTTCTTTTTAGGTCATAATGCTTTCCTATGATAGGAATGAAGATGATTTTCAAATTTCATTTTTAACTGAAATGAAAATCGCATATTTGAATAATGGATTTAAACGTAAAATTACGGATACTAAATTTTCGATAGGGAGGTCTTAAATATATGCAATAGCTTTGAAAAATTGCCGATACATCTGTTAGAATTTAGAAATTAATTGTTTAAATTATTGGAATTTTTTTTGCAACTGTTCGGGAAATATAAAACATTTTATTTTCCTATTTTTTACAAACTTTGAAATGCATTTCTTGTTCTTTGCTCTTCTTTCCTCTTTTCTTTCCTCTTTTATTAGTTGCTTAGCAACCATATTTCAAAGAATATCAAAATAAGGAATGCATTTTTTTTATCTAAAAAATTACAAGAATAAGAGATTCATATGAATTTCAGAATATCATTGCATAAATCGTGTTTAATTTAACGCTTCTAATTTCTGAAACCTCCGAAGTATTTTAAATATGTATGTAACATAAAAAAAAATAAATTGCGGATTGTAAGATGCTAAATAATATGAAAAGTGAGATTAAAAAACAATGACTTTCAGAGCTGACGTTGAGGCTCCTGATCTGCACATTTACTAGTAATTATATATACGGATGATTATTTACTAGGAATACATATTGCATATTATCACACCCTTTTCTGTCGTCTTACCTATTCATCCGGATTCGAACCTCTGTACTCCCCATTGAAGGATGAATGCTCTGTCCTCTACACCCACTGGCCACTTCCGACGATTTAGTTATAGGACAAAACATCAATTACAAAAATTTAACTGGAATCTTTCCGTTTTCATCACTTAATAAGAAAATTTTCCGTTTTATCTCAATTGGTTGTTTGGTTGATTTATGACGGCCGATTATCTACTCGAGGGATATAGGTCCTAAGGGGGGGGGGGTGCCCTCCATGGGGGTCTTTCTAAGGGATCTAACCGGTATTTACCGCAAGGTTCAAAGAAAACCACGGAAAACTCCGAAAGGTTAGGTCGACGAGCCCGACAAAGGTTAATCCTCTCAATTGGAAAGAAATATTTCCTTTTGTCTTCCTTGGAAGGGACATTTCCGTTTGTAACATTCAAAAATAAGGGTAAAAAGGAAATTTTCCGTTTATTCCGGAAAATTTCGATTTTCATTCAAATTCGAAAATTTCCGTTAAAAAACTGAAATTTCACATAAAATCACACACGCATACATACGGATTTTTTTTCACTATATTGTCACCAATTTTTTTCTTTTATCCGAGCACTTTTAAATAACACATCAGTCCCAATGCAGATTATCATACATTTTCTATACTGCTAGTATTAGTTTTTTCTTTCTAAAATGAAAGATATTAGTCGGTTTCAAATATATAATAGACATGTAAATTTTTGAATCACATTATATTTCGGATATGTAGTTCTGTCTGGCTCTTGCGAGTATTATTTTTAAAGTCATTAGACATTTTCAAATATAGAATGTACAAAAGTATTTTTTTTTCTAAACTCTAAATACATATCTTCAATCATCCTCTTCATAATACAAGCCAAAAAGGCAATTACTGGCCAACCTTAGTTGCGAAAGACTTCGTGGCTTCTGTTTCTGTATATTTCTATTCAGATGCAAATTTTGGCTAAAGAGAGAAAGACATTTAAATATTCAGTCCAAACCCATAGCCCCGAAGTCTCTATTCTGTGTCTTCATTTTATTGTCCTCTTTGAAGGTGATTATGAAATGAACTCATGCCCATTTCATTATTTGTTTAAGAGAAATTTGATTTATTGGGCGAAGCTTTTATTGTTGGCCATTGAGTGTCAGAAGCACGCGCGTCGTAGCAATGTAGCTATCTCCACCGTTGCATTAATGGGATTTTAGATCTTAATTGCTTCTATTTTAATGCAGATATGTTTTTTTTTTCTTTTTAACAATGGATTGTGAGAAGAAGACGTTTTTAAAGCATTGAAAAATGAAATGCGTTATTTATTGAAAAGAAATGTAATTTATTAGCACTTGCCTAAAAAAGGATGAAGTTGATTTCTTTTCCCCCTGTCATTTTGAAACATTTTAATATAACAAGAATAAATTGGTGATTAAAATATTGTATTTCTTTTACTCTCTATTGTTTTTAGGAAATTTCTCTCGTGAAATCTAATTAATAAGTTTTTGTCCAAATTAAATTTCATGTTTAAAATCTTGCATACGTTGATTTAGAATACTTAATTATTTTTAAGATGAATAATTTTCATTCTTCTAAAGTTTATTTTTTTTTCTTTACTTTTCATCACAGCGATTTAAATCTTTTTACAGTTTTATAAAGACCCGATCTCTGAAGTCGATTAACAATTGTCTAACTCTCAAAGTATAATTTTATGTAATATTCCGTATAAGCATGTTATTAGCATTCATTAGCTTTGTTCTGTAAAGATGAGGGAGATTTATTTATCTTTATGTTGTTATTTTGAAACATTTTAATTTTAAGCGAATCAACTTATGACTATTATTTGATTTTATTTGATATGTGTTTTTGTTCTTTTATATGTGAAATTCATTTATTTATTTCTGTTTCATATTCTATTGTGAAATCTAATGTTGTGCCCCCAAATTTAATTTCATGTTTAAAATATTACATGAGTTGATTACCTTTAATGCATAAACAATTTTCATTCCATTATTTTCTTTATTTTTTCTTCCTAGGTATTTATAAATATTTTATATTGATTTTTTTTTTTTTTTTTTTTTTTTTTTTTTTTTAAGAACAGACTTCTTTAGCCCACCAATGACTGCCTCTATATTTTAATATGTATCATGTTCTGTAAGTGTTTTTGTCCCAAATTCAATTTCATGTTTAAAATGTTACATAAGTTGATTTAGAATGTTTAATTATTTTTAAGATGAATAATTTTCATTCCATTTAATGTTTTCTTTATCTTTAATTTTCATCACAGTGATTTAAATTATATAATTAAATAAGTTTAATTAATATATATTATAATTATATATTATAATATATAGCAATAATTAATAATAATTAATTAATTAATACTTATAATTAATAATTAAATAATCATTTAATAATTAATGATTAATGAATAAATATAAATTAAATATTTATTATTATCAATATTAATTAATTAATTAATAATAATTAATAATTAATATATATTAATATATATTATAATATTATAATTAAATAAGCTTTAAATTATATAATTAAATAAGCACGAAAATTCATTGAATGTATTTTGACTTTTAGCTTCCATATTTTTTCATTTTATTTGGAAGTGTTTCAAATCATTTACAATAATAGGTGTAAGCTAAATATTAGAGGATAAAATTTGCAATCGAAAAAATTATGGGGAAAAAAGTTATATTTAAACAACATAAATTTGACGGATGGATTAGGTATCAATTATTATAATAAGTATTTTTGTTTCTTTTCCTTTTTTTTCTCTTTTACAACTATTTAAGTATTGAAAAAAAAACTTTAGTGAGTGTTTTTTTTCCCTTTCCGATATTAGATACTGCTTAGATACACTGTACTTAAATAAATTGTTTTTGTACAGAAGCTTGCATGATTCCGTATCTTCGATTATACAGGTTCTAAGAGACTGATTCGGGGAATTCTCGTATCGAATATATAATGGAATACATCATAGAATTTTTATATGTCATGTGCGTGCGTGTGTGTGCATACAATTTGCATGTAAAGGAGTTTCGTTATTGAGAACAGCTTCTTTTACCATTTTGGAATTCCAAAAAAGTTGTTTCTTTATGTTGACCTTGTTTGATAAATACCATAAATAATTTTCAATTTTGAACGTTTATATTCAAATGCATCCATTAATCCTACTTAAAAAGAAGTTTTAATCGTAAAATAACAATTGTGCCCAGAAATGACACTATAGAAAATTATTCCTATCTATAACTCAGCATTAACACCAATCATTTTTTCTTTCAGAAAACATATTTTTAACTATTGAGTTGTTTAGAAGTATCCAGATCCTATTTTTAAAACCTCTTATTTCTTTTAACTCTTTAAGCATTAAAAACAATGATATTTAAATCAGAAAATTGCATAATAAATATTTCGAGTATTTGAGAAGTTCAAATTAAATTCACTTACATGCTTTTCAAATAATGTCTATCAATTTTTTTTTCATTTTTCTTCTATTTTAATTTAAAACTTTCTTCCGCAAATAATCTTTTAGTGAATACATCAGATGTGAAAGGAAATTGAAACAACTTTAGACACTTTTTTTAAGTAGAGTAGACAAATGTATTTTTATTATTCATTTTGCCTCTTCATCAGAAATGTCATGTCTGATGGTATCTTTCTTTTAACATACGATATCATAAATTATCACTTATGCTTCGTTGTTTACATTTATGAACAACTTGAAAATTATTTACAGTTTTGAACAATGATTTTTCCTGTTCCTGTCCGTTATACATTTTCTTGAAGTGAATGAAATTAAATAAAATGTTCATATTTATTTAGATTTTGAAAGTACATTGAATATGATTTTTTTTCTTTTTAAAGAAAGAATATTTTTAGTATTTTCAAGTTTTTATTATTTAAATTTAGATTACCTTTTCTTTATACTTTGAGAGTAAGAATGGCATTCTAAACTTTTAAAATATAATGGTCCCAAATATTTTAACGTGACATTTATTTAGATTTTCCGTTTTAAATCATGAAATGTTTTTATGTATTTACCAAAAAATACTTTATACAGATAAAATAAATTAAACTGAACTAAAACAAATAAAAATGAATTAATTTATTATTTCAGATCTCATTTAAATTTTTTTTATAAAGTATGTTTCTTAGAAAAACTGAATATTTAGGAAATTTTATTTAGGAAAACAGTTTGACATATTATGCTTGAAAACTAAACTGTTTATAAAAAAGACACATCAAGCATTGTACATTAATTATCATGTAGATATAACCAGGGGTGCAGAATATGTGTAATCTGGCGTTCTAGGATTGGGGGAATTTTTAGTCATCTGGGGAAATTTTTCTGAAAAATATACAATTGATTTCAATTTTAACAATGAATTACATAATTCCCCGAGATAAAAAACGTTTCCCTACAAATAAAAAGATTCGTATGGTGACTTTCACAAAATCGATCTGAGAATAATACGTACCGTATATATTCATGTATAAGTCAAGAAATTTTGGAAAAATAATCTGCTTCAAAGTGGAAGAGGGGGGGGGGGGGAGTCAACTTTATACATGGTGGGACAAAAAAGTCAAAATTTATTTTTGGAGTAGAAAAACGCCGATGTTCCGGAGTAATTATGCAATTGCAATATTCGAAATTTCTAAGTTCTTTTCTAATGAATTAATTACCTTGGAAAAAAATTTTAAAAGATATAATTTTCTGACAAAAATAAATAAATAAATAAATAAATAAAAATAAAATAAATAAATCAGGAAAGAGAAAACTTTATAAAGAGAATCAAATCAAGAAGATCTCACACTCATCACTGGTGGAAAAGTCACTACAAGCTCTCACTGAATGGGTGAGCAAAAATAGAAAATATTTTAAATTTAATAATAAGAAAAATATTTTTTACCTATGGACAACTTTGAAGAAAATTATTCTAAAACTTAATTTAATAAAATAATCCTAAATTCTGAAAAGAAACCATCACTTCTAGATCAAGACAGCGGTAGCAGAAATACTTTAGCTCCTTGAAAACTGCTCGAAAATTTACAGTGACTGTGTTTGTGAATCTGTTGGCTCTATTATTGGAAAACACATTTATAACAGAACCCTAAAATCTGATAATCTCTTTCATGAAGTGTTTATATCATGGAATGACCACCAGTGCATAAAGCTACGGAACTATTAAAAGAATCCTTAAACAGACATTTTCATGGTGCAAATTATCATTTTACTAGATTTTCTTCAAGAAACAGACTCAAGATCTACAATACATAAAAAATGATTGACAACATCCACAAAGAGAGTGGAAGATTGCAGTTTCTCAATAATTGACAACTTATCAGAAAAGGTAATCAAAAACATTGTATTTGTTAGTTAAAACTGTGCATTTATTAATAAATATTAGGCATAAGAATTAGATTAAAACTTACATTGCATTAACTTAATTTACCTTTCCAATAACTAGGCATCTTACAAGTTCAGTCTATAGGTTTTTAAAGATGCGACTTGTATGTTGCAAAATTTACTATACCTACGGTAATACAGAAGCCTATGTAAGCCTATAACATATCGTAACATTTTGGGGAAATTTTCATATGATTGGGGGAAATGTTGAGAGTAAAAGTATTTTCTGCACCCCTGGATATAACAATATTTTTTTATTTAATTATTTCCATCTACAAAAACAAGTCCTTAAGACATTTTTCCAATTATAACTCACGAAAAATTCAACTATGTAATTAAATAGGCTTATTTATACGAAATTGAACTTTTTAAAGTTTTTTTTTTTCTTTCTTTCTGTTTCTTTTCTTTTTTCTCTTTTTACAAAAGATGATAGATTTAGAAAAAAAGAAAAATGTGTAGCATGGTGAATTAATCCCTTCAATCAAACAGATAAATAATCCGTTTTTCAATTCAAAATTTGCCAGCATTATATATATACGTGTTTCAAGTGAGAAAATATACTTATAACAGAAATTTCAGTAAAAGCAATGATTGATAATTTATCTAGACGTCATGATAAATTGCCATGTTTAATTTTAAATAGGCCTGTTCAGTAATTTTCTTTGAAAAGTGCATCCCCCCCCCCAAGTAATATATTTCAAAATGTTGCCCCAACTTGTTTTCTGTGAGATTTTATATGAAAAATAATGAGATGAAAATGTAAATATGAGTAATATGCTTGGGCCATCACAAAATGTTCTTCTTCTATATCAATGTAATACAAGGTTGTTCGGAAATTAATATTAGATTTGGGGGTAAAGAAACGAAAACAATATAACTTATAGTAATCAGATTTGTTTCGTTCAAAATAAATACCATTGGCATCTAAACACCCCTGTCAATGAGTTGTTACTATAGTGCTTCAATATCAGTTAGAAAGAAATTCAGTTCTTTAGATACAATTAAGTGAAAAAAAAAGGTATTTTAGGCTTTTCCTCTATTTATGAATATATTTTTCATCAGATAGTTTGTCAGGTGCATAAACATATGGAAATCAATAGATGATGAGTCGGCCGAGTTGCTTCGCGGAAAGATTACTTTAGAAAAATTGCTGCAGCAGTGAAAAATTACTGCAAATTTCAGATTGAAATTGTTTTTGCTGTTCAGTTAATTCGTGTGGCATCTACGTGTAAAGCTTCTTAACTTTTCTCAACTGACAAAAGTTATAGAAAATAGTTGATATTGATACACTAAACGAGTTCAACGAATTCCCTGACTGTGAGTCGAGGATTAGCTTCCACAGTTTCTTTTAGTACATCATTATCAAGTCTTTCGCATTCTGAAGACTTGTGTTGCTAGAGCGATATTTTTCAAACCATTGTGTGTATAGTAAGTTGTGATGTTGCCTTCGCATTCCATGTATCAATTACATTATGATAAGATTGGATCTCATTTTGACTCAACTCGTTCTCGTGCACCAAAATCCCATGCAGTTCTTCTTTTGTCAATATAATTTTTGGATCACTCTCAAACGATTAAGAATTATTGCAGTTTTACCAACTATGTCAAATATTAAACACTTTTTGTTAACCTACTACACATATAATCAGTGATGTAATCGGATTGGTCTACACGTGTTGGAAGGTAATGAAATGCGGTAATTTAAAGAAATCTGTCACTATTTTCCGAATAACCTGCTATATTAATTGAAAGAAAGCAGTTATACACCAATGAGTATGAACACGTACATTTTTTTCTACAAATACAGTGATACCTCGGTTTTCGTCCATAATCCGTCTGAAAACAATCGGCGAAATCCGAAACCGATGAAAACCGAGTCAATTATATCCATATAATTGTCAATTATATCCATCCAATTAATTCGTTTTAAACACTCCAAAATACGTATCAAAAACACATTTTATAGAGAATAAGTGTAGCGTTTAATATTAAAAAGAACAACAAATTAATATAGTGTTCTTAGCGTATGGTATCAAGGCTTCTGGGGTCACTTCCATTTTTGGTCTTTTGGCAGTAGGACAAGCTTCACAGTCAGAGGACCTATGTCGCTCAAAAAAGCTGTCCAAAGTGGTCTGTTTCTGCCGCCTCTTTAAGATTTGCCTAAAATGGGGCCAAACATGATTATTAAACAAGTTGCTTACAAGAAACTTTCTTTGGTTCCATGATGGGGCACTCGCAATCAATAAAAAAAAGCACAAAAATACACAGGAAATAAACGAAATCCGAGGCAACCGACGAAAACCGAAAAAATTTTCGTGGAAAATATCGACGAAAACCGAAACCGACGATAACCGAAGTCAACGAAAACCGAGGTATTGCTGTACTATGGAGTTATAGTGAAAACTTTTGAAATAAAAAAGGGCATAGCTCAATAGTGGCCCCTGCTGGATATTCGAAGCCAAAATAGAACCAACATATATATTTTTACTAATAGCCTCCCTCGAATATAAAATTTGGTGCATTTCCTCCCAATAGAATTTAAGATACATTACATAATGTACGATAATGTAAGATACATAAGATAATGTTCATTACAAAAAGCCTATAGCGTGGCAATGTCCCCAGTTGACTAATCAAAACCAAAATTGAATACGTGCAGTTTTTCATGACAAGCATCTCACAGATTTATCACATCTATGCGCAGCACTCCGAATTGTTCCTATTGCAACAGGAGTATTATCTACAAAAACATTTTGTAAATCTATTTTCAAAGTATCAAATTTTAAATTCCACATCAGTCCTAGAGCTAGAGTCCTAGAATTAGTCAGCTTAAACATTCTTTTCTTCTAAGAATGAAAAGTTTTTTAATTCTGAATTCTGGAGATCGTACTCCCCATCTCGAAATTCAAATTTAGCATTATTGAGAATGACTTTAGATTCTCCAACAAATTTTTCAAGTTCTCCATGGTTATCAACGCTAGTGATGCAATTATCTACGTAAAAAAACTGTAATAACTTGGCTGCTGTTTCTTTAAATTTAGGAGGCACATTCTTCAGATGATATCGAATAGTTGCACCAAGCAAATAAGGAGAACATGAAAGACCGAAAACAACCCCTTTATGTCTCAAAAGTTTAATTGTTTCAGGGTCACCTTCCTCCCACCATAAAAATTTCAAAAAGGTCTGCCTTGCTCATCAAACCGATTTGTTCGAATATCCACCGTCATTTCTATTTTCTTTAATCGAAGATTATTGTTATGAGTTCTACGGTGTTAGCACCTTTCTCTGAACATCAATGATTGAAGGTGAATGTTTTTCTCTTGCTGAACCATTGAAGAATGGTCCAACTTTTGTAGTTGAAATTTTTTTTAATTACAGTTCTGTGCGGAAAATAGTGCTCACTTTCGCCATTTCTTTCGTCATTTTCATAACATTTAAAAAAAACTCTTTCACGTAGCCAATCTTTTAATAGATTCATACTCTTCTAAGGTTTCAATTTTCTTCAGTGATTCAAGACAACTTTTCAATCTGCGTTCAGCGACATTTCGTCCAGTTCGTAAAGGAGGATGGCTTTGATTCGACGGGAGTCTCACTCGATACCTTCCTTCTGCATCTAGTTTTATATTTCTGTTAAAATGTTCTTTGGTTACCACTTCGAGTTCTTGCCTATTTCTGCGCACCAAGATCAAGAATTCCAATTGTATCTAGCCACCACAAATCTAAAATTTCGCATCATTTACATGCAGTGACATGACGTTGTACATGCTGTCTGAAGTATTGATTACGCACCAATTTTCCCCATCAATGTCCAACCAAGACGTGTTTACATGAATACTAAACCAGAGTTCAACTGTTTCATGTTTCCGGTGTACAGCTTACCTGCTACATCAGTTTCTACGAGCCCTTGAATTTCATTAGGCGAAAATTGATATAACCATTCAATTTGGTTATTCAAATCAGACAGAAAGTTTTTTTGTTTCTTAATTTCACTCATAAATGATGGTCCACAAGGAATTTTCGGAATATCAGAACTATTTTTTTTCTTGATCTATCATTTCGACACAACCGTGATAATAATCAAAGAAGTCGCTTAGACGAATCAAATACTTCTTATGCGGACTCTGTGCCAACGAATAAACTATGTGTCAAATTCTCTTCCCCTATGCAGTCATATTCCATTTCGTCCAGTGCTAAAGTGGATAAATAAGATTTACTGCTGTCTGAATCAATTAATACTTTTATATCTTATTGATACACCTAAGACGGACAATAAGTGTTTGCAAAAAGACTTGGCGGGTACTTGTTTTATTGGATAAAACAGGGTTTGTTTTAGCCTCGATATCAAATATTCTGTCAGTCTATGACATTTTTATAACTATCACCAGTAGCGGGATATAATTCAACAGTTTATCGTGCCCTTGAACCCTTTAACGTTGCTTGCAATAAATACTGATATTTATCTTCTTTCGCGATTTCGTCATCGTCATGTATTTTTTTCAAACTAAGCCCCAAAAGCCACCCAATCTTTAATATCTCTCCCGAATAACTTAAATTCTATCTTAGGAAGTTTAAACTTTCGTTTCGGGGTACTTTCAGTTTCTGAAACCTTTAAAATCTTTTAAACTTTCGTTCTTAACTTAATAAATTTCTCTTCCTACAAACTAAAACTTTCGATTCTTTATCGTAATTTTACGGATAACATGATGTATCGTTTAAAAGAATGGATATAGCATTTATTTTTCTTTCGGTTGTAGTTCTGCCCATTTTTATACTAATTGATCATATAAAATCTTAACTTATTCAATATTCTTAATTTATACATTTAAACTGTTATTAAGTAAATTAGCTATATGCGTAAAAGCGCTTCTCAATGGAAGTCTTAATTTTTTAATATGTTCCTTATCTCACTTAATTTTCTTAAATAATGCAATATACCAACAGTTGATGCTAATTAATATTGAATCTTGAACTTAATGTAATTTTTTATGTTCAATATTACTATACTGATAGTTTAATACTAATATTCATCCGTTTTAAAATTATATTATCAATACTATACAAGAGGTTTGTAATTAGGCTCACCTATCTTCTTCTTGTTATTCGGAGATTAATTTACTTAAACATGTTCGGGAAAATGTATTTTCGACTCGGTCAATAATCACAAAATCAAATGGATATGTCACAAACATATATTTTCACAGCACCACGCATTAACTTTTACATCAGCAAATCAATCATAAATATGAAAATATATCATAGTCACATTCAAGTTCATAAAAATTCTAATAAAGTCGTTCGTCAACAAAAACAAAAACTATCGTCTGCGCGAGGCACAAATAAAAACGATTACAGTTAAATGGAAGACCATGGAAGCAGTGATAAACGCAATAATATATGTATTGATAGAATAAAAAATAGATTTGTCTTTATTATGTATTATTATATGAACTATAACATATTAATTGAGTTTTTCTAATGACATAACAATGGAAATCATGCACTTATAAATATATATATATAAAATAATAATATATAATATATAATACAATATAAAATATATAATATAAAATATATAAAATATATACTAATTATATATAAAATATATAATTATAATCATCGCCAAATTACTATATGTAACATGTCTGATAATAAATGGGTAATATAAATAAAAAAAAATATAGACAAAAAATTTGAAAATAAAAATGTTATACTTTCTACAAATTGAAATAGAAGAAATTCTTTTTTTATTATACCTCTCCAAACATCCATATATCTCCTTTATGTGTTTGATTTTCACTCCCATATCTCACAGTTTTGATGGACTAAGACTTATTGAATGCAGCCAAGTTTACGAAAACAAGAGTGGCAATATGCAAAATGGATGCTGTTAAGTGGTTCGGACCTTTTATTGAATTTTCGGACTTCCTGTTGCTGAAATAGCTTTTGAGAAAAACGTGAAAATCGGGTTCTCTCTTCTTATCGACGAGAAGAAGAAAAAAAGAGTGAGAGGATGTGAAAACGAAATAAGATTGGTTTGTAGTAAATTATTGTTGACATACCAGCGCTTCTGTCGAAATGGATATTTATGTTATGATACTTGTTACATATCAAAATCACATCTTTATATTCATAGTAAGCATAATCTAATGGAATTCGCCATAGGATGGTTTTTCGTATTTTCTCAAAAGGAATTGTGTTTGTTGGGGGGAAATCCTTTTTTCATTATTGAATTGTGTGAATGTATTTTTCGGCAGCATGTATGTTTATACATGACGTCTAAGAATATTTATTTGTTCTGAAATGCATTGTGTAAGTGTAAAGATGAAAATTCATATTCAAAAAGTATAAACATATTTTTATCAAAAGATTGCGATAGTGACTGGGGAGATAAGGACAAAGATACATATAAGATTGAAACAGGAAATAAAAATAAATATACATATGGATATTTCTCTGTTTTTTATCATTAGACAAAACTGGAAAATAATAAAATGAAATGGTATAAAGCAAAGATTTGAATATAATTTACCTTTTCTACTCTTTATTAATTTTCAAATTTACATGTTTGATTATTTATTATTACAACGCATGACGTCATTAGTACAAAATTAAACAGATTAAAAATTTATTTTTTATAATAAATTGATTACAATTTGTGATAGGTTCTTATTTAAACAATTTAATGTTACTTTGAAGTAAAATGCTTTCTCCGATATGTTGTATATAGTAAGACACACGTTAATAACGTATAAAAAATTGCCTTAAATGTCGGATTCAAACTTTGCAAATACATATGCAAATTCTTAACATTACAAATCTTAAAAATATTACTTTTTTATCAATGAAAACAATATTTTGATTTTAAAATTTTCTATTACAGTTCAACGTTTACACGTTAATTGAAAATGCAAAGCTAAATAATCTTTGTAGAAGTCTGTGCAAGAAAGCTTAGTCGTTTGTGTCTGTCATAACTATTGCATGTATAACCGTGTCTGTATAACTATTGGATGTATAACCGTGCTAACTATAATAACTATTGGATCAGCTCGTTTTACAAGTACTGTTTATGCGTAGTAAACGAAAAAAAAAAATACTTGTAAAAAATACGATTACATATACATAACATTATCATCTTCGTCTTCTTCGACTGTTTGTAATCCACAGCGGGATCTAAGTATCCGCACTCCCCAGATTTTTTCATTGGTTACTGCCTCTTGCTTTGATCATCCAATTTACACCAGCCACTTTTCTAATTTCATCGCTCCATATATTTGAGGTTGTCTTCTTGGTCGTTTTACATCTCTGGGAAACCACTCTAACGTATTTTTACTCCATTTATTTTCTTGTCTTCTTGCAATGAGACCAGTCTATTTCCATTTTAACCATTTAATTCTCTGGATGATTTCAAAGGGCTACTTCACTGACGCGAAAACACGCGCTCACTAATATTAATACTTTGGAACTGTTCTTTTAAAATATCTCGTTTGCATTTCAATATTTTAAAACAATTTTTTTTTCATTGATAGTTGAGGTTGATTTCTACAATTGTCGTTTTGTACTTTTTCGATTTTGTTTGCAGGTTGTTTTTATGGGGATACTTTCACTTTTGAAATCGGTCGAATAGTTCTCGAAAAATATGGGCGCCCAGTTTGAAAAACAGGGTTGCGAGGAAAAGGAGTTTAAAATTTTACAATAGCGTTACACCCAACGAACAAAAAATATTGTAAAGAATTGGAATAGCACGACACCGCTTTACAGCAGCAATCTAATGCATGCAAAAAATGCAAAAGAAAAAAAATCGAAAATTTTTATGCAAAGAAGTAGACTACCTTTCCCCTCTATAGACATATATTTGACATCAGTAAAAATAAGTTGGCAAATCTAAAAAAAAAATCAAATTTTAGTTTCTTTAAATATAAAATAGTCAAAACTCGGGTTTATATCCTATGTAAATACATTTTACTCCTAGTTTTAACGTAATTTTTCCGATTCTTTAACTGAATTAGGCAAGCTTTACACCTCATATTAAAAAAAAAAAAAAAAATGGCAATTTATTTTACTAAGAGCAAAATGTAAACTTTTATCGCAGTACTTTCATTTGTGACCACTTCCAAAATATCACTTATCAATAGAGAATATAAGATCAAAATCTTCCAATGTTGTTTCATTAAGAAAATGCATGAGCCCGATCAGAAAATCCACGCACCACGCCAGTGGCTGGTAAATATATGTAATTTTCATCCGAATATTGCGGTATATATTGTTCAATCATTTTTTTAATTTGTCTAATTTTTTGAATTTTTTTTCAATGTTTTGTTCAAAATTTCTCTCTCTCGATTTATTTCATATTTCAAAAAAGTCATTTTTTTTATATTGTTGCAGAATTAAAAAAAAAAAACGCAATTAATAATATTTTAAAACATTTTACATTTGAAAAATATAATTACACGTAAATATTATATTAGAAAGAAAACTTTAAAATTATTAAATTATTTCATGCGAAAATTTTTAAATGGGGAAAAATTAAGTCATAAAAGCCGAAATAATAATATTTCCGAACATTTTTCCAATGAAAAATATATTTACACATGAATATTGAAAAAGAAAGGAAACATTAAAACAAATAAATTCTTATGTGCGAAAAGCATTCAATAGAGGAAAATTACGTCATATTTAAACAATATCTTTAAAACCATTTTCTTCTAGCGTCTAAAAGAAAACTTTATTATAAAAGTCCTGGAGGCAGAGACATTTTTTACTCAATCATTTTATACAGGTTGATTTTCAAATGTGTGATAGATCTTACTTAATCAATCGCGAAAAAGACGTCAGATGTCGCGATAGCAGTGGATGTGGCCTTGGGAACCTAAAAATCCCACAGTTAAAGGGGAATGAATAGCAACTCGATTACAAAAAATCGCTACTGGTCGTAATAATAACATTCGATCTTCCCTAATCAAATAATCTTTTTAAAACAGAGCAAATTATTGTGTTATTGGAGCCTGCGGTGTCTGGACGGGGATTGGCGCACATAGCTCGTAGGAGGCAGAACCCCCTAGTTTATTAAAAAAATATATGAATTTTTATCTTTGTTTCTTTTTAAGATATGGTTATAAAAAAAAGAAAAACAAATATTATTTAAACTATCTTTTTTAGGATTTCTAAATTCATTTCTTAACGTATAATCATAATTTAATTAATATGAAACTATTAATTGGTAAAAGCGTTTTTTAAATTATTACACGCTAATTTTTTATTTAAATTTAATTTTCTGAGATTGAATCGTTGCAGTTTCACAGCCATTTGGGCTATTTTGGCGATAGTGCTTTGCGCATAATTAAATCCAATGTTGTTGTAACTCGTATATAATTGTAACCCTCAAGAATATTTTGTTGATTTATCATCTGTGGCAGGTAAAAAAAAAAATAATAATGCATTACTTTAAATCTAAGTTCTAAAAATATTCAAATGTTGTATTGTCATCGGAAATACACCTGTGAATGTATTTCTTTTTAATTTCAGCATATGAGAAAGTTGTTGAAAAATCTGTTACAAAATTCAATCTTTACACACAAAAACCAAGTTGAGTTAAATAAAAAAAATGTAAAATATACTTTTTATTTATAAATTAATTAAAAAAGCATTATTTTTCACGGAGTTATTTTTCAGAAAAAAAAACTATGTTCTAATCATTTATCATATTGCCACATATATGGAATCAAAAGCATTTTTTTTTTTCATTTTCAGATTTTTTTAAAGTATTTACTTTATATGCAATCAGATTTTCATCGGAAATACATCTGTGAACGTAATTATTTTAATTCTAGCATAAGAGAAAGTTAGTGAAATGCAGTTACAAAATTCCATCTTTACAAACACACAAAAACCAAGTTGAGTCAAATAAAAGAATGTAAAACTTGCTTATTATTTATCAATTAATTAAAAAAGTATTATTTTTCACGCTGCGGAGAAAAAAAAAAACTATGTTGTAATCGTTTATCATATTGCCACATATATTGAATCAAAAGCATTTCTTTTTCATTTTCAGATTTTTTAAAAGTAGTTATTTTATATGCAATCAGATTTTCATCGTATCATTTAACTTTTTGTCACATTTAGTTCTATTCTTTTCGATGTAACTGCCAAATGCGCAAGTTCTATATTTGAGAAGAAAATTTTATTTCAATTTAAAGTAAAGGAACCACATTCTCTTGCTTTTTGGAATTTTCAACAATGATTTATAACACTAGGAATTTCATAAAACACACCGTAATAGGATGTAAATGTTGAGAGACCAAAAAAAAAAAAAAAAAAACGTTAAGGGCAATTTACTGGTTTAGTAGTGGCAGTTACACAGAAAATTTGCTTTATGTGCGTAGAGAAAAAAAAGTGATCTCGATGTGAATGTGAAAATCAAATTTAACTAAAAAATGCATTCAAATGAATTAAATAAGTGTCAATTCTTCACCATCTTTTAAATTCTGTTATATTTCTTAAGCTGTATTGCACATTTTCGAAATTTGCACTTCCTGACGTTTTATCGAAGGAATGTTTAAAATTGAATTGGAATGTTTTACGACAAAAAAGACAATGCATCAACATATAAGAGCGCGCGAAACTTTTTGTTTATTGCATATAGGAAAGCTTTTGTCACTTTGAATATTCGTTTTATTAGCTGTGTGAGAAGAATACTGCGACAAATACGGTTACTTTTTGACTGACGGAGGGTTTTTTTTAATAAGAATTTCATCTAGAAAACAGATTTCTCAATTTTGAATAATACTTCTTTTACTTTTGTTTTCTTTTAACGACAGAGCATGTTTTATTTATGTATATTTTCAGCAATAGTGATATTTTCGTTACATGTCAAAAGAATATTATTAGAATTGTGAAAGATTTTAACGCAATTTTTGATATAAAAAGAAACCGTGCTGATCATTTAAAAATTTTGTCTTGTTTCAAACAAAATTCATTTTCATTTAGGTTTACAAAGTTTTAAGTTAAACAGGAAAAGGAAGTTATTTTTACTTGGGGTGTATGGTGGCGCGGATCGACAAATTTTCAAATAGGGAGTAGGGGGGGGGGGGAATAAAAAAAATTCTAAGCTTTATGAAAATCATTTGAAGTATTTTCAGTTCTAAAGATTTGTAGCGGCATGTATTATTTAGAATGATGTAATAAAAGCATTAATTTGGTAAATCCTTACTTAATTTTAATATACAATTTCATTTCAATTTTTAATTACAAAGTTAAAGTTTCAATTATAAAAATTGTAGGTAATTTTATATAAAAAAAATGAAATTTTACAAATCTTTTATTACAGTAAAATATTTAGAATTACAACTCTGCACTAGAGATCGTGCTGAAATGAGATGATTTCTATAGTTTTCCTTGGTGATTCTTGTTACTTAAAAATAGCAAATAAAATCTTTGTGCAAGCATATTAAAAGGCAGAAAACCAACGTTAAAAATGCACAAATAATACACACATCTCTCTGTCGTATTGTTCAGTCTTGCTTTTTCTAGGAGGCTGTGCTTTGCTCTTTGTTACACTAAGAAGAATCTCGCTTGTGAATTCGAAACAGCTATTTGCTGCTTTTTTGTGTATTATTTGTGCATTTTTAACGTTGGTTTTCCGCCTTTTAAAATTCTCAGTAACAATTCATAAATTATAAAAGAAACTGTACTTTATTTCAAAAACGTACTGTGACACTAATAAATGTGTGGAACATTAACTATATTAGAGATATTACAGCGAAACTGGGGAATAGTACACTCTATCGAAAGTTTAGTCAAATTGAGAAAATTAAACAAATTTGGGATCTTTTATCTAGAAAAAAGTCTATATTCAGAAATCATGAGATCAAGGCCCTAATTAAATCACAATGAAAAAAATATATATAGACGTAGAACAATTCAGAAAGTAAAAATAAACATATACTTATCATTCAATATCATCAACCTTAATAGTTTCTACACTGCTGTCTAAAGATTAAGAGGTAGTGACCAGACGTTTTCGCTTTTTACACGGTTTGTCGAATATCTACTGAAATTCTTGACAAATTGACCTTGAAATTCGAGGATGTAAAGCACCTGTTTGACTTCAAGAACACTAGAAACAGTATACTGCAATTAAACAATTAATATATTGAATATTTTATATGAGATATGGGCATTTGTATGAAATAATTTATAACTGCTCACGCGCGAACATGAGATTCCCCCCCCCCCCCGAATTTGTCAATTAGCTCACTGTATTTCTGGCCTCTTTCTGCGTTTTTACGATATTTGACTGGTCTTTTTATATGCGTTACTCTATAGAATTGACTACCAAATCATGGAAAATAACTTTGGTACAGTTCGCGCATGCGCAGTTATATATTTCATACAAATGCCCATATCTCATCAAATATTCAATATATTAATTTTTTAATTACAGTATACTGTTTCTATTGTTCTTGAAGTCAAACATGTGCTTTACATCCTCGAAGTTCAAGAACAATTTGTCAAGAATTTCAGTAGATATTCGACAAACCATGTAAAGAGCGAAAGCATCCGGTCATTGCCCCTTAATTTTTGGAAAGCAGTATAAAATAAAAAAAATAGGCTAGATTCAATTAATAATGTATTTGTGTATTAATATAACTACATTTTGATGTCATTTAATTTTTTTTTTACTTTCGATACTATACTTAAATTGAGACCTAAGTAACAAAAATAAAATTTTCTTTGTAAATTTTAACTTCTTTCGAATTTTAGATTTTTTTCTATTTTTGCTAGAAGTGTCCGTAATGCATAAGTAGAAAAGATCGTAAATGTTAGCATCACTGATTTTTATTCTTTAGCGTAGCCGATAAACAAAACTAGTCGTTGGGGGCCACCGTAATACTTACCCATCATGGATATGCATAATGTAAAATATTAAAATAAAAAATGTGTAAACTACTTATAAAATGCATTGCAATTCGAATAAAATCGTGGCTTGATGACGTCATAAACTTTAAGGCTCGATTACTGAATTGCTTAAAAGAAACATCCTTATAACTCCAAAAACAATAATCTATTAACTAGCGGTTTATTGCATCTGATTAAGCGTCTCATTTCCAATTAAAATATATCTTTGAATTGAAATTTGGATGAAATTCAGGGACATGAGAAATCGAAGAGTGTGGAAATGGGATTGCAAATATCTCGGTAACTCATTATCCAATCGACTTCATGCTTTATACACAATTTGTTTTTTTTATTGTCTTTTATATTCCCTCCTTAAAAGAAACAATTTCGAAAAATTTTATATACCTTTTATCAGAACGAATATTTCGAGAGTCCGAAAAAAATAGTTCCGGATAATCAAGGTTACTGAAATTCAATAGACTTCTTCCCATTATTACATACTAAGTACATACCAAATTTCAAGTCTCTATCTCAATTTGTTCGGGAGATAGAGCGCTTACAGACATTATCGGGCTGGTTTAGATATTCGAAAAAACGAAAAAATAGATAGGTAAATTTTTACATTATAAAAAACATATCTTTTTTCTTTGCTAAATGAAATATTTATTTGGATTTATTAAAGAAATGATAAAGTGTTTTGAAAGGAATATTAAACGAAACCCTTTGAGCGATCTTCGATCACACTTACCCACTTGTTCAGTTTTTATTCATGGAAATTAAATTATTCCCAGTTTTTGATTGAAAAATAATATTTTGCTAGTAATTGACAACTTTTTTCCATAATGCATAACTAGAAAAATTCGTGAGACATTTTTCTGTTTTCATTCATAGAAATTAAATTCTTCACACATTTACAGAAACCGGAAAAATCGCAGTTTTCAGTTGCAAAGATTCTGATTCTGCTAGTAATTGACAACTTATAAGTTTTGAATGAAAAATACATTTAATAACATAAAGAAAACATAAAAGGTCTACATCAAATCATGGACCAGTGAAATGAAATTGATGCAAAAAAAAATTTAATTGAATATCGTGAGTTGTAATTTTCAAACTGTGTAAAAAAGTGTCCAGTCCAGGATTCGAACCAGCAACGTTTGGCGTAAGCTGCCAGCTGTGGTATTCTGGACAAACCTGACTGGCACAATTCACCCAGAGAACCTTAATGATTATGACATTTGGTCTGATATCTGAATCAGCTCAACAGAATAAATCGCGGGGAATGGAACTCCAAGAAAACGCTGGATACGTAATTACACTATATTAATTTTAACACAATTATTCTAATTGGTAAATAAATCACACGACTTCCAATTTTCCAACTGAGTGAAAAAGTGTCCAGTCCAGGATTCGAACCAGGGACCTATGGCGTAAGTCGCCAGCTGAGCTATCCTGGACAAATCTGGCGGACACAATTCACCCAGAGAACTCACTCGTAAGGAAAATTACAACTCGCGTGATTTATTTCCCAATTAGAATAATTGTGTGAAAATTAATATAGTGTAAATTGAACATTCCTTGAGATTTTTTCTAATACTGACAGCTATCTTAATGAAGCTTTTCAACTGTTTCATAATGCGCTAATACTCCTAAATACTAAATAGTAAAATACTAATACCTAAATACTAAATGCCTCATTAGTCATATTTTTAACTCCCATCTGCAATATTAAACCAATGGGCTTGGAATACATCCGTATTTTTCTAATTCCTCATCAGAAAATAAAATTTTTTAACTTCTTATTACTGTACTAGGGCACTGGTACTAGGGAAGTATTATATGTATAAATACTGTTATAATAATATATATATACAATATAAATATTGTTATTATAAGTATCCTCATAAAAAAAAAAAAAAAACCTATAAACAAAATCGAAAAAGTAAGAAACGTTCTTTGAAGAGATCGACCTCAGCTATCCAATAATAATTAAAAAAAAAAAAAAAAAAAAAAAAAAGAAGAAGAAGAATAAATTGAAAAAAAATTAAAAATATGGAAATGCAAACGAGATATTTAAAAAAAAATTCTCCCTCAGGATTAACATTAGCGAGCAGGTGTTTCCGCGTGAGTGAAGTAAGATCTATCACACAATTGAAAATCAGCTTGAATAACATTTTAAAGTAAAAAATGTCGCTGCCTCCAGGATTTTTATACTAACGTCTGGAAGAAAAGTTTTCTTTCAGACGTTATAAAAAAACTGTTGTAAATATGACGTTTTAAATTACATTGTTTTAAATGTGGCGTGATTTTCCCTAATTAATACTTTTCGCAAGCAATAATTTAATATTTTTTAAGTTTTTTTTTCTCTTTTAATATTTACGTACAAATATATTTTTCAATTGAAAAGTATTTGGAAATATTATTTATGCTTTTTGAATATGACGTAATTTGCACCATTAAGACACGTGTAAATATATTTTTCAAAAAATGCTTGGAAATATTATTATTTGAGCTTTCTTAAAATCTGGCAACAATATGTAAAAAACCGGCTTTTTTGAAATATAAAATAAATCTCTATTCAGATAACGAAATTTTGAATACAGAATTTGGAACCCCTCCCCCCCCCCCCAAAAAGTAGATAGATATAAAAAATGATTGAACTCTACACACCATAATCTAGTGACGCAAATGCCTGCAAAAGATGGTTAAATTGCTATGCATAGTTTTTGATCCTGTAAAACTTATGTAACTGAACTTTCTTGACCTATTTTAACATTACATAAGCGCTTAAAATATCTTTAAAAATTATGATAATTCACTGCTTTTCTCATACATTTCTATATAAGACTACCATTTTTCATGTTTTTACATGCAATTGTTTTTAAACATAAGCCGAGAAAAAGAGCCTGTCATAATAAATTCAATTACGGCAACAGCAGCGTTATATACTTTTTTCAGGGTGGTTCAGAACTATATGTCAAAAATGTAAAGGCAGATAGAGGGGATCTAAATAAGCAGATTTCGTATAAGAATGTGGGTGCGGAAATGCAGTGATGAAGCAGTAGAGGGCGCTGTTGAGTTTGGCGGATGAAAGCATATGGCTGGCTTGAATCTTCATTCCCCGCACGGATTTCGACAACCATGCATCGTTACACCAATGTGGAGCTTGCCGACATACATTTTATGTTATGGGACTGCGCAAGGAAATGGAGCGGCTGCTCAAAGGATGCGCACATTCAACGGCTTTCGAGCTTGTCGAAGGACTATCATTTTACTGAGCGTAATACTTCTTCTACTGCTGGAATTCTGCGATATCTTACAATGCCCGTATCACTCTTGGAAGCATAAAACGATCCAATCACGCACAACTCCCGATGAAGACGCTCAAATGTTCGGCGATCTGGCAGATTCCTACCCATGGACATCCTTTGAGCACCCGCTCCATTTCCTTGCGCAGCCCCATACATAAAATGCATGTCGACAAATTCCGCATTGATTTAACGATGCATGTTGCTCGAAATCCGCGCGGGGAATGACGATTCAAGCCAGCGAAACGCTTTCATCCGTCGAATTCAACAGCGCCTTCTACCATTACCCCCTACATAAGGGGGTATACATACACCCCCTTATATAGGGGGTAATGCTTCTACTGCCTCAACGCTGCATCATTTTACTGAGCTGCATTACAAAAAAGCTTATACAATATACTTCATTTCCGCGCCCACATTCCTATCGAATTGTGCATAGAATGCACGGTGTTATTTCTGAGAACGGTGCTCATATTGAAGGTGGTCTAATTCCTCACCGGGGAAGTTAATGTAGTAAATAAACATTAATAATTTAACTGTACAATTTTATGTGCTAGTATTTTTCTTTTCTCACAGTTTATACATTGCAAAGCGCCACAAAATGCCCTAGCGGCGATTTTTGGAACTAAATTTTTTTTCACGGAATCCTTTTTCCCATGTCTTGATTAGTCTAAATACCAAGTTTGGTGCCATTTCGGCTATTAGATCGCGCTACAGGGCACTCCACTGTCACTTTAAAAAAGATCACCCTGTATATATATTAATTTTCTGAAGAGAAATTTGAAAAATATGGATGAAATTATTTGAAAAAATGTCTATGGGTTTAACAGTAGAGAAGAAGATTTGTGGTCCGACTGATAACAAGCCTTAACAATATATAAAACCACCAGTTTTAACGATAACTTATATAACAACGTACACTGGCCTCCAAAAGTTCAGGTACAACATGTTTTTCGAAGCTCACGAGACAAAAAATGGCAGTCAGATTAAACTTCATAATTTATATGAATGACAATAATAAGCTTTAAAAAAACTTACGCAAAAATTACAGCTACTACTTTTATTTTATAGAAAAGAATAGGTATTTGTGAATGAGAGAAAAATATGCAATTAGGAAGTTTTCGTAATTTCGCGTATAAGTTTTGTTGTATTCGAACTATTGATGTCAGTTTTGTTCACAACAGCCAGTAGAGTCTAGAAATGTCTAGAAGAAGTCCTTTGCCCGATTCATTAAGGTGGCGGGCGGTAGGATGGATGGAAATGGGGTTGTCACAGGCCGATACTGCTACACGGCGCAATGTGTCTCGCAGTGTAGTCCAACGACTCTGGGATGAGTATGAATGCGAGATATCGGGATGAGATCCTTGATTCACATATGTGCCCATATGCCGGTGCTATTGGTAATGGTTTCATTCTAATGGATGATAATGCGAGACCACACCGAGCTGTGGTTGTTGAGGTACACGGTTTGGAGAGAATGGAATGGCCAGCTCACTCTCCAGACTTGAATCCGATAGAACATCTTTGGGACTATATTGGAAAACAGGTTGCGGCTTTAAGTCAACCTCCAAGGTTATTAAATGAGCTGGAACAAGGCTTACTCCAAGGTCATTAAATGAGCTGGAACAAGGCTTACTCCAATTCTGGTCAGCGTTACCTATTTCGGTGTCCGACAATTTAATTGAGAGCCTGGAAAGTCGATGCGGCCAATGCATTCAAGTCCGGGGTGGACATATTCCGAATTAGAACCAGTTTTTTAATGTTTCTGTCACATTTTACTGCATAATACTGCAATGTACTGATTTCTCCAAGAATGGAATTTTCCACCATGAGTGCTTTTTTGTTGTAATTTCATTTATACGTTTAACTTAAGTAAATTTCTATGTCGCATTTAATAAATAACAGTTTAGCGCACATTTCCTTCAAATTTGTCGTTTCTATATTCATTCATTTGCAAATTAGACGCAAAAAACCGGATGTACCTTAACTTTTGGAGGCCAGTGTATTTCATTATTTTCTAAATACATTTCTACAGTCGAAATTAGAATAACCCCACATTGAGTTTTTGACATATTTGTGTCTTACGTGCGGTTCAAGTACTTGTCAGTGGTCAGTTATTGGTAGATCACACAATATTTTTATTTTAGTGCATTAATAGGATTGTATACTAGAAGAGACAAAATATTTCAGTTATTTTTCATCATTTATATTGTTTTAAACCCACTTTCGTGGACATAATTACCATTTCAAGATAAGTAAAGTAATGTGTTTTCATTTAAGGAAGTTCTCAAAAAGTTATTTTTTCCTGTTCAACAACACATTTTCTGACTCATTTTAAAACGTAAAAGCATGGCACTTGCAGGCATGATTATTGAAGAGATTTGGAATCGAACAATTTTTCCCTTATTTAGATAAATTAATTACATTTTGAGTTATAAGTGATTGTTGTCTCAGGACGGCAGTTTTTTTCTTCTTCAGTTAAAACGAAAACTTTCAGAGCATTTTTTAAAAAAGGTCTACTTTTACCTAAAAATAAATATAAAAACTTTTTGATTACAAAATTTCTGAATAGAGCACCTGCCAATTTCATGCATTTGCAAGTTAAAATTAATTAAAGAAATTTGTCAGAAAGTAGACAATTTGGATTAAAGGTCAACTTTAAATAAGAATGTACACGTAAAATCAGAAAGAATGATATTTCTAAAAAAAATTGGAGACATAAAAATATAATTAGATATAGATATATGATTTATTTAGCATTTTTCTAACGCTACTGGTATTTTCTTTCATATATATATATTTAAATTGTATATTTGAACCTAAAAGCATTTAAGTTTTAAGAGAATCCCCCCCTTCCCCCCACACACAGAATTAGCTAAACATTTAATATTAAATAAATCCGGAACTAATCATCAAAACTTCATGAAATTTTACATTTAGACTAACATGAATTCTTAGATTCATATTCTATTATTAAAACTAAGGTGTACATATAAAGACACAATTTCAAATCGAATGGCTATTTCCGTTTATCTCTACAACAATTGGACGATTAAAATGCATTGGGTGTTTTTTCTTTTATCACCGACCTCCTCCCCCCCCCCCCCTCCCCGCCGATTGCGCATAACTAAAATAAAATATGATTTGAAATAAGACCAATGCAAAAAATAATATAACATCTTATTAAAAAAGAGAGTTTTATATATTTGCTTAAATTTTTGAATAATTTATTAATAATTTAGTAACTAATAAAGGTTAATTTAAACATCAATTAATAAATTTCATGCGAAAAGGATTTTATTTGCTAATTTAAAGCGCAGTTTGGGTATTCAATAAACACACGATGTCAAACAAAAATTATTCTGTTGATAAGTAAAAATAACATGTTGCTACTCTTTCTATTAGATGAAAACCTCAGAAAATCAGCCCTACTAACTAAAGAAAATTTTAAATCAGGAAATTTTATCTGAAAAATTAACATATTATTGTCGCTAGAATTATTACAAATATTAAGCTTTTTTTTTTTTCAAATTAAGTTCGACGTATGTAATTCCTTAAAAAAAAATTAAAAAATGTGATGGGAAATGCTTTAGAGTCAGTCTAAAAAATTTTTTTATAGATAATTATTACCTAAATAAAATAATTTGTATCGATAGGTGAAATCATCTATAAAGAACAATATATTTTAAAATCAGAGAAAAAAAAATTTAAAATTATCCATTTATAGAAGAAAAAGTTCTTAAAGCTTTTAGTTTGGCCAGAAACAAAATTATTTTGCTATTGACTATTTTTTGTATAGTATTATTGAGTTTAAGGTTTGTTTCTAATGATAATTCTTCTATTTTTAACACTTTCCAACCTAGTTGAAAAGGGTTTATGACTTCGATTTGTCTGCTGTCTGCCGTCTGGCCGTCTGTCCGTGCTCTAACTCCCGTAAATATGCTCGGATTGCCCTGCAATTTTTATATGTTATTATCGTTATCTATAGCATGTTCCCTATTTCAACTGAAGTGTATAGCACTTATAGCTTTCTTACAGGGACACTCAAAAGAATTCCGTTACATTACGGTCTATGGGGAAAAATCATTTGCGGTTTATTTTAATGATGTTACACAATTACAAACACATTGAAATTGATATATATCACTAAGGTGCATTACAAGAAGCTTAATATAGAATAGGGTGTGCATAGCACTTATAGTTACTTCACAGGGACAGTCAAAAGAATTCCGTTACATTACGTCTATAGAGAAAAATCGTTTGCGGTTTAATTAAATAATGTTTTACTCTTTTAAACGCATTGAAATTTATATGTATCACTAAGGTGCATTACAAGAGGCTTACTACAGAGTAATGTGTGTATAGCAGTCATCGTTCATTTACAGGGACACCCAAAAAATTCTCTACTGTCTGTTAACAATAATTCCTGGAAGTGCGTTTTACGTTGCTGAACGCGATTTTAAATTTAACTCACTTTTTGTCTATTACTTGGTGTGTATAAATTGTGTAGATCATATACAGGGCAGCACAAAAGTTTGCGAACGCGTTTCCGTTTATTGACAGAAACTCCAGAAGGAGAACTTTAAACTGTGCTACGCGTTTCCTAACTAAACTAAAATTTAGCATCCAATGTAGTATATATACAAATCTGTAGCTCATACACAGGGCTGAATAAAAGTATTCGGATATTTTTCCGAATATTGTATATGTTGGAAATATATGTTGGAAATTCCTGAAATTACGTTTTTAAATATGTTATGCGTTTTCCAAATTGTTTACTTAGATGTTATATTTCAGCTTATTAAACGGTAATGATTTGTAAAATTATTTTGGAAGCGTTGGAAAGTGTTACATAATCTATGCTTGACGCATGATTTTTCGTTCTTGTTTTTTTCTAATTTTTACTCTGATTATCATTCATTTATCTATTTTATAATACGTATTCTTCTGTTTGAAATCTTAAATAATACACGTATACTAAATAGGAATAAAAAATATTTTCAAAAATAAAAAGAAGAGATTTATGAAGAAGATATGATCAATATAAAATGAAATTTGTAAAAACTTTTATTTTTAAGCTAAAACAAAATTTTGTTTTGTACTTAATCGAATTGAAGAAATACTCGAGAAATCAGTCCTATTAGATTACCATGGATGTCGGCAGAATGAAATCCAGGAATGGACAAGCTTTTGGAACAAAAATTGCATGTAGTCTACTGCCTGTTTTACTTTTATAAATAGAGAATATAAACTTCAAGTAAGCTAATCTAGGAATTTTTGAAACCCCGTGCAATGTAATTTTTTTTTAAACATATCAACACAAAAAGAAATATAGAAATTTAAGATACATTAAATATTCAAAAATAAATTTCTACGAGCATTTTTCAAAGTAATATTCAGTGAATTAGTTCCGTTTAAAATAGTCAGCACTTCCTTTTTGTTTTCGGGGGTGGGGTGGGGGGACAGGCGGTGTCTGCTGCTTTGAACCATCCCTTTAAGAAAACTTTTAAACACATAAATGCAAAAAGAAACACAGAACTAAAAGAATTTTTCTACGAGACCGCCTGACGAAATATTTTTAGTTCCTAATTTTTTTAGCATTTAATTATTATAAATTAATTGGGAATAGATTGGTTGATTTTATGATGGCCGTATCAACACGAGGGATATAGGCCCTAGGAGGAAGTGTCCACCGTGGGGATCTTTCTAAGGGATCCTAACCCGTATTATTTACGGCAAGGTTAGAAGAAAACAACTGAAAACTCCGAACGGTTAGGTCGACGAGCGCGACAGGAGTTTGAACCCAGTACTTCCCGTCTACCAGCTTTTTGAGAGCAGAACTTCTCAGCCACTGGTGTGGCCAATTTGGAATAGGGGCGTAAACAGACTGTGCCTGACACCCCCACCCCTCATATTTTTTCAATTCTAAGATCATCTATATTACTTTAAAAAACTTTGTAATCAAAAGTTTTGCCCTCTACTTCTGTCTATATTTATATATCATTAAAGTAGAGGTGAAAAGCTGTGAATTAGCCCCACCAAAACATGTCAAAGTCCCCCCTCCCCCTCCTGATTTTGTCGACTGGTTACCAGAGCCGACTCAACGTCGCGCTGGCCCTGGCAAATCGTTTTGCGGACCCAACGTCTCTGACTGCAATACTGGACTAATAAAAATTATTTTTAAATTGTAAATATCATAACATAATTTATAATATAGAGTATTAAATGTATGAAAAATAACATGCAAATTCTTTCACATGTAATGTACATTATTATTTTTAATTTCTAAAAATCTTCTACCTTTTACCATATTTTAAATATTTATTAATTGCGTTCACTGCTACTTTCAGGATTCTCAAATCTATACATTCCCCGACAATTATAGCAACATTTCGCTGTAAGAAATCAATTCACAAAAACATAAAAAAAAAAATTAAAAAACAAGTACAGAGCAAAAATATCAGTATTTTGCACAGAGGCAACCTTATTTCTAATCGGATAGAGAGGCCCTGGGTGTGTTTGTGTTGTGTTGATTATTGACGGCCAATTATCTACACTTGGTGCTTCTAAGCTTTCTAAGGGAACCTAACCCGTATTTAAGCATGGATAAACCCACGGCTCGAAGAAAACCGCGGAAACTCCGAACGATTAGGCCGACGGGCGCGATTGGGATCGAACCCAGCACCGCCCGTCTACCAGCTTCGAGAGCAGAACCTCTCAGCCACTGGTGGGGCAGAGAGGCCCTGGGTCTGGTTTTAGCAAAACCACAACAGGTGTGTGGTGCCTCATTTGCCCGATGTTGGGAAGAACAATTTTTTTTTTTTTTTTTTTTTTTTTTTTTTTTTTTTTTTTTAGCATAACAATTTTTTTTTTTTTTTTTTTTTTTTTTTTTTTTTTTTTTTTTTTAGCATCAGAGAAAAAAGAAAAAAACAGTTTATTAAATTTCAACATCCAGGGAGAGACAACGACCTTGATTAAACATATTTTTTTCCGAAAGACCATGCAATCTGGGAATATATGCTCCACGCAGCTATAGCGATTAATCTAGTGCTGCCATCTATACAAAATAGCCAAAACATCTTCAACAGAAACGAAAAATATAGACGAAATAATTACCCAGTCTTATTTATTACTCATTTTATTAAACTTATACATTATTGTTGTCTAATACATTATTCCTACAGCATTTTTATTAGGGTTCTGTACTTAAAAAGTAAAAACGGAACCATTATAAGATCCCTCCTGTGTCTGTCTGTCCTTCTGTCAGAGCCCCTTTTTCTCGTAAACTATGGGACGTGGAAAGTTCAAACTTGGGAATGTTATAAAGCCTTTTTACCCCCATATTTTACAGATTATTAGCCATTCACAAATATATTTAGGAAAAATTTAGGGGGTAATTAAGTTACTTGAAAAAAAAAGTTTTCTTTTTCTATAATCGTGTGGCGTGAAAGATCTCGTAATACCGAACTCAAAATTCTATTTGTTTTAATTATAGGTATTATATTTTCAGAGATATCGTCGAAAATGTACTAGAAAAATAGTTCTCCCCCCCCCCATCTATTTCCGAATCTACTGAAACTAAAAATATGAAAAAATTCGGGATACTAGAAGTTTATTTAAACCTTGCAGGAAAACTATAGAAATTTTTCTAGGTAAATAGCTTTTGTGAAAAACGCATCTTTCTGTTACACACAAACTTTACTTTTCGGGCGGTCAGTGGGGTGTTGACGAGCGCTCGAGGTATCTATCGACGCAAAATCATCCAAGGATATTTGATAATGATTTTCGAAAAAAAATTATCGGTAACTAGCCGAGCTAATTTAATTGAAAAATAATTTTTTTTTTTACGTATCGTGTAGGGTATCGTTCGAAAGATCTCGTAACATCGAATTCAAAAATACATTTTAGGTTTTATATTTTCAGAGATATCGTCGAAAGTACTGGAAAAATATGTTCCCCTTTCCTCCTATTTCCGAATCTACTGAAATTAAAATTATGAAAAAATTAGGGGTAGTAGGACTTTATTAATTAATAAACAGTAATTAATAAATTCAACGTATGGAACACTTTGAGCACGAGTTATACTATACTCGCACTTGGCCGATTTATTTGATGCAATAAATGGTAAAAAATAAAATGAATCCAAAAGAATTATAATTTGTTCATCAGATTATTATAAGGTAGCTTAATTTGAAAATGAAATCTTGTTCATTTTCATTATTATTATTATTATTATTATTATTATTACTATTATTATTATTATCAACACTATCATCATGGATACCAATATTACCGGAATTAAATTTCTTCACTGCATGTAAAATCCGCATGGCACTTAAAAAACGCACATTATTTGCGTAATTATTTGATACATAAATTTTAAAATTTAATAAAATTAAGAAATACTTCGCTCCTTTTTGAAAAATAAAATAAATAAATAACTAATAAAAATAAAGTTCTCACAAGTCCTTTCTTTACGTTTGCGGTGTATTTAATTAGCGATGATAACTAAAGTAGCGAAATGTAGCGAAGTAGTGACTACTTTTGAAAAGTAGTTTGTAGTCTCTACTTTTTAAAACAAGTAGTTGTAGTTAACTACATTTTTTATAAAGTAGTTGTAGTTGTAGTTCGCTACAAACAAAAAGTAATTTTTCCGACTCCTGGGTGAAAGATTAAAATATAGATAAAATGCTTAAGCGATACAAAGAGGAAACATAAAAGGCTTACAAAAACCTTTTAATGATCGACATATGTTTCAGCGCTCATATACGGCGCCATTTTCAAGATATATAATGATAAACAAAAATATTCTCGCAAATTTTTGAAAATAAACTTGAAAAACATAAATCACGAGATCATAAATGTAAAAAAGCAGGTGCTTGAAAAAGTCAACAGTAATCGTGAAAATTAATATTTCTTTATTGCTTTTTTAAAACTGAAAAGTACCTCGTGCCAAATTTTAGGTAATTCAAATGAGGCGGATTCATTGCAAATGTTGTCGTTACGCATATAGATTTCTATTGATTCACGGATAATAGATGGGAAATAAAGCCTTGATGGATAAATTATTTTACTACTTTTAAAATCAACTTTTAAAGTCTCTGTTCTATGTAGTCTTGCCAGTGCTGTAGTTCTTCTGTCATATTTGATATCTGCCATATGCTCTTTTAATCTTGTTTTAAACTTTCTAGTGGTCATTCCTTCTATAATATTGCAATGTTCCATCTGCTCTGCTGAACGGGATTTCATAAATACCTGATAGTTGATATGGCTCTATTAGGTCTATTTTCTTACAAACTACGCTTTTTAATTTTATGGATGGTTTTGCGATAAGACATACGTTAAATTTGCTAAGTTTATATTTCAATCTTTCAAAGAACCCAGGGAAATATTGTAAAGTAGATAGCTTTGAATTTTGTTTATTGAAGTTTTTCTTCTTCTTCTCCATGCTCGTAATTTATTAATGGTGCTTTCTTTATATCCGTTGTCTCTTGCAATTTCATGTATTTTATTTATTTCACTAGTTAACTGATCTGGAGAACAAACTGTAAAGGCTCTCTTAATAAAATGCCTAAATGCCGAAACTTTGTATATGAAAAAGGTGCTTGAGCATTATGTGGGATAATGGATTGATTGGCTGTGGGTTTTCTATAAACAGTACATTCTATGCCATGGCGGGTTTTGAATAATAGCACGTCCAAGTAAGGAAGTGTGCCATTCGGTTCCACTTCTAAAGTGAATTTAATCTTAGAATCCAGGTTATTGATTTGAGCAAGGAAGTTATTAAGTTGGTATCAAGTATCATATGGTAACATGCGGGTACCTTACTTGATAATTTCCTTGCTGCAAATTTTTAACAGTGTAGATTAAATATTTTGTTTTTACATGCTGAATAGCTCATTTTAAATGCTATTTATACTATTTTTTGTTATCAATAAGTCATGAATATAAAATATTAAAGTGTATTGCAAAGAACTTTCGCCGTGCATTACATTTTAATTTTTAAAGCATTTATTTTTTGTTACATTATTATCATTGATGGCAACACTTATTACTTTCTAGAAAACTAGCTTGGACTTACAATGTTTAATTTAGAACATTACCTCCTGGATTCGATCTTTTTAAAAACTGTTTCCAGATGGAAGCTGTGGCTTCCTCTACCTTCCTCTCACTGGCATAAATTTTTCACCCGCGGCAGTTTCTCTCAAACCGATTAATGCATTGAAAACTTACAAGGAAAATGGCGGCTCTTATTACAGAGATACACATGCGACTAATCCAGTGTTAAAGAATTGTAAAAGAATTCTTCGAGAAACTTAGACTACATTCTTGTTTAACCCCCCCCCCCACTTTGTTTCCCCTTTCTTAGGGTTTTGTTCATCTGACGAAACCCTATTTGTCTCACTCCTCTGTCTGACTGTCACAGAGTTCGTTCTCGAAAACAGTATAAATTAGAGACTTGAAATTTTGATACTTATAGCTGATTACCTCCAATCACACGACAAATCATAAAATTTTGAAAAGAGTCTTACATTATTTTAATTAAATGAATTAATTTAATGACACCCGACCATTTCTACGATTGAAATTTTAAAACAGAACCTTAATTTCAGTCTTTTTTACGTAGGCTAGGTGGCTCAATGGTAGCGCATTTACCTGCTATTCAAAAAGTTCATAGATCGAAATTGGGCGTAGGAATTTGAAATTTTTTCGCTGGAAAATAGATTTTATTATCTAATAGATTCACTTTTACAGAATTTTTGTTGCCATTTTAAGGCCAAAAGTCGTTGAAAAATAATTCGTCAATTACTTTTTTAATTAAAAAATTATTTTTCTTTTTTTTTTTGAGAAACTGCGAAATTTAAAATTTTGCTTAAACTTTCGCTAAATTTTTGAAACTTTGGAATTTTAAATTTCATTTAAACAATTTGTTTTGTTTTGAGAAAATTCGAAATTTCAAATTTTCCTTGAACAACCACTAAATTCTTGAGAAATTTCAGCATTTTAAATTTTGTTTAAACATTTTTTTTTTTGTTTTTAGAAATTTAAAATTTTATTTAAGCCTCCGCTAATTCTTTTTAAATTTTAGAATTCTGAATTTTATTTAAATAATTTTATTTATTTCATTTTTTAAACAACTTTTATTTTAAAATATTAAGTTTCCTCTCTAAATGATTAATTCTCGTTAATGACTAGTATTGCCATCTCACTTTTAATTTATTAAACTGCTGACATCTATATGTTCTTATTGATAAAATGTATTGATGACGAGGATAAGCATTTAATAATTATAAATTAATGATTTGGATTTATTAAAGAAAGGATAAAGTGTTTTGAAAGGAATATTAAACGAAACCCTTTGTGAGAACTTCGATCATACTTACCCACTTGTTTCAATTTGTGAATAAATAAAATTTTCACTTTGAGTCCAATCTTGAAGATTGGTATAAAAATCGAGTCGGAGCCCGTTTCGGGTACGGGCATGAGCCCGTTTCATATCTAGTACGGGAAGTTATCAGAAAGTTCTGCGTTTATGAGCGGGGAAAAATATTTTGTAACAGTCTTAAAGATGTTACCACATAGATTAAATAATATTACCACGTATAGTGAAGCAAACATTAATATCTCTTTTTATTTACGATTAAAAAAAAGAAAGAAAGAAAGAAAGAAAAAAAAAGAAAAAAAGAACCTTTTTTAATTCCTACTATTAGTTCACACCCTCTATATATTTATATATCTTGTTCAAATTTTCAATCGTTAATAAAATACTTTTTATTCATCCACTCAAGTTCAAATACATTTTTTTAAACTTGTAGGGGATGCACTTGATGTTAATACAGTTTTTTCCAATATTAATTCATTAATTAAATTTATTTAATTAATTTTAGTTTTATGTTTCATTTCTGTTCAAAAGTTTAGACTCACTCCATTTAATTTCTGTTCAAAAGTATAGACTCACTCCATATTTTAGTCTCCTTCGCCCGCGCGCCGCCTGATCTTCGTCCGTGAACAGAACAGCACCATTATCTTTTTATGCGTGAAGGTTTCGCTATGGTACTTCATTGTGAAGTTTGGTAATTTTTGTAATTCAATATTTGAAAAATGGCATAATCATTAGATTTGAAATTTATATCAAGAAAAATACAATTTTTTACCTTTCTAACGCAGTTTGTCTAACAATTTTGTGAGAAATCCTTTTCGAACTATTATTTTTTGGTATTTTAGCTGTGTTTTTTTTATTTAATTTTTAATACATTTTAAAAACTTCTCTTATATAAGATATTTAGCAGGATATAAATTTAGGAATAAATACCGTCAGTGGCGAAGCGTGTAGATCGCTGGAAAAAAAAAAAATTTTTTTGACCTAAGTAGGAATTGACTAAAAAATATATAAATCTATATTACTTGTTGTATTTTATGTGATAAATGTCAATATAAAATGTTGCTAGTAAAGTAATTTTAGAATTTGAAATAATAGTGACATCGGTAAAAAGATGTTACTCTTCTCCGATTGAAAAGGATTGACGTTACGATTCAAAGGATTAGATCACATAGGTGTAACCACATCTAGTTTTGACACGAAAGCGGACATTGTTTCTTAACATGGTTGTGGCAGTGGCGTTTAAAAGGAGAATTAAGAGGATGAAATCCACTCCTTCTCCCTCCTCTCCCCCCCCCCCCCCTCCTGTGTTAGTTTCAAAGACATTTGGCAATGATAATATGTCATATTTAGCCTTTTACCCTTTAGCACGAAGCGGGACGATATTCAAGTGAGATTTAGATAGTGATAACTGATATGAAATGAAATGTATGAAAGCAAGTTGAACAAAATAAAGATTTATTTCAAAAAAGTTTCAGATTTCTTAACAGGCATTTATAATGATCAGATTTTTTGAGTCTGAAGTCAAAAATGACATGAAAGATGTCATTTGGTATAAAATATCTTAAAGGCAACGTTTGACTAAAATTAAATATGATTTTCAGTACTTTTGTATGTTCAATAAATCAGTTGTATAAAACAGTTAATATAATAAAACAGATTAAATCATTAAAATATAATTTTCTGATTGTAGAATCACAAAAGCAAATTTCTAAAAGCTTTTATTATTAACTTAGTAATTTTATTTTTATTTTCGACAAAGCCTTTTTATTTCGTATAACAGACTGCGCGTGTATTTTTTCAGGAACTTCTGAAGGTGTCAAATTGAAACTAATATCATATAATAAGATCACCGGTCCCATTGTCTTGTAAACATTTCGAGCTTATAACTCAATACAATAAAATGTTACGGACTTAAAACAAGTTTTTAAGGTGGTTCTCAACTGATCTGCTCAACAACACGATTTTCCTGACTCATTTTTAAACGCAAAGGCATAAAATTGGCAGGCCTGACTATTGAAGCGATTTGGAATCGAAATGAGTTTTCTATTTTTTGAAAAATAAATTACTTATCGAGTTATTTCCTTTCTGGCATCTCCGCATCAGGAATTCGGTTCAAAACGCCGACTTTGAGAGTATTTCTGAAAGATCTTCTGTCTTTATCAAAAAATGGAAAACGTCTTTCGATTACAAAGTTTATGAATAACTACACCTGTCAATTCGATGCGTTTCCGCACAAAAATGAATTAAAAGATATGTCATAAAGTAGCCAATTTGGATTTGAGAACAGCCTAAAGGTCGAGTTAGACAAGTTTGTCACGTAATAAATAGACATGGAGTTATAAATTAAAGATTTGTGTATTTTTTTTCCTTTACATGTACTATAAGATCTTCTGTACCACATTTAAAGATTCTGGGTCAACGGCCCTATAGGTTATGAGAGTGAGTTTGTATGTTGTCCGTCTGCCTGTCAAGACCGTTTTTTTTTTGTTTTTTTTTGTGCGTGCGTGCGTGTGTGTGTTCAGAAACGGCTGAAGGTATCAAGTTGAAATTAATATAAAATAATGAAGTCCATGGATCCATTATTTTGTAAAAGCTAATAAAATGTTATGGTCTTAAAACAGCGTTTTTCAATATTTGAATTTTCCATAATCGGGACCCCATTCCAACTTAACGTATTTTAGACAATATTTGTTTTATATTCTTCTTCGATATAGGCGTGAAGCCATTAATAAGCGAAAGTACTAATTCCAGGAACAATACAGTTTGTACTGTGTCTTTTCGTTATTGGGTGGATTGGAGAAGCAAGAGGCCTTATTTAATTACATTATTGGAAGAGCACTAGCACATACTCAGACACAATTATAGTTTTACAGTCATAGACAACGTTTTTGCTACCTTTAACATACAATGTGGTGTAATCCATTCTTTATGTAATCCATTCTTTCTTCAGTCATCACAAGCAAATCTTGTTAAGATTTAATAGATAATTAAATGAAGCTTTGCGATACAACAATTAGAAGATGCATCTAGGTATAAGTAGACAATTTTTATTTTTGTATGCTTGTAAAGGAAATAAGAACTTACTATAAGCTTTACGTTAATATTACAAAACGGCACATCACCCCCAGGGCGAGAGTCCTTCTTGTACTTGAGCTGTTTCTTTTTTTTTTAATTTTAATGAAAATAATGCGTATATTAAAAGTACGTAGTTTTGCTTTTTTTTTTCTAAAGTGAATTGGAGTAAATGCGTAATTCACAAGGGAATTTGTAGCAGAGTTGTGTACCAAGCGTACATAGATGGCGCTCTGGCCGGCGCTCGTTTTTAATGAAATCGTCCTACACATGGCAGTTCTGTATACACCTCTCCTCTCAAATTCTCCATGTGATTTACACATTTATTCCATAACACTTATCCCACTTGACTTTAAATATTTTAAAAGACATCCCTCCCTCTTACACAAAATAAATAAGTCTGACAAAAATTCACAGAAATGTTATTTATAATACGTTAAAACAATATTATTTTATTTTCTAAAAAAAAAAAAAGTTTCTCAGGGCCAAAGAAAAAAAAAGAAAGAAAGTTAAACAAAAAAGAAAAACGGAAAAAAAGAAAAGAAAAAGAAAAAAAAATAAGTATGAGGAAATCGACAAGCTCAATAACTCCTCCCCCTAATCACTCATTCTCTTATTTACAAATTTCCATTTTTATGCATAAAATCATGAAATCTGGAGGCATGACTATATTCAATAGCTATGGAATCGCGTTTTTCCCCCTGAAAATGCATTACAATTTTGAGTCAGAATAAATTGAATGACGAAATTTCTAACACTGTCGCGAAAGTCTCTAAATTCAATTCAAAACACCCAGTTTGACACCATATTTCGAAAGATCCTGTGCTTTTTCAGGAAAAATAAAAACGCTATCCGATTTATTAATATTTTAATAAAAATATCTCAAAAATTTGGGCATATGAAGATAAAAATGACTTTGTGAATGTGTCAAAAAAAAAAAAAAAAAAAAAAAAAAAAAAAAAAGATATAAAACAGATTTAATAATTTTTTCTACAAAAACATCAAGCATCACTAATATTATTTGTTTTTAAGAAAGCATTGTTTGCCCTTTTCTACAACATTATATTTTCCCAAATCTTCATTAGTGGTAGCATGTTGCAAGCAATAAATGTAATCGCGCAAAACTTTTTAGTTTGTATGACTTTGATATCTCCCTTTGTTGAGTAAATATAACTCAGTTCTTGAGTACACAGTGGCCATTAATATAAGGAGTTTTTCTGTTGTACAACCGCGAACAATACCATAGTCCAGTAGTGTCGCGTGATTATATTACATTAAAGAATTTGGCTCCGTTTGATTCAATTTGCCATGAATTGGTCCCTTATTGAACTAATATTGCTAGAGTCTTTTGAAGCCTACCTAAAATATCTTACGCCAGTAACCACAATGATAAATGAAGAAAAATGTAATATTTTCAGGATAAATAATTTAAACCTGTGTCTTTAATCTACTCAGTATTTATAATTATAGCAATGTATTCTTTACTAAAAACATTGTTTTATATAGGTCATTATTTGCGGGTATATATATATACAGCGAATCCTAAGAATCATTTATAATACGTTTTCAATAGGCAATTTATAAAGAAGGATTACGTCTGTTCTCAAATCCAAACTGGCTACTTTTTGGCACATAATGCATTTTTGTTCGCAAACATATCAAATGTACGAGGTGCTATTATTAAAAAACTATTTTTTCTGTTAAAGAAAAGTAAAAGCGGAAGATTTTTCATTAAATGTTACCAAAGTTGGCGTTTTGAACAAAATGCCTGACGCAGCAGCGCAGGAAAGAAAAAAACTGCCGTCCTGATACAACAATCGCTTTTAACGCAAGATATCAGAAAATGAAAAAAAAAAAAAAAAAAACTGTTCGATTACAAATCATTTCAAGAATCATGCCTGCATATATAATGCTTCTATGTTTATAAATTAATTCGAAAATATGTCAAAAAATTTCACGTTGTTGGTGAGGGAAAATATTTATTTGAGAACCGCTTTAAGCTGTTCTCAAATCCAAATTGGCTACTTTCTGTCACACTTTTTTAAATTCCTTTTTGTTCGCAAAAGTATCGAATTGGCCGGTGTTCTTATTAAGAGTCTATATAATCGAACTATTCTTTTTTTTCTGTAAAAATAGAAGAGTTCTCAGAAAATGATGTCAAATTTGGCATTTTGAACTAAATTTCTGTGCAGGACAGTGCAGGAAAGGAAAAAAAAAAAAAACTGTCGCTTATAACTCAAAATATAATTCATTTATTGAAAAATGAAAAAAAAAATTTTTCGATTATAAATCACATCAATAATCATGCCTGCAAGTATCATGCTTTCATGTTTAAAAATTAATCAGAAACTGGGTCAGAAAGTTTTGCGTTGCTGAGCGCGCGGGAAAATAATTTTTTTGAAAACTTAATATTTTCTTTATGTAATTCAAAATATAATATATATTTTTAATACATAGTGACATGGGATCCCTATATTTTCTTTATATAAACTGTAGTAAAATGCACTTTATGACAAATATTTTCAGAAAAAATTGAATATTCAGCTAAAATATTAAGATTAATGTTTATCATGAACTTCCGATTAAAAATATCTTTTTGAGAACCACCTTGACATACAGTGGCCCTCAAGATTGTGTATACGCTACTCACTTTCTTCTTTGAAGAACTAAAATGATAATATAGTTAAACCTGGTTAGTTACGCCACTCTCGTGTCCCCGCTTAAAGATGACTTACTAAGCGAAAACACCCGCTCGCTAATATTAATCCTATGGGGGGAGATATTTTAAGATATCTCGTTGGCATTTCAATATTTTTAAATGTTTTTTTTTTTTTTTTTTTTTTTTTTTGCATTAGATAGCTGAGGTCGATCTCTATGCACGCTCATTTTTACTTTTTCGATTTTTGTTGCAGTTTTTTTTTTATTATTGACGATACTTTTTCGATTTTTGTTGCAGTTTTTTTTAATTATTATTGAGGATACTTTTTACTTTCGAAACCGGTTTCGAAAGTGAAAGTATCTTAGTAAAAAAAAAAAAAAAAAAAACTTGTAATCAAAATCTAAAAAATACAAAAGAGCGTGCATAGAAATTGACCTCAGCTTATCCAATGCAAAAAAAAAAAAAAAAAAAAAAAAAAAAAAAAAAAAAATATATATATATTTAAAAATGTTGAAATGCGAACGTTATATCGTAAATTATTCCCCCCATAGGATTAACATTAGCGAGCGGGTGTTTTCGCCTAAGTGAAGTAGCCTCTTAAGCGGAGTTTATATTAAATGTAAAATGAAATTACAAATGATTATATTATAAGTATACCTATAACTAAATTACATTATAATTTATGTAATTTAGTAGAATGGGAATTAGAATTCGTAAAATGGATGACAAATTAAAGAAAGTAGCAAGGTTTGACTGTATTAAAGTTTCATATAAGCATGATATTTTCCGGAATGATAAAGCACAGGGCTTAACAAATGCGGTCGACAGATCGCCACTGGCGACCAAGTTAATTAATCTGGCAGTTTTTTTTTTTTTTCACAAAAATTGACTTAAGAAATGAGCACAAACTGTATTTTTCTCCTTTTTCGGTATTTTTAATTTGGCAAAAATAAGTTCATGAAATGCAAATTTTAATATAATAACATGAGAATTATTTGGCTGACTTTGATAGGACAATAGCCAAAAATACTTTTCCTGCTTCACTATTTCATCGATGCCTCCTTCATCAGTTATAGGTTTTGTAGCACTCAACTATCCGGACATTTGAAGCATTCGGCAGTCAGCATTTCCGGAACATGCCGGTTCATTCAGCCTTTACAGAATTTCTTTTCTTTCTTCATATATATATAAATATATATATTATATATAATTTTGATAAGTTTCCTTAGAAAACTTAGTTTATATTATCTGTCTAAATTATATTATTAAATTTAATTAACTGTGTAACTAATAATTCTAAACTAGTTACTATCTTTAATCGACTTCTTGTTACTATCACAAGAAGTTCAGTGCAGCAACAGATGCATTCAAAAAATAAAATACTTAAAAGATTGGAAGACTTGCAAATCAATTTGGAAGATGGGGGAAAAAATTTACAGTTCCAGAAGCTATCCATTTGAGAAATAACGAAAAATATCGTAAAATAATTGCTACAAAAATTGTCACGTAAATTTTTTCAAGAAAAAAGAAATGTTTATATAAGTACACAAAAGATTCGAAATAAAAACAAGGGTCGTGTAGCTAAAAGAAAAAACTCATTTCTAATTGATATTTGTATGTTTACTGGCATTAAAAATTGAAAAACGCGCTTTTAGTTTAAAAGAAAGAACCTTCATAAAATTCAAAATATACCGGGTGAACCAAAAGTTCGTTAAAACTTTAAAAATTCATAAAAAAGGAAGAAATTATGATAAAGGAGTGCGGTTTGCAAGAAAGGGCTCACAAGGTATAGTCGTATTTTTTTAGCACCAAAAAAAGTTTTAGTTTAAAAAGTCACCTGTAGATGACGCTGACGCCCTGAAACACACTGAACAGGACAACAGTACTCTCCATCCATTTATTATTGCAATAACAGTTGTTCAACATGACCTCCAGAACAATGTATAACAAAACTAAAGCGACTCACAATGCCCTGTACAGCTGAATGCAACATGTAGGAATGAATTGCAGAAACTCTCCGTTCAAATAGAACAACTTCACAAACAGTGCTCGATCCGGTAATGATAACATTCGGAAAGCGAATGAGAAATCCTCGTGTAACCCCGTCTTTTGTTGCAGGATTAATTTGCATAATTCTGCTGAATCTCTCGCATGTTAGCGCCATCTACAGGTGACTTTTTTAACTAAAAATTTGTTTGCTGCTAAAAAAATCTCACTATTTTCTGAGCCCTTTCTTGCAAACCGCACTTCTTTATCATAATTTCTTCTTTTTTATGAATTTTTAAAGTTTTAACGAACTTTTGATTCACTCGGTATATATATATATATATATATATATATATAACAAAATTTTAAATTTATCGTGATACGTTAAATTATTTTTATCCCATCTTATTCTAAATTATTCTATAATATTTATTTCCTCTGTTTATTAATGTATTTTCACTCTATTTTATTCCAAAAACCTCATACCTAAATTCAGTATTTTAATTGCTGCTAGTTAGTTCAATAAATGGCGTCTTTATCTTCAAATTATAAAAAAACTTCCTAATATTCACATTTAAAAAAAACCCCGCATTATTTCATTTTTGTTTTTCCAAATTCCTAAAAAGGTTGTATTTATTTTAATAATTTTAGATATTAAAAGTAACTCTCAAAATCATAAAATCTTTTTCTTATATTAAAATCTAAAACATTTTATTTTAATTCCATTCTGGCTTTGATCCAAGTTCGATAAACCATTATTATTATTATTATTATTATTATTATTATTATTTTCTTTTCGTAAAAGTAAAACTCATTCCATATTCTCAAACCAGTAACTAACGATAATCAGTTAGCTTAAAACACTCCGGGTGATAGCTAATTTATCGAACATTGTAGAATCTTCTCGGCGCTTCGTTGGCGCCAATTTCTTAGTGGAAACCACTTTACTTTAATATTCTGGCACATTTCGCATAGAATCCCGGTTCTCGATTGGCGCACAAGCCATCACGTAACCCATGTATTCCTATTCTTCCTGAAATGATATACCGCCGCTCATCGCTTCGGAAAGAATTCGAAAGAGGGACACTAGATCGGTGTTTGGTTTGTTAAGTTGGTAATCAAATCGAATCTCTGCCTGGTATTGGCAAAGCGATCAATATTCTTTTCTTATACTATTTCGGAATGAATATTTTAAAAAGCTAGCCATCATGCTTCTGCTGTAATGGGAACCCTGTCATCGAAAGTAAAAAGATGACTTGTGTGAAACCAGATCTGCACCTGATGTCGTTTTAAGCTTCTAAATAAAGGTTTGTTTGCGTTTTTGGATGAAGTTTCTTCTTATGCAGACGTACACACGCCATCTACTGAGTATAGTACGACTGTCATAAATCCTAGCGCGAAACTTCCTCTGTTGACTTCTGAAAAGAACATCTAATATAGAAAAACTATTTATAAAAAAATGGTATTGCTGTTACACAAATCATCTCGGCCCTTAAAAGCATTACACACACACACACATATATATATATATATATATGTTTAAAAATGAAAACACATGCGAAAAACAAATCATAAGACATTATAAAAAGCAATGGAATGGACAATGCAGGAATTATACTTGATATGATGAAAAAGCAAAAAATGGAAAACTGTGAATATCTTATAGAATCTTTAGAAGGGCTTTATAAGAATATTCATTGTAAATATATATTATTTCATCAAATATTGTCAGCATTATGCCTGAAATCGACAATATTAAGCCCCTAATAATGTTATTATAATTAATTATATATATATGAAACAATTAATAACTTACATGAGTTCAAACAACAACAACAACAACAAAAATACATATGCAATTTTTATAAAAATTAGATAAATGAACAATTATTCAACTTTAATAGAAATTAGAGCATAAAATAATGTGCAAGACTCACCAAAAAGACTAATTTTACTGTAGATTGAACAAAATTATAAGTACTTGACGAACAGCCAGTCATCATTAGCTCAAAATGGCTGCTATATCTATACAAACATAGCTTTTAAAAAAAATGATAATTTGATTAGAGCTGCCATCTATCACAGAAAAATATAACTAAAAGCTGAAATTGTAAGCAAGTTAAATAAAAAGTCTAGTGTTATATATACGGTGTGACAAACGGAGCAAGGATCTCGTTCGATATTTCACAGCAGTTAGAATTCTTCCATGGCACACACAGAGCCTCAGCCTGAGGCACACATGGAAGTTTCTGTGACCAAAAGAGAGATTGCAGCCCAAACCCATGATTCCCTCTCCTCTATAACTCCGTCTTTCAACAATGTTACATAGGTAGAATCTGATGCCTTGTTCTCACCAGATCAGCACACAAACTGAATCACTCAACAAAGCAAACCGGAACTTATCTGTGAACTGTACGGAACCCCATTGTTTTGTGTTCCAGGTAACGTGCTCTCTTGGCCAACATAAACGGGCACTTCTGTGTTGTCGATTAAGAGGGCCACACACAACGGGTCGTTTTGCATGGAGTCCTTAATTGTGAAGACGTATATGCATCGTAATAGCAGGTATTGTCATACCTGTTGCTTTACGATGATCTGAAATGAGTTGAGCCACAGTGATGATGCTCCTCCTTCGGGCCAAAAATGCTAGAAAGAGATCTTGTACAGGGATTGTATCCCATGAGCGGTCTGGAACAAGTCTTCTTGACATTAAATATTGGGATCAAATTGATCTCAGTGCCTTTGGATCACACTACGAGACGCATTAGGACGTCTAGCAGCACCAGCTTGTGATAACCCCATTTCCATCCATCAGATTGCCCGCCATTTTATCGAATCAAGTAAACGACATTTCCTAGACATGGACAACACTATTTTAGTACCAACAATTCAAGATCATCAACCATAAAAAACATTTTCACACAAATTCCCAAAGTGGGATATTCGCAGTTCCTGCTGACAAACATATAAGTATCCTATACATTAAAATAATTGAGATGGGTATAATTTTTTCATAAGATTTTATTGTACTTATGATCATTCATATAAACCATATTTTTTACCTTTATCTTTATTCTTTTAATAGTGAGTGTCAGGACACTGGTTGTACCTTAACTTTTGGAGAACAGTGTATTTTAAATTAATTTTTTTATATAAAATATATTAAATCTAGTTTTAATATAATTTTATTTTACCTCATCTAAATGTAATATTTATAAAATTTAAAATAATATAGTTCAATTCAATTTTATAACAAATTAATCAACTCATTCATTATTTAACATTAATAATATATAACCTGTGAAAATTTATGTACAAAATTATTAATTAAATTTCAGCATTGACTTATAATCATTAGTTCTAATAAATGTAAACCAAATTTCTTTTAATTATAATTACATCTTACAATTTTTATTTAGCATCTAATTATCCTAAATGATTTTAATAAAAAGAAAATTGATATTACATAAGTTATTAATATTATGTAAATTTCTGCTTGTTATAAATGACCACTCATAAAACAATGAATTCAATTATATAAATGCATATAACTATATTGATTAATAAGATATTTAAAAAAATAACATGGGAATATATATTCAAATAACACATATTTAGTATGAATTGTGCTGATGAATCTTCTCTTTAAATTTTAATTCGGGTTCAATCAAAATTTCTAAGCACAGTGTAAGCGACGAACCATAATAGCCTACGGCTGTCAATTTTTTAAATCCATCACTATTTATATGATTAATAGATAACTGTCAGTATTGTCCTAAACAATTAGATAAAGAATATTTAATTTACAAGGGAAAGGTATCTAGTTTTCCTATATTCACTAGAATTATTGAACACATACATCTTTAGTGGATTGTTCTCGATACATCACGCAACAAAGGGCACTGTAAATATACAGATACAGTCCTTTTAGAGAAACGAACATTACTTTATTGAAAATAACTTATTCGCCGAATAAAGCAATGCTCTTTTTTGTAATTCACATCGTTTTTGCCTCGGAGGAATGAATGGCGCATTAGCATACTAATAAGACAGATAGATATTCAAATAATAACGGATAATAAGCTTATTAATTTCCATTCTTTGATTTATTACTGACAATTGCGATGTTCTGGCCCTAAAACCATGGACTAACAGCACGGAATATGATAATTTTCATTTGTTCAAATGCATCCAAATATATTTCCATTTTTACAATGAACATTGCTGTAGTACAATGAACATTGCCATATGTGTTTGCAGAAAATGAAATGTAACTTAAATTCATAGAGTTTCGGACTTTTTTTTATGCGGGTAAAATATACTAGTAGTAAATCAATAATGTCTATACTGGACCAGTTTCTGGATTAGACCAATATTGAATAAATTGTATGAAATATAGCTACAATATTGCAGAGTTGGCAATTTTCTAATATTGCGTCAATATTTTCAATGAATATTTAGGTAATGAAAAAACATTAAAACCCATATTAGGACAGTATTGCCGTTTTATTGAAATATCTCCAATGTAATACCAACATTGGTTAATTATTGACTTTAAATTGAAAATATTTTCAGTGAAACGCCAATATTGTACAAATATATAAGCTTTGCAGTATAAATATTTTCAATGTGAAGCCAATATTCGTACAATATTGGCATTTCATTTGAAATATTTCTCAAGCAATGCCAATATTGCACATATATTGGTGGTTTATTGGAAATAGTTTTTTATATAATTACACTACTGGCCATTAAAATTACTACACCAGGAAGAAATGCAGATAACAAAATGATATTTATTGGACAAATATATTATACTAGAAATAACAAGTGATTAAATTTTCAAGAAATTTGGGTGCATAGACCCTGAGAAATCAGTTCCCAGAACAACCACCTCTGGCAGTAATAACAGCACTTATACGCCTGAGCATTGAGTCAAACAGAGATTGGATGGCATGCACAGATACAGACAGATACCCATGCAGCTTCAGCACGATGCCACAGTTCATCAACCGTAGTGACTGGCGTATGGTGACGAGTCAGTCGTTCGGCAACCATTGACCAGACGTTTTCTGTTGGTGAGATATCTGGAGAACGTGCTGATCCAGGGCAACAGCCGAACATTTTCCGTATCAAGGAAGGTCCGTACAATACTGGCAACATGCAGTCGGGCATTATCCTGCTGAAACGTAGGGTTTCGCAGGGCTCGAATAAAAGGTAGATCCACGGGTCGTAACACACCAGAAATGTAACCTGCACTGTTCAAAGTGCCGTCAATGCGAACAAGAGGTGACCGAGACGTATATCTAATGGCACCTTATACCATCACGCCAGGTGATGGGCCAGTATGACGATGACGAATGCAAGCTGCCAATGTGCATTCACCAGGATGCCGCCAAACACGGATGCGACCATCATGATGCTGTAAACAGAATCTGGATTCATCTGAAAAAATGATGTCTTGCAATTCGTGCGCCCAGCTTCGTCATTGATCACACCATTGAAGGCGCTCCTGTCTATGACACAGCGTCAAGGGAAGCCGCAGCCATGGTCTCCGAGCTGAGAGTGCATGCTGCTGCAAACGTCGTCGAACTGTTCGTGCAGACACTTGTTATCTTTCAAACGACCCCATTTCTTGACTCAGGGCTCGTAACGTGGCTGCACGACCCATTACGGCCATGTGGATAACATGCCTGTCTTCTCGGCTGCTAGTGATAGGGGGCCGTTGAGATGCCACACGGCGATCCGTATTACCGTCCTGAACCCATTGATTCCATATTCTGCGAACAGTCATTGGATCTCGACCGACACGAGCAGCAATACTGCGATACTATAAACCGCAATCCCGGTAGGGTACAATTCGACCTTTATCAAAGTCAGAAACGTACTGGCACGCATTTCTCCTTCTTGCACGAAGTATCACAACAAATTTTCACCAGGGAACAACGTTCAAATGCAATTTGTGTATGAGAAACGGCTGAACAATTTCCTTATTTAAACACATTGTAGGTGTCGCTACCGGCACCTGCTTTGTCTGAATGCGCTGAAAAGCTATTCATTTACATATCACAGTACCTTCTTCCTGTCGTTTAAATTTCACGTCTGTAGCATGTCACCTTCTTGGTGTAGCAATTTTAATGGCCAGTAGTGTACATAACGGTCGCAATATTTACATTAGTGGAAGTGACATTAGCCACAATCTTAGCGTTAACTCCAATATTGCACATAAATTGTCCTTATATTGGAAATATGTCTAATGAAATGACAATATTGCGCCAATATTGGTTTCTTAGCTTTACACTTGCTAAATATTTCGTGCCAATACTGTCGCAATACTGAAAAAATGGCAATATCCCAATATTGGGACAGTATCAGTGTAAGAAATATCGGCAAGATATATATATTTCCAGTGGTAGTTTACTAATAGGGTAGTATTAGAGTTACAATTGAGATTGAAATTTAAGTTAGTAATTTCATAAAATTTTCTCTGTTGCTTTTTGTTGCCTAATTTTATTTTTCTAGCTTGTATAATTGATTAATGATTTAAGCTTTGTCTAATTGTTTCTAATGAAATTATTCAGAATTTTACTGATAGTTGTAGTTATTCTTGGTGGAATTTACAATGACACGGAAGACATGAAAAAATTATTGAACGAATACAAAAAGTTAAAAGCATAAAATTCGCAAAACTATTATATTAAAATTCTGAAACTTCCATCAGTGACGTGGATGATAAATAAATTACGAATCTGAATATTTATTTATCTATTTTCAATCTGCTATATTTTTATGCAATCGCCAGAGCATTTTTAGCATAAAAGAATTTTTTCTTTCCCAATAAATTTAGAAAATATTGCCAAAAAATTTTCTTTCAGAAAATATTGTCAGAATTGTAGATTTAAACTAATGTTTGGAATATGAAAATGAGCTAGTAATGGTAATCAGGTCCCAATTATAGATGACCAAAGATGTTTCACATTTATAGGAAAATAAAAACAAAGAGAAAACATGCATTTCCACACACTTTATAAAACATCTTCTAATATTACGAAAATATACTTTAAGTTTCAAAATTAAATATGTTTTCGCATTATTTTCTGCTGCCCTAAAGCGAATTACAAAACCTATATACATACCGTTATCAATAGAGAACATGATGTAGTGAATTTTAATAACAAATTTAAATTTTATAGCTACACGATCATATTTGCAGACGTTAGAGTGCACATACAATTGAAGTCACAACTAATTTCTAAAGATTGGATCTTTGACAGATAATGCTTGTTGATTTAGAAGTTCATGATAAACGCTATCGTTAATCTTTATATTTTAACTAAATATTCAGTTTTTGCTGAAAATATTTGTCATAAAGTGCATTTCACAAAATTTTTTAGATTAAGAAGATTTAGTGATCCCATATCACTATGTAATCAAAAAACATATTAGATTTTGAATTACACAAAGAAAACATAAAGTAAATCTTTGTGGGTTTTTTTTTTTTCTGTTGCGTTTACAACATCTTAACAAAACTTGCAAGTAATAGGGAAAAATTAACTGTGCAAAGGAAGTTAACAGTGCAAAGTTCATATTACTTAGATATGATTAAAAAAAAAAAAAAATCTAGTCAAGATAACATCTTTTACCGACTGTATGTCATCTACTTTGTGCAGCTGTCACAATTTTTTCTCTCCCCACAAAACTCCTGAACTCTCAGTGATGACTCAACTAATACCGTAAAACATGATTAGAAAAATGTATCTTGTTACTTATGTATTTTTTTTTCTGGACGTTTTCTTTAAACCAAAAGAAGAAATCTTCACTGAAGTGTGCAGGTATTAAAAAGAGTCTGTATGATGTTTTTGTCCATTTTTAGCCGCATTCTTAGCAATGAAAGTACCGGGAACATATAGATGGCTTAACATGTTTTATCTTTTCGATAACGCTTTCACATGCCAATCATTTTTGTGCTAAAAGGATTAGAGTTTGGCAAGAATCAACTGAACAATATTGAGAATTTGAAATTTTGATGCTTTTTTATTTTAATCTTATAAAAGTTGAAATAAAAAATGTATGGTCTTGTTACGGTTGGTTTCAACAAATTTTTTTTTTAATCTACATTAATTATTTAAATCACTTTCTCAACATTTATTTAAAAGCACTCTTTTTTTCTGTTTCTAACAAAAATTTAAATAAATAAAAGTAATTGTAATAATTATAATAAAATCAGTTTTTATTTTTTCTTCTTTCTTTTTCTTTTTGCAAAGTAATTTCAACGTTTATAGTCTAGCGTAGCTTCCTGTTTTTCAAATACGAAAAGCAGACAGCAAGGGAGGGATGTTTTGTCAGTAGACTGCACAGGTGGAAAATTTGGAGTCATCTAGTCTGACTTTGATATAAGAATGACCGACCGCCCTGTATAAGAATTACGTTATCTTATGAGTGTACTATACATGCAATTAGGCTTTGTAAGTTTACGTCAGGCTTCAATTGGCTCTGCTATCAGGCGGATAGCTGGCGCCCATGTAAACAGAGGCTAACAGGACCCCCCTTTAGCACACGCCATGGGGGTGATGCATGGTTTCCTTCCCCCATGAAGCGGCCGGCAGAGTGGAGCGGCAAGCTGTAGTCTTCACGATGAGTCCATTTTTCCTTTTGTTTCCATTCCCGTACCCCTGGTAGAGTGGATCGGTCCCGTTTTTCAAGCAGCGCGGGAGAATGAATGTTTACGACACTTGTTGCTTGGCCGATATACCTGTCGTTTGGCTCGTAAGGATTCGACTTATTACGGGGCTCGAAGACTGGCCTGTGGGCTGGATCGCGAAGTTGTTGAAGGCGGACAGGTATATAAGCAGTATAATGACAATTAATCAGTGGGCACTTCTCTTCTTTTTCGGCTAATTTTTTTTTCTCAAAATTCAATTTATGTATTGTTTACAGTTCTGTTGCCAGAAGTCTCAGGAAGGATGCAGTTATGCGTAGGAATGACAGTAGTAGGGAAGTGAGGTTTCACAGTCAGGTGGAACATGTGTTCTTCTACAGGTGCAGAAAATATCTTGGTCATTTTAGTGGGAAAATCAGCCTTGTGGTCCCTCCTCTGGTAGTACTCTTTTATGATCATGTTTCAGGTAATATTTTAGGTAATGGTTTCTACGGATGTGCGAGCTCTGGTTGTATATATCCGGAATATATTGTCAGGGTGGTATTTCAGCGGTGAACTCTCTGGATCCCGTCCCGGATCGATGTATGATCTGTGTTTGTGGGTCAGTTTTTTCAGTGTTGAGGTCCCAGCATGCCATGTGGTACCCAGTTACCTTTCAAAAAAAAAAATTTGTTTTCTCAAAAAATTTTTTTTTTAATTAGCCGGGGGGAGCAATCTTGTTACGGTTGGTTTCAACAAATTTTTTTTTTTAATCTACATTAATTATTTAAATCACTTTCTCAACATTTATTTAAAAGCACTCTTTTTTTCTGTTTCTAACAAAAATTTAAATAAATAAAAGTAATTGTAATAATTATAATAAAATCAGTTTTTATTTTTTCTTCTTTCTTTTTCTTTTTGCAAAGTAATTTCAACGTTTATAGTCTAGCGTAGCTTCCTGTTTTTCAAATACGAAAAGCAGACAGCAAGGGAGGGATGTTTTGTCAGTAGACTGCACAGGTGGAAAATTTGGAGTCATCTAGTCTGACTTTGATATAAGAATGACCGACCGCCCTGTATAAGAATTACGTTATCTTATGAGTGTACTATACATGCAATTAGGCTTTGTAAGTTTACGTCAGGCTTCAATTGGCTCTGCTATCAGGCGGATAGCTGGCGCCCATGTAAACAGAGGCTAACAGGACCCCCCTTTAGCACACGCCATGGGGGTGATGCATGGTTTCCTTCCCCCATGAAGCGGCCGGCAGAGTGGAGCGGCAAGCTGTAGTCTTCACGATGAGTCCATTTTTCCTTTTGTTTCCATTCCCGTACCCCTGGCAGAGTGGATCGGTCCCGTTTTTCAAGCAGCGCGGGAGAATGAATGTTTACGACACTTGTTGCTTGGCCGATATACCTGTCGTTTTGCTCGTAAGGATTCGACTTATTGCGGGGCTCGAAGACTGGCCTGTGGGCTGGATCGCGAAGTTGTTGAAGGCGGACAGGTTTCTGGAAGATTTTTTTTGAGAGTGGGGCATTGATGGCCCTACATTAATTATCCTAAATCATGATGTTATGATGAAAAGAGGCTATAAGGGCATTTTCGAGTTAAGGATCTGTATCTGATAGAGGGCGAATGAAAAGAAAATATGTTTGACCCATCATGTAGTAGCGGCGTTCCTAGAAAAAGTGTTGTCTTGTGTTGACTTCTTAAGCGGCGGTTGTTATTGATGCCTTGACGAAAGATGAATTAATGATTAGACGAGCATCATTTCTGGAGATGGGGCATTATTAATCCTAGACTAAGAAGGCTGGCGTGACTAGCTGAGTAGACTTGCCCGCTTTACAAGGTATCGGTGATGTGACGACGTTTTGAATCGGGAATAAATCAAAATCTCCAAGTGATGTATGGAGTAACGGTGTTGACTCGTAGAGGCAGCTGAAAAGAATAGGTTGATAAAAAAAAAAGAGATTATGGCAGACTAACATGTATGCAAAGAAGTGTGCCCACATTGACGGTAGTAAATATCAAAGTATATTGTAAGTAACCCATATTTCTTCTTTATTACATGTTGTCTACTGTTGTAATATTTATAAATACCTGGAGGAACAAAAAAATATAATTATTGGTATTTTAAGATGATTAACATGTAACCTTTTTTTTTATGATTGAACGACATTTGAATTGTTGGTTTGTTAATAGTTTAAGATTTATGATATTTAATTGAAAATTAACCAATAACTAAATTTTGAAAAGTTGATCCATCTTTAAATCATGGTATTGTGGTAATTTTAGGGACTTTGCTGCTTAATGTAAAGTGTTATAATAAGTAATTTCAGTATTTTTTTTTTTTTTGATCAACTTTGTTATTGTGTTATTATTATATTTTGTTTGAGAACTACCTTACTTTTATAATTTTTAATTATTCAAATAAAGAAAGTTTTTGTTTATTCTCAAATATGGTATGTTTTTCTTTATATATAATTTTTAAATAATTAATATTTTTATAATTACAACAAACCTATAAGAAGGGATTAACTTCTCAGTAAGTGTGATTAAAAATATGAAAGCTATAATTTTGCTAAATTAATACTTTTAAATTTCTTAAATCTAAAATTCATAGCAATAGTTTAAATGAACATTAATTGGGGTTTACGTAAGGTTATTAGATGTAATTATTGTTCCTATCTCAGTATTGGATATACTGATAATTGTTGCTAAAGTAAAATTAAGTCTAATTTCATAATTGATTAATTTAATTTTTAATTATCCTTTCTTTGAAGTATTATTCAAAACAAACAACAAAATGGTTGTTTTTTAACAAAAAAAAAAAAAGGGTTTTCAGTTATTTTATACCACTATACGATTCTTGGTTAACCGATCTGATCTTGTTCAGAATCTTCATTGTTGTTCTAAAATTTTAGTACATCATCATATCCCTATTCTATTAACGGATTTAACTCTTTCTCCTTTTGGTCCTCATATTGGAGGAATTTCAGGTTGTCTGCATTTTTCCAGATTATATGATGATTACACTTTTGTTAATTTAATGTGTATGGAGATTTGAGCTTGATCGGGTTGGAGTGGAGTTGGGTGTTCTTTATGCAATTCAGTATGCTACTTGATTTAGAAATCTGTTGCCCCTTACTACATTTAATATTGTCTTAAAATGATGAGTTCAAAATTATCATTGTTGTATTAACCTATTCGGATTCTTAAGTTTTGATATTTTGATTAGTTTAATATAATTTGCTACCTTTTCCATGGCAACAGATTTCAGTGGAGCTAATCAGGGTATACTTATTTTTTTTCTAAATATTTAATTGTCAAGTGAAGATTGAGTAATAAATGAGCTTTTTAAGTTTAAGTAAGTTGTGTTTTAGAAAGAACCCCAAAACCCACAACAGTCTGAGTTGTCTTTTACACTCGTTTATTTAACTCTTCCAGGCACACAGTTCCTTCTGTTACTAAAATATTGAAGTGATTCAATAACACCAGGATTTACGGACCAATTTATTAAAAAAAATAATAATAATAAACCAGTGGACCCGTGTGAGGATTTCGCACTGCAGTCTAATATTTTTTAGCAATTTCTGATATTTCAGAGGTGCAAGTTTAAACTTTTAAAGAAAAATTAAGGATAAAAATATCTGCAAACAACATTAGTCAAGCGAGAATATCATCTCATTTATTTCATCAAAGTTACACTAATAACTGATCCAAAATAGCAACAGGCATGCGTGAATCAAAAAAAGTTAAAAGTCGTATTTTAACTGCATTAGAGGATGACGTCACTCGCTTCGGTTAAAACTGAGAAAAACTTTTCATTTCATTTAAGAAAACAATGCGGATTTGAATTTTAATTAACTGCAATTTAGCTTCGAACGATGGATGGGTTTTTTTTCTTCTAAACATTTAAATTTTCCTTTTTAATCATAAATATAAGATAATAAAATAAACCCGTGCGCAGGTATCACACTTTATACTTGTTGTACTTATTACGTATTCTATACATTATGTATTACGTAAATAATGTACTCTTATTACATATGCCATGGTTGTACTATTAATTTTTTTATAATAATTGTTGAGCATTACAAAATGCGGTATTTTTTTTTTTTTTGGCAACACTCATTTGAGGAAAATCTTTCATTTCATTTATGAAAACAATGTCGATTTAATTTTTAATTAACAGCAATTTTTAATCAAAAAACATGGATTCATGAAATGTTAAGTGTGCTATGTCAGAAGCCTGTTCAAAATCCTTTCATATAGTATCTCAGTTATCGTTCTGCGTTTTGTATTTGCTTAGAAAAAGGGATGTTGACAGCAGAAATAATATATAGGATAAATTAAAAATAAAAGTTTTTCTTCATGAACATTATAAAATACAAATATTTATATCAAAATTCTGGTGCCTTTGTGGCATTTGGGGATTAAAATTAAGCATGGCAGAATTTAACCCACAATACCGGAAAGGGTTAACTTGTTTTTTGTATATAATGATGGAATTTTGTAATTAATTTTTAACAAACTTCCTGATATATTAGAAATATAAAAAAGCATGGAACAAAGGGGTGTTTCCGATGACAGCACAAAATGTAGTATTTTTAGAACTTAATCATAAATTAATAACTTAATTTTATTTTAAGGCATTTTTTTCTTATCCCGCCACAGGTGATAAATCGCCAAATAATCTTTATGGTTACATTTTTTTACGAGTTACAACAACAATGGATTTAATTATGCGCCAAACAACGGTAGCAAAAAAAAAAAAAAAAAAAAAAAAAAAAAAAAAAAAAAAGCCAACTGGCTTTGTAGCTGCGACAACATAATATTTTAAACACAATAAAGTAAAAAAAAATATAAATAAATAAATCGGTCATGTGCGAGTATAACTCGCGCTCAAAGGGTTCAGTGCATACAATTAATTTATTAATTAATTAATTCTTACTACCCCTTATTTTTTTCATAATTTTAGTTTCATTAGATTCGGAAATAGGAGGAAAGCGGAACATATTTTTCCAGTACTTTCGACGATATCTCTAAAAAGATAATACCTGAAATTAAAACAAATACATTTTTGAGTTTGTTATTATCAGATCTTTCGAACGATATCCCTACACGATACATAAAAAGAATGTTTTTTTTTTTTTTTTTTTAAGTAACTTAATTAAAACTCGGCTAATTACCAATTTTTGTTTTTTCGAAAATCATTATCAAATATCCTTGGATGATTCTGCGTCGATAGATACTTCGAACGTCCGTCAACTCTACCCGCTGATCGCCCGAAAATTTAAGTTTGTGTGTAACGGAAAATGAGTTTTTCTCAAAAACTATGTGATATAGAAAAATATCTATAATTTTCCCGCAAGGTTTAAATAAACTTCTACTACCCCCAATTTTTTCATAATTTTAGTTTCAGTAGATTCGGAAATAGAAAGGGGGGGGGGACCTATTTTTGCAGTGAATTTTCGACGATATCTCTTAAAATGTAATACCTAAAATTGAAACAAATATATTTTTGAGTTCGATGTTACGAGATATTTCGAGTGATACCCCACACGATATACACAAATAAAACATTTTTTTTTTCAAGTAACTTAATTAGCTCCATAAATTTTACCTAAACATATTTTTTTGAATCGCTAATAATCTGAAAATTTGTGGGTAAAAAGGCTTTATAACATTCCCAAGTTTGAACTTTCCACGCCCCACAGTTTATAATAAAAAAGGACTCTGGCAGACAGACAGACAGATACAGGAGTGATCTTATAATGGTTCCGTTTCTACTTTTTATGTACAGAACGCTAAAAATAAAGAGAGTAATATAAAAATTATGCTTTAATAAATTAATAGTTTCACATTAATTAAATTATGATTATACGTTGAGAAATGAATTTAAAAATCATAAAAATATAGTTTAAATAATGCTTTTTCCCCCCTTTCTTGTTCCCATATCTTAAAAACAGAGCAAAAATGATAATTTTTTTAAAAATATATTTACTAGTTCCCGCTTTCTATCAATCATAAAAAAAATATGGCGAATGTTTCATAAACGGTGTTTATAATCGGGTTCGGTGCTTATGCTAAATTAATGTATTCTAGCGGAAATTTTTTGGAAAAATCCTGAATCGCAATCATGAAATTAGACGTTATTTTCAAGATAAACTCTCAATGCTTATAAACAAGAGTATTAAAAAAAAAATACTATTCTTATTTTTATACTTATTTAAACTGCTGATTAAAATATTAATTTAAAAAATATATTCATAAAATATATTGAAACACCAATCCAGTTGATATTTTGGTCCATGTTTTCTTCCATTTTTTTTCACCATGTTAATAAGAATTAAGATATCGAAAACATATAAATGTCTTAAAATGTTTATCTTTTCAATATTGCATTCATATGCCAGTCATCTTTATGGTTTGGTAAAAATCAACTGAAGTATATTAAGATTTTAAAATTTTGATGCATTTTATTGTTAACTCTTAATCAGCTTCTAATAAAAAATGCAAAATTAGTCTGATGTGCCCCCCCCCTTCCCTTTCTCTATTGCTGACTAAAATACTAATTTAAAAAATATATTCATAAAAGATTTTGAAACATCAATCCGTTCGATGATTTGGTCCATGTGTTTCTAAAATTTCTTACCGTATTCATAAAAATTAATCCTGTTTATCTTTGTAGTATTGTATTCATATGGCAGTCATCTTTGTGCTGACAGGATTACAGTTTGGTAAAAATCAATTAAAGAGTATTGCAATTTAAACATTTTTGTTGCATTTTCATTTAACTCTCTGAGAATCTGAATTAAAAAATATATATAATTAGTCTGAGTTCTTTTTTTTTTTATCTTCTGATTTAAATACCAATTAATATATATATATATATATATATATATATATATATATATATTTATTTTAAACATCAATCCTTTCCATGTTTGACCGCATTCATAAAAGTTAATGTACCGAGAACATATACATATGGCTTATCATGTTTACCTTTTCAATATCGCATTCATATGCCAGTCATCTTTTGCTTGGGAGATTATAATTGGCAAGAATCGAAAGAAGTGAATTATGATTAAAAAAATTGACACATTTTTAAACCTCTAAGAATTTAAAAAAAAAAAAAAATTATACATATATATAAAATTAATCTCAGCTGTCTTTTTTCAACTGTGTATTAAAAGGCTAGAATAAAAAAATATATATTGATAAAATATTTTCATTCAACAATCCACAAGATGAAAATTAATTTGCTACTAGTTTATGAAATATAGTTTTTAGTTCGTCCATAAAGATATTTAACACTTTCCAACATAATAGTTAAAAAGTGTTTATGCATTCGTGTTGTATCTTATGGGTATCTTATACCTTATATGTCAATGGGATTCACTATATAATATTTGCTATTGAAAATGAAGCGTGTAGCATTTCTAGTTCTTTTAGAGAGTAATTACAAATGTGAATTCCATTAGATTATGGTCTACAGTGTACCACTGAAGTTTTGCAGGTCTTAAAAAGACCCAATACGATGTTTTGCCCATGTTTAACTGTATTGACAACAATGAAGGTACTGGGAACTTATAGATGATTAACATGTTTTTTTTTTTTTTTCAATATTACATTCATACGCCAGTTATTTTTTGTGCTGAAGGGATTACAGTTTGACAAGAATCTACTGAACATCATTATTATTTAAAAAATATATATGCATTTTTATTTAACCCAAGATTTAAAATAAAATTTTTAGAGCAGTATTTTAAAACTTTTTTTACCTTACGATATTCTTAAATCACTATATAATAAACATATTTAAACTTGCAGAGGCACCTTTAAACTCGTAAATTAAACTTCTACGGCACACTGATGAAGAAAGAATCGCAAGGAAGAAATATACCTCTAACAGATCTCAAGTTTTAAAAATTTCTTCAATAAAATTTTTATTATTTTTCCACTTTTCAGAAATTTAAAAGGTCCTCCCACCCCCACCTCCCTAATGTCCATAAATTTACAATACTAAATGTACCTAACAATAAGGGTACAAGCTAAATATAATCCAAAAATTAAGAAAGTACGTTAATTAGTTGCGGAGTAATTAAAGAATACAGAAATAGTGGATCAGTGGACCGGTCCGGGGTAATACTAAGCCCCGGACCCCGGACCAGCCTAAATTCGTGTGACGTCATCATTTTTACATTATATTCTGAATTTTGCAGTGAAACAAACTGTACATTAATGGACAAACATAAAGTCCACTTTTCAGAAATTTAAAAGGTAAGTTTTGAACTTACATCCTTCGCTACTTCAGGCATTTTTATTACATTTGTTAGTTTAATCCTTTTCTTTTAAAGCAATAGTTTTTCATTAAAAACATTAATTTTAACTTATTGTGAAGCAATTGTTGATTTTCTCGCAAACTCATGAAAAGTGTTAAAACATAAAGTAGCAAGAAACGCAACTTTATTACATAAAACCTCATCAATAAATTAAACATATTTTCTTAAAAGATACTAGGGTTAATTGTTAAAATTTTTATAAAACTTGGCAAATTTTTTTTTTCAGCACACCTGAGATTACCTTACGGCACAACACCGCGTCGTAGCAGCTTATTTAGTTAAAAACCTCTGTGGAGCAGATATAATTTTTCTTTTCCATCTGTTAACTAAAAAGCTACAAAAATATTTATAATAAAAAATTAAAATATGAATCAACGAGGCAAAATTTTATTTTGCTACTATTTTATTAATTGTTAATCAGATATGATAATAGTGATAATATGATAAATTTCATACAATCTTACAAGCCAAAAATTTTTTCTTAACAGCCAAAAAAATGTAAGATAAATTTGAAACTTGTTATGGCAAAATTTATGTGTCTGCAAAAAAAATAATTCATTATCTACGAGGGTGTATCAAATACAAAGGAGAATTTTTTTTATATTTCTTGTCATGGTAATGTCATATAGGTAGTTTACCGTCAAAAAATTTGCATAAGTTTATTCTTCCTAAATTCATTTATTTATTTTTTAACATAAGTTGAGAATTTAATTTTTAACATAATTTGAGAGTACCTAAGTACTGGCTACCTAAAGTATAATCGGAAAACTTTTGGCAACTGAAAATGTCAAACTTACTGAAATTTGGCACTGATAATGTACAATTCGTAAATGAATTTTTCGTAAAATCTTAGAAGCCAAAGGTTGGTTTTACCAGCCAGCAAGATGCAAGATACATTCAAAAATTGTTATGTTAAAATTATATGTGTCCGCAAAAAATAATTCTTTATCTACGAGGCTGGATCAAATATAAAGGAGACTTTTTAATATAAACATTTTTTTTTTTTTTTGTCGGGGCAATTATGGTAAGCAGCTTACGGTCTAAAAAATTCTATCGGTTTATTCTTCATAAATTCATTTATTTAGTCGTTATATTATATGGAAATATATGGAAAGTATTACTTCAGTTGCACAAAGTATTATTTGAAAAATTTTAACAAATGAAAATGTCAAACCTATTCAAATTTGGCACCAATTGAATCCATTTTTATATAAAATGGATGACAGGAATTTTCACAAGAACCAAAACGATTAATCTACACTAATATTATAAAGAAGAAACGATTTTTTTTTTTTTTTTTGTAGGGGGTAATCTTTGGAACTATCGAAGCGATTTCAAAAGTGATGGTGGCAAATTGATGGTGGCAATCCCTGCTCCAACATAGGCTATATTTTACGTCGGTGCCACTACCCCCAGGAGGTGCAGGAGCGAAAAACGTTCTAAAATTTCGACTTTTTTTTTTTTTTTTTTTTTTTTTTTTTTTTTAAATACTGAAGGAGCTAGAAACATGAAATTTGGCATGGTAGTTACTTATAAGATGATGTAAATGCTCTCTAAGAACAAATTCTTAAAAAAATTCGAAATTTAAAAGGGTGAGATGAGCGAAAAGCGTTCTAAAAACATTCTAAATTACATTTTCTATGGAATCCCTGGAACTACAGAACAGTTTTCTAAAGTGATGGTGGCAAATTGCTGCAATATAGGCTATATTTTATATCGGTGCCACTAACCCCAGGGGGGTGCAAGAGCGAAAAGCCTTCTAAAATTTCGATTTTTTTTTTTTTTTTTTTTTTATAATGAAGAAGCTAGAAACTTGAAATTTGGCATAGTAGTTATTTATAAGACGTAAATGATCTGTAAGAACAGTTTCTAAAAAGTTCGAAATTTAAAAGGGTGAAATGAGCTAAATGTGTTCTAAAAACATTCTAAATTACAATTTCTATGGAATCTTTGAAACTACCGAACCAATTTTAAACGTACTGCTCGCAAATTGATGGTGACAGTCTTTGCTGTAACACAGGCTATATTTTATGTCAGTGCCACTACCCTCAGGGGATTGCAAGCGTGAAGACCGTTCTAAAATTGCAAGTTTTATTATACTGAAGGGATTAGGAACTTGAAATTGGGCAAGGAAGTAACTTATAAGATATACATGCTCTCTAATGACAGTTTCTAAAAAATTAGAAATTTAAAAGAGTGATATGAGGGAAAACTGTTCTAAAAACATTCTAAATTACGATTTCTATGGAATTGTTAAGGACAGAAACTTGAAATTTGACATGGCTGACACTTTTTGAGACACAAGTGTACACATATAACTGTTTTTTAAAATAAATCGAAATTTAAAAGGGTGAAAGAGGGAAAAAAGTTCAAAATTAAGATTTTTTTTTCTTACTAAACAGGATTAGAAACTTCAAATTTAGCATGGCGGTTACTTTTAAAATAGAAATTTTCGCTAACAATGGTTTGTAAAGAAATTCAAAAATTCAAAGGATGAAATGAGCGGAAAGCGTTTAAAAAGCGTTCTAAATTGCAATTACTATGGAGTTGTTAGGGGTAGAAACTTAAAATTTGACATGGCTGTTTGCTTTTAAATCATAAATGGTCGCACAGAACAATTTGAAAACAAAATTGAAATTTAAAAGAGTTACATACGTGAGAAGCGTTCTAAAAACATTCTAAATTACGAATTATTTAGAACTTTTAAGGCTAAAAACTTAAAATTTCACCTGGCTGTTACTCACCCAGAACAATTTACTAAAAATGCGAAATGTAAAAGGACAAGAGCAAGAAAACAACAACAACAAAAAGTACTAAAATTGCTATTTATGTGATACAGCTGGTATAGAAGCTTTGTATTTGGCATGTTGGTTACTCTTAAAATGCAAATGCTCGCTAAGACCGGTTTCTAAATAAATCGAAATTTAACAGGCTGAAATGAGCGGAAAACAGTCTAAAAATGTTCTATATTATGATTTAATTGGATTTATTCGGGTTAGAAACGGGAAATTTAGTATAGTTGTAAATTTTAGGATGCAGACTTTCGGTATAAACAGTCTATTAAAAATTCGAAGTTTAAAGGTGTAAACTGAGCGGAAAACGTTATAAATTATGTTTTTTCTAAATTGTTAGCAATAGAAACTTAGAATTTAACATGCTTGTTATTTTCTTTACGTAAATGCTTCCACAGAACAGTTTTAACAAAATTCGAAATTTAAAAAAGGTGCAGAAGCAAAAAACATTCTAAAATTGCGATTTTAATAATGCTGCTGGTATAGAAAGTTTAAATTTGGCATGATGGCTATTTTTAAGATTTCAGTGCTCGCTAAAAACTATTTCTAAAAAAAAAAAAAAAAAAATTAAAAAAATCGAAATTTTAAAAAATGAAATAAGCTGGAAAAGTTCTATAAACATTCTAAACAATGATTTATCTGAAATTGTTAGGAATAGAAACTTGAAATTTTACATGGCTGTTACGTTAGAGACACAAATGCATCCACAGAACAGTTTTTAAAATTTTTGAAATTTTAATGTGAGCAGGAACAGAAAAGTTTTAAAATTGCAATTTCTGTGATATAGTTATTACAGAAATTTGCTTAATTAGTGTGGCTTAATTAGTAATTTCTGAATAATCTGTGGCAGTAAAATTTCTTCTCATGAAAATAGGCCAACGAATACCACTTGCCATTTTTCAAGAATTACGCGAGCAAAGCCGCGGGTTTTTCTAGTTAATTAATAAAAATGAAATTTATATAATTTAAATTATTCTTATTATTTAAATTTATTATTAACTTATTATTAATTTAATTAATTAAAAAAATCTTCCGAATTAATAAAAAATTCTTTTTGTAAAAAATGCCAAAATTTAAAAATAAAGATTCAATACAGATATATGTGTCAAAATCGCATGTGATTTTTGGCTGCCGATTTTCTGCTGATATCGGATTTTTTGAAGTCTTATATTATGCTCAATTGGAAATTTTAATAACCACTTATCTATTGCAGAATACCAATTAGTAGATGGGCACAAACGTTATTGAAAAATAAATATGAAATGGTAGTTTTTATCAGACATATCATAAATTGTACGGGACAGTAGTGACATTTTTTACAATTTTGCCACTTTACTTAAAAAATAACACTTTTGGAATGTTGTGTGCACTATTTTCAAAGACATATCAAACCTACGATTAAATGGATAGATATTAGTTAATCTATAAATATCAACATTTAAATTAACAATGGGGACTTAAGTAATAGTTAATAAATGTACACTGTGAAAAAAAAATTCGGAAAAGTTTCCGGTAGGAATAGGAATTGCAGTTGCCCTTATAGGTAAGGAAACTTTTCCGAACCAACACGGAAAAAAAAGAAAAAAAAAAAAAACGAAAGTTTTTTCTTTCCGACAGGAAACTTTTCCTGTTTGATAGAAACTAATCTTTAGACACAGAATAAATTCCTGGGTCTTACGGAAATCTTTCCATTCACATAAAGAAACGTTTTGGAAGAATGGTAGAATAGATAGAAAGTATTCCGTTTTAAAAAGGAAAACTTTCCATTCACACTAAGAAATGTCTCGGTAGAACGGTAGAATAGACAGGAAGTATTCCGTTTTAAAAAGGAAACTTTTCCGAATCAGTCAGTAAGCTAATTTTGAAAAAATTAAAAATTCCTGTGTAGAATAGAAACTTTTTCTTTACTTTACGGAATTTTTTTTCATTATGATCCGAAAATTTTCTGTATTGTAAAGAAACTTTTGTTTTAAAGAGTAGGAACATTAACAGATGAAAATATTGCTTTTGGACACTGTTTTGATTTCCTTTTATCTCAATTAAATATTATTAAGAACTTTTTTGAATACATATACACATTTTAAGTATTTGTTATCATAAAATGCATTACATGTAATGCATTTTATGATAACAAAATGCATTTTATGATAACAAAATACTTAAAATGTGTGTATGTATTCAATAAAGTTCTTAATAATATTTAATTGAGATAAAAGGAAATCAAAACAGTGTCCAAAAGCAATATTTTCATCTGTTATTGTTCCTACTCTTTATAAGAAAAGTTTCTTTACAATACAGAATCAGCTTCAAATTTTATTTATTTGTTAGAAGTATACTGATAAGTTTAGCTCATAGGTATTTACATTTTTTTTAAATAAGTATTTTATACAAGGAATGTTAGGGATACACACATATATATCTACCCTATATATATAAAATCCTAATGAAACAAATTTGTGAAACGATTTTATGAAACGATTTTATGAAACGAATTTATGAAACGATTTTATGAAACGACTGATTAAACAACTGATTATGTTTCAGGGCTATTTTTAATAAAATATTAAACGCTTGATAGTAAAATTAATACCAATTGTCCATAAAAATCCGCGGATGTCAAAACTGGTAATAGAATTTTGAAATTGGAATTAGTTTTCGAGATATTAATTTTTTTCTAATTTTAATGACATTTCTCTAATGATGGCAACCAATTACTCAGTTTTTTTTTTTTTTTTTTGTGACAAAAAAGAGAAAAAAATTGAAAAGGATCCCGATAGGGATTATTGATTTCTTTTTATTCGTCATTTTCAAATTGAAATTGAATTTATCTTTTATTTTAATCGATAATGAAGACAAGATTGTGATTAAATGATGTTTTTCAGGAAAATTTGAAAAACAAATCACATTTCTATCGTCAGGATTCAATCGTCTGTCAGAATTTAATTTAATTTATTCGGTGCTTTTCCAGTATATGGGGACTTGACGAAATAGGGAAAATAGCCTTGGCGGAAAAGGAAATTTGGCAACATACTTTCTGTCAAACTATTCACTTTGTCATTTCGTATACATAAGCATTTTTTCATTATTTATAGAATTTCTTTAGCGTAAAATGTCATTTATCCTATTTTATATATAATCAGAAGTAATTTGTATAGAAAAAACAATAATAATATACGTATAATTAAAATACGCATATAAACAAAAAATCGTCGAATTTGTTTCCATGGCTGTTTATGTCATTTGGCACCAAATCTCACTTTCTGATGCCCGAATTGCGCCAAGCTTTTTAAAAAAGCGTAAGACCCCTATAATAGAAAAGCACCAAAAAGTTCATTGGGTTTGTTTTCATAACTTTTGGCAACAAATCTATGTATATTAACGAATCTATCCCTTTTTGAAGCTCGAATTACGCCAAACCTAAAAGCAAAGGATCCTATACTGGAAAAGTACCCAATTTTCTTATGGACAATATTCAAGTGACATAACATGGTGTAAAATTATCGCGGATGGATAGCAAATTTGTTTAAATATCTCATCAATTGATGCTAAATAAATGCAGGCATGCATGCACAAAATATTTAATTAATTTTGTATGATAAATAATTATTAGAAAATTCGTATATACATATTAATTAAAATAAATAATTTACATATTTAAAATAACATAAAAATATGCATGATGGTGCACTAAAATAGAGAGAAAATTAAAACCTGTTACTGAAAATATCTATAACATAGTACTTTTCAATACCGTGGTTCTTAATGTTATTCACAAGCAGATGGAATTTTTCTCATCCTTAAACGCAAAGGAAGAATAGAATACAGATCATTGTTATACAAGTCCGAGAGGTAGCCACAATTTAAACCTAACCATTTTATACAAGCTGGTTTTCAAGTTGTAATTGATTTTACTTATCAATCCCGAAAACAGTCGTCGGTTGTCGCAACAGTTGTGTTTGAGACCATGATAATCAAAAAAATGTCCCATTAAAATGTAAAAAGCATGGCAACCCAGTTACAGATTTACCAATATTTTTAAAACAAAGCACGCTGTCATGTTTTTAGAGGCCTCGACCTCTGAGCGGGGGTTGGCGAGCGTAGCTCGCAGGGGGTAGGCCCCCTAGTATATATATATATATATATATATATATATGTTCAGTTTGTTGGGGGGATCTGTTTTGTTGTCAATTTTGTTGTCAATCATCAGTTTATTCATAATTTCACAGTTTTTGTTGGTGGCTGTAACGTTTATTTAATGGTTATATATATATATATATATATATAACTAAATATTCAGATGATGCTAAACCAGTGTTGAATTCAGAGACTTATTTCCTTTTTGGAAATTGCACTTTTTAACCATTAAAAGCATAATATCTCAAATCTTCTGCATGGGGAACATTTCAATGCTCCAGGGGGTTCCCAGCGGGCCACCCCCTGAATTCAATACTGTGCCAAACAAATGTTTAATATTACTAAAAAAAAGGAGCAAGCCTGTATCCTCAAAAAGCTCAAATTTATTCCACTGGGTGTAGCACAAGTATATTCTATGCATATGAGGTGTATGCAGCTACTTTGAAGTTTATTGTCGCTGGAAAGAATTTCTATTGCTATATTTCTAAAACAAAGGACATACAAAACCTATCTTTTTAAATCATAATATTGCCCATCCCTCCTTAAAAAACAGAAATAGCCATTTGACTGAAAATTATCTTCTTCCAATATTATGTTTTAAAAAAATAAGCTTAGGGGGTCGTCATCATTCTTAAATTGTACCAAACTCCAACTTTTCAATACATACACCTAATTTTGACATTATACTTTTTTTTTCTGTAAACTTCTCCCAAGGATACGAAACAAAAAATCACTTGGTCAAGTGGTTTAAGAAATATGAAGGTTTAAAAAGTCTTAATGTGAAATTAATTTGCAATTGATGAAAAACAAATTGCAATGCGGGTAGCTTTTTAAGCGTAATTCAAAAACTACTTGATGTAATAATTTTGGATTCGCTTATTTGAAGATTTTTAAAATCTATTTGTTAAAATTGTATAGATTATGTTTAGTTCTCTCTTAAAAAAAAAAAAAAAAAAAAAAAAAAAAAATGTATTTTTAAATTCATTTCAAAAAAGAAAAAAATTAACCTATGAATTTTTAATAGAGGTGGATTTCTGGAGGCTTCAAATATGCAAATCCAAAATCACAGATAGTTGGTAAGTAGTTTTTGAGTTATGCTTAAAACATAGGATTATATGAGACTTATTTCTCAATTTATCAATGTATTTATCAATGCTGTAACTATTTGAGTTTTCACGATAGTTCACTGGTTTTTTCATATGAGTTGCCCTATAGTATTGACTATCAAATCATAACAAAAATGTTTGCTGTAGTTCGCGCATGCGCAGTTAAAATTAATTTCATAAAAATACCTATATCTCATCAAATATTCAATATATTGATATTTTAATCACAGTATACTATATTTCTACGATTCTTTGTCAAGTTTTTGGAAAGTGGTGTTAAATTTGGCTGAAAACTCTGCATGTTATAAAAAAAAACTTTTGAATTTTTCACAGAAACGTTAATATATTCACGAATATACATGCTATACTTACAAAAAATGCACACAAATGTTGAACAGAACCTACATAGTCATTTACTACAGTGACAGACCATTTTTAGCATTTTTCGTTACTTGGGTGATCGAAAATATTATTTTATTATTAAAGTTATAATCCCCCCCCCCCCATAGTTGTCCTCGCGATAAAATATTCACTGAAAACTCTGCATGTTATAAAAAAAAACTTTTGAATTTTTCACAGAAACGTTAATATATTCACGAATATACATGCTATACTTACAAAAAATGCACACAAATATTGAACAGAACCTACATAGTCATTTACTACAGTGACAGACCATTTTTAGCATTTTTCGTTACTTGGGTGATCGAAAATATTATTTTATTATTAAAGTTATTATCCCCCCCCCCCCCCATAGTTGTCCTCGCGATAAAATATTCACTGAAAAACATCAAGTCAAACAAGACCTTTACATCCTCAAAGTTTAAGGGCATTCCGGGCATTTCCTCACGAGTTTCAGTAAGATAATCGACGAAACGTCTGAAATCGGTCACTGATCCTTAATTTCTGGACACCAGTGTAATATTAATAAAGTAAATCTAAAAACTTTTGAAGCCATGTAACTTATAAGAATATACAGAATTCAGCTAATCCTAATAAATAGCTTGATGATAAACAATTTTTAGAAGCCATGTAATTTGAAAATGTACAAGACTTTGAACTTGAAGCTCAACTGAAAATTATATAACAAAAAGCCTTGCTGAATGAAAATCTTTTTTAAAAACAGGGTTCGTGATTTTACTTATTTATTTAATAAAAAAATCATATATATTTTTAATTATTTAAATCAGTTATTTTTTTAATTAAAAATACAATTTTAAAATTATACATTTTAAAGTAAAATAAACTTTACTAAGTAATTAAAATTAACAATTAGAAGTGTCCATTTAAATATATTTGAAATAAAAAAAATATATAGAAACTCATTCACTATATTTTAATCATATAAATAGTTAAAAATATACAGTTTAAAAAAATGGAGCTACAGAAAAAGATTTAATTTAGAAATGTGAATTCTCTTTTACTTTTGAAAACATGAAATAAATAAAACAAATTGTCTTGTGTCATCACTTATTTACAAAAACTGCAATTTAACAAATATCCTATTCTGTATAAATACATATACCACCTTGAATTACTCCTTTGATAAAATAAAAAGCATATGCACTCTGCATTACTAAAAGCTAAAGCTTTTTGTTCTGACCAAATTTCTTTATTAAAAATCTTAAAATATAAAAGATAATGTAAAAATTTTATTCAGAAAGAAAATGAAATTTTAAGCATTGTATTCTAGATCTGGATTATGTACAGATTCCTTTAAACATACCTATTTCAAATTATATACACTACTCTGGAATACGTACAATATTCATTTAATGAATTTAGAGCATATATTAAACACACTTAAGATGATTATGATTATATTTTATAAATTTCAATGGATATGAAAAAAATATTCTTTGTTATTAAAATGTTTGAAAAGAAACACCAATTTTCCAGCTTTATGAGTTCCTAAGCGATTACAGAGTTTACAGTGAATTAAAGTTTGATTTATTTGAATTTAAAATAAAAATAATCAAATCAGGCTTTTTTTTTTTTTTTTTTTTTTTAAGATTTTAAAACTTTAGTTGTTTATGAGTTTACATTTGCAAGTAATTGAAATTGTATGAAAAAATATGTATATAACATTTCAAAGTATATTACTTACCATGGAATCTTTATTTTCCGAATCTTTCTATAAATAAATTACGTTGGAATATTGAACCATTTGTTATTTACATGTGCACAATGAAGTCATGAGATATCTACATAAATATCAATAAATATACTGTTGATTGACCTATATTTATTTATTCTAACGTTTTACATATCCTCACAGAAAGTCTCCATTTTTTTGTATTAAAAAATTCACATAAGATTTACATATTTTTTAATAGATAAATTTATGCATTAATCTTTTAACATTTCACAGCTGAGATTCTCTTTTTTTTAATTAGGATTTTTATTTTAAAGTGTGATATTTGATATAAATAAAATTAAAAAAAAAACATGAATTTTAAGTTATGTCTCCCTCACTCTTTAAATTTACAATGTATTTTTGTCAAAACATAATATTTATAATGAAATATCTTAACCTAAATTTGAAATATATTTTTAAAGTTTATTTAAGTCAATCAGTTGATTTTAATATCGATTTAAATCAGGATTAAAATCAAGCTGATTTAAATCAATGAACTCTGATTAAAAACTGTTAGAATATACAAGTTTTATTTAGCAATTATTTAATTTAAATTGAGATTACAGTGCTGAAATATAATTTCAATTATTGATCTAAATATTTTAAGATTTCTGAGCTTTCTGTACTACATGATTGATTGGATAATGTTGAAAATATTGAAAATGAAACTATGCTTAGATTTTAAAAGACACCAACATTTGCCAATGGCTGTTAAAAAAGTTATTAAAAATAGTTTCTTTTCAAAACCATGTACTTGCACACAGTATTTTAACAAAATATTATATTAAAGTAAAAGTTTTAACACCACTCCGGTGAATCTGCTAAAAAATCTTATCAGAAGCCAAATTGATAACTTAAAACACAGGTGCAAAAATCTAGGCGCCAATGGGCAACACCCCCTATATTCAATATATTGAATATAGGGGGTGTTGCAATGGGCCGATTCCCACCTCTAAATTATTAGTATTCTTCGCCTAATAAGAATACTGATAAAATTTAGGCACAGTATACTAATAAAATTTGACGAAGAATACTAATAAATTTAGTGGTAGGAATCAGCCCATTGGCGCCTAGATATTTGCACCCCTGACTTAAAACCTGCATTATATTTTGAAGCAAAAAATAAGGACTTGTGAATAATACTTATAAAACTCCTTACAAATGAAAAAAGCAAAAATATGGAAATATAAGCACTTTCTTACAGTGGAAGTCCAGTTACCTGTAAAAATTTATGTATATTTAAAGTCAAAATTTTATCATGAATAATGACAAAGAAAGAAATGTTTGTGAGTCTTGTATTCTTCAATGGCAGATCACTTAATAGAAGAATATTAAAAATTACAAATAATTCAGGAAAAATATATAAAAAATAAGTGTCTATTTAATAAAAAATCTGACTTCGCAAATGTGTATGTGCTATTTTTTTTAAACTTAAACTTAGTAAAATAAATCACTCGCATTTAATCTGCACAAACATTAAATTGCACATACTAACAAATTGCACATACTAAATTGCACATACTAACCATTTAAAAAAATATATATAAGTTACTCGATTTTTTTTCTGGCTAACTACAAAAGACAGAAAAAATAAAACAAACATTTATACTGAAAAATAACATTTATTTTCAACAAAACTATAAATCAAAATGTTATAATGAAAAAAAATTACAGCAATACTGATATTACTTCCATCGACAGTTCTTCCCTTAGAATAGCTGCACTTAGTAAAAAAGTAGACCTAGATTCTTTAATTTCTTCCAGGCCTTAATTTATTACACAATATGATGCTACCAAAACAAAATTGTCTTAGGATATTTCTCCGAAAAAACTGTCAAACCATCAATATTATTCGAGAACAGCATGATTTCCTTTCTTACATCATCATTCGCTATTAAGCAAGGATGATATGCTCTAGCTGGAATGCGACACTGATCACTGCAGTGTTATCCTGCAATAATAACAATAATAATATTTATATATTTTTATTTTACTAATTTCTAGTGATCATGTATATTTAATAGGACAAAAACAGCACAACAGCAATGAATGATTAAGAGGACTCTTCGTCTTCAGCGATAAGTATTTATAAGAGCATAAAATTTGAAAATTTTCCTTTAAATAAAAATTTTAAAATCATAAGTTTTTTAAATACTTAAAAATTAAGGAAATTTTTTTAAATGTACGATTTAAAAATGTTAATTTAAAGATGCACTTTGGACATCTGCTTCCTGCTGGTCAAAGCTATATTTTGATAATTGTATAAGTGAATGTATTACCTCTTTAAAATTTACATAGGTTACCATGGGATTTCACGATCAGCATTAAATAAAAAAAAAAAATAGTGCCACAGGAATATAATAGAACAAGTGGGTAAGTGTGATCGAAGATCGCTCATAGGGTTTCGTTTAATATTCCTTTCAAAACACTTTATCCTTTCTTTAATAAATCCAAATAAATTTCATTTATCAACAACAACAAAAAAAAAAGTCATGTTTTTTATAAAGTAAAAATTTACCGATTGTGCATGAAAACCCATTTCTTTAAATTAGGGGGTGGAGATTAGCCCCGTTCCCTCCCTTAATACTTCACCAATTAACCTTCAAAACTAATCAGGGAAGCACCTTATCAAACTGAACCTATATACAAAATTTGAAGCAAATCGAATAATTCTGCATGAAAAACACATTTATCTAAATTAAGGGAGAGATTGGACCTTATTCCCCCTTTTTATACTTAACCAATGAACTGAACCCCCAAAACTAAACAGAGAAGCAACTTGTCACATTGAACCTATATACAAAATTTGAAGCAAATCGGATAATTCTGCATGAAATACCCATTTATCTAATTTAAGAAGGGGGATTTGCCTCCCGTCCCTACCCTTTATACTTAACCAATGAACCCCCAAAACTGATCAGGGAAGCGCCTTATCAGAATGAACCTATATACAAAATTTGACACAAATCGGATAATTCTGCATTAAAAACCCATTTATCTAAATTGAGAGGGGGTTGGTCACAGTTCCCCCTTTATACTTAATGAATGAACCCCCAAAACTGATAAGGAGAAGCGTCTTATCACAATTAACCTATATAAAAATTTTGAAGCAAATCGGATAATTCTGAATAAAAAAACCCATTTATCTAAATTAAGAGGGAGGATTGCCCCCCCCCCAGTTCCCCTTTTATGCTTAACCAATGAACCCCCAAAACTAATCAGGAAAGCGACTTATCACAATGAGCCTATGTACAAAATATGAAGCAAATTGGATAATTCTGCATTAAAAACCCATTTATCTAAATTAAGGGGGCGATTGGACACCGTTCTCTTGTTTATACTTAATCATGGAACCCCCAAAACTGATATGGGGAAGCGTCTTATCACAATTAACCTATATACAAAATTTGAAGCAAATCGGATAATTCTGCATAAAAACCCATTTATCTAAATTAAGGGGGGGGATTAGCTACCGTTCCCCTCTTTACACTTAGCAAATGAACCCCCAAAACTAATGAGGGAAGCGCCTTATCACAATGAAGCTTTATACAAAACTTGAAGCAAATTAGGTAATTTTGCATTAAAAACCCATTTATCTAAATTAGGGGTGAGTAGTCCCCCGTTCCCCTTGATACTTAACCAATAAACCCCCAAAATTAATCAGGGAAGCGCCTTATCAGAATGAACCTATAAGTAGATAATAATTGGGGGGTTCTACGCCAGCTGTGGGTAATGTGGTGACCTCAAGGTCGAAGGAAGGTCACTGGAAGTGCCAGGTGTGGACACCGGAAGTGGCAGGTGTTGATAACAGACATGTTGAGACAGGAAATGATCCCGGGAGAGGAAGTAAGACCGGAAGGGATTAGGAGATAAGGACAGGATGAGACGTATTTTTTCTAAAACGGTTTTAATCAGATTCTTTCTTGAGAGGGAAAAATTTTCTGCATCAGTACAGTTCGCGCAGTCAACCTCAAGGTTGAAGGAAGGTTAGCGGAAGGGACAGGTGGTGATAACAGACATGTTTATACAGGAAGTGATTCCATAAGCAAGAAAGGAAGCAATTAGGAGATATCGGTAGGATGTTCTACACCAGATGTGCTGACCACACAAGGTCATAGGAAATGACAGATGTTGATAACACACAGGATGGAACAGGTATCTTTAGACAGGAAGTAATCGTGGGTCTTACCGGAAACAGGACAGGAAGTGAAGTGTGATAAGGTTTTCTGACTTTATAAAAGTTTAATATGAATATTTTTTTCTATAAAAAGAGTTTTAATTAGGTTCTTTCTTGAGAGGGAAAAAAAATTTAGTTTTTTAATTTCATAAAAGTTTTTTTTTTTTTTTTAAATTTTATAAAAGTTTTTATGGTTGGTGGGAAATGTGATTTTAAGTGTTTAAAAGGGTGTGACGTGTGTAAGATGTATCATTTGTAAACATGACTTCGAGAGAGGAAGTGTTGAGTGTTGTGTGTCTCTATATAACAATTTGCATTGTGTATTCGTTGATTTATGTGTTTACCGGTAGTGAAAAATTTAAAGTGGATTTTATACTGAATTTAAATGAAACGGGAAATTTATCTCTTTCGATATGATGCGATTCAATATTAACGTCTCACGTAACAAAATTTTATGTTGTAATGAAGGCGATTTATCCGATTCCAAGTCACGCAGCAAGTTTTGGTGGTGTAAATGCCTTGTATCTTGCTGCCAAAAGCAAAGTCAAGAAGAAGACGATACAGAAATGGCTAAGCGGGTCGACTCGTACACGCTTCACAAACTGGTTCGAAGACATTTTCCGACGAATCGAGTGATTGTGTATTCAATGGATCAACAATGGCAGACCGATCTGGTGGATCTCATCAGTTTACAAAAGTACAATCAAGGGTTTCGTTACCTACTTACGTGTATAGACATTCTCTCTAAATATGCGTGGGTGATTCCCTTAAAAACGAAACGAGGAGAAGATGTTGTGAAAGCGTTTCAAACTATTTTTGTAACGAGAAAACCCAAGGCGCTTCAATCGGATGCTGGACAGGAATTTAAGAACCAGCTTTTGCAAAGATTATTAAAACAAGAAGGCGTTCGATTTTTTACGACGCATAATAATACGAAAGCTTCGGTCGTCGAACGCTTTAACCGTACCCTGAAAACTAAAATGTGGAAATATTTTACCCATAACCATACTTATCGTTATATCGATGTGTTAGACTCATTAATGGATAGTTATAACCATACCTATCATTCGAGTATCAAGAGAACACCAGTAGAAGTGACACCCGAGAACGAAAGCGATGTCTGGTTTACTTTGTATGGGGACTTGGAAAATGTGAAAAGAAAACCTTGTGTGTTTCAACCGGTTGATGTGGTGCGGGTTTCGAAACAGAAACTGACCTTTGAAAAAGGATATGAAACCAATTGGACGGAAGAACTGTTTATAGTGACAGAGTGTGTCACAAGAGATCCTCCTGTCTATCGAATTAAGGATTTGATGGACGAACCCATCCAAGGCACCTTTTATCCGCAAGAACTTCAAAAAGTTCAAATGAAAGACACTTATACAATTGAAAAGATTTTAGTGAAACGTAACCGTAAAGGCCGAGTGGAATATCATGTGAAATATAAAGGGTATTCAAACAAATTTAATCAATGGATTCCCTCGTCTGATTTATCTTCCTTATAAGGGAGTGCAAGAAGGTTGAAAGCGCATTTAGAAACATGTCGTTCTACTTGACATTACCCTCGGACAGTTCTAGGAATTATTTTCCCGAGAATAAAATTTCACATTTTATTACTCGATTACCCGCCCCTATCGAATTAAGAGGAGAATGGGAAGTTGGTCTTGTGGAATTTATTTACCCGCATACCTGGTATAATGTGAATAATACGACCAATCTGATTGGATTTGACTTGAACGACGGAAAGACTATTGGTAGACGCATCCCCCCAGGATTTTACGAGACGGTACCGGATATTTTGAAAGCCATCTCTATTAAAGACATTGAAAAAAACATTTCGTTCACCTATAATAACGTTACGAAGAGAGTGACTATCAACGTGCGAGAAAAGTCTAAAGTGATTTTGGAAAACGGTCTGGCACAGATGTTGGGATTCGAACGGTCTGAAATTGAATCCTTAGATGGAAATGTTACAAACTGTTACGAGTTCGTATGTAGCAGATCCATGTGCTCATTATAGAGTGTTGATGATTTATTCGGATATTGTGAAACCGCAAATTGTCGGTGACGTGTTAGCCCCCTTGTTACGAATCGTGAACGTAATTGGAAAAGACGAAGAAGTGATTTGTGCGACCTTTGATCGCCCGTATTACATGTCAATCAGTCGAAAATTATTCGACTCTTTAGAAATTGTTATAAGGACGCACCTGGGCGAATTAACGCCATTTGAGCGTGGGCGGTCGTACGTGAAACTTCACTTTCGACAAAAATATCTCTCGTGATGTTGTTTCCCTACCAGTGTTGTGCGAAATCTTTTGAAGATTATTATACGCAGCAGTTGGGGCATGGTTTAAACTATTATCAAGGCACACCTTTACAAAGAGGTTATGGATTCGGCGGATTGTTTCGGTCTCTTTATCGTGCTGCAGTACCCCTTTTCAAGTCGGGGGCGAAAGCCGTAGGAAAACAATTGTTTCATACAGGTGTAGATGTACTCAACGACCTATCCCGAGGTGAGAACATTAAAATAGCTGCGAAACGACGATTTAAAGATGCTGGAAAAAACTCAACAGATAAAACGGCTACAAAAGTGAAAACGATGATTGGTTCCGGTCGCCAATATAAAAAGAGAAAGCGACCCGCTAAAGTAGTTCCTCAACGCAAAGTCAAGAGAGCGAAAGTACACGATATTTTCGGCTAAAGATGACTGGACTTATTCACCGAGATTCTCCTGCCTGTACCAAATCGGAATTGGACCTATTTTTAATCCCACCCACGCAAACGGCTATTGAAAAAGGATATTATGTTGAATATCACCCTCTCGCTAATATTCACGATGGGGGACCTGTAGAATTTCTTATCTCAGGAACCGGTGAAGATTACTCGGATTTATCTGCTTCTTACATTCATGCAAAAGCGAAAATTGTGAAATCCGACGGAACGGATCTTCCTGCGGGTGAACCGGTTGCCTTTATCAATAATTCTTTAGATTCAGTTTTTCAACAAGTGGATGTGAGTGCCAACGACCGTTGCATCTCCACTTCTAATAATACCTATCCCTTTCGTGGGTACCTCGAATCGTTAGTGAACTATAGTGAAGATGCTAAAAAAACTTTGTTGAGCTGCAAGTGTTTTTACAAAGACGAGAATTTAGAAACATCGGATCCCACTAGCAACGCAAACCCTGGACTCAAGAAACGCTATGAACTGACGCAAAACAGTAAAACATTGGATATGATTGGTCCTTTACACTGTGATATTTTTCAACAAAATCGACAATTACTGAATATGGTGGATTTGAAAATTAAAATGACTCGAAGCAAACCCGAGTTTTGTTTGATGGTGAAGAAAGATGCCGCTCGACCCTTCCACGACTATAAAGTGATTTTAGAACATGCCTCTCTTTTCATTCGGAAAGTGAAAGTCAGCCCTGGTGTGTTATTGGGTCATGCCAAAGCCTTGGAAAAAACAACTGCGAAATATCCCATCGATCGAGTTCTATGCAAGACTTATTCCATATCGACCGGTAGTAAGTCGTTTATGCAAGATAATGTGTTTTTAGGAACCATGCCGAAACGTATTATTATTGGACTTTTAGATATTAGTGCTTATACGGGACAATATGATTTAAATCCCTTTTACTTTCACCATCACAACGTCAACTTTTTAAGTGTTTATGTGGACGGACAACCTGTACCGAGCAAGCCTTTGGAATTGGATTTCAAGAATAACAATTATATAAGAGCTTATCATCGTCTATTCTCTGGTTTTCATCAAGACGCTGGGAATTATTTAACACGTGAAGACTTTGCTAACGGACATACCTTATACGTATTCGATTTAAGTCCCGATTTATGTGACGGACCTCATTTAAGTTTACAACAACAAGGCAATTTACGCATCGAAATTAAGTTTGCCGAAGCCTTAGAAAAAACAACGACCGTGTTAATTTACGCTGAATTTGAAAACATTATCGAATTTAGCAAATCACGTCACGTGATCTGCGACTTTCCCAACTAAATGAATTCACTGCAAATTGAGAAGATTCTTACAGAAGACCCTGTTACTCGAAATTATTTTTGGGTGTGTTTCCAAGTGATCAACTGCCTACAAGAATCGAGAACTATCCTGCCTGTTTTATCTGCAATGTGGACGCGTCTACAGAACCCGGAAGCCATTGGGTAGCCTTTTTTATGTCTTTGCCTCATCGAGTTGAATTTTTCGATTCATACGGAAATAAGCCTAGCTTTTTTCAAGGACCTATAGCGAACTATGTTCATCGTTTTTCACGAGTCAAGTTAAATCCGCTTGTTTTACAAACCCACGTGACTGCCGTCTGCGGGCAATATTGTATTTTTTATCTTTATTCTCGACGTAGAGGTAAAACTTTGAAACAATTTTTATCCTATTTTGTTACAGAAGATATGTCGAATGACCGACGAGTTTATAATTTTGTAGCCAAAAGTTTTGGCATCTCTGCTCATTTTTATCAATAAATGTCTGTGTAAACTGGAAACCCCTGTGTCTGTGATTATTTAAAGTGTGTTCTAATGAGTGTCTGTTTATTAACGATGGAGTTTCCACGCTTTCAACACCCTTGTACGATGCTTTTATCAGCTCCCACTCGAGTCGGTAAAAGTTGGTTTTTACGCGATTTGTTAGCAGAAAGGACCCGTATGTTTAACCCGCCTCCCGACAAAGTCGTCTGGTTTTACGGAATTCATCAAAAGCTCTTTGACGAAATAGAAAACGTAACTTTTGTAGAAGGTTTCCCAGCAGATTATCGCAAGTATTTAGGGACCGATTCCCTTATTATTTTAGATGATTTAATGGCGGAATGCGGCGACGACGAACGACTCACCTATCTTTATACAAAGGGAAGTCACCATTTAAATATTAGTGTTTTATTTATCACGCAAAATCTGTTTCGCAAAGGTAAAGAAATGAAAGGTGTTTCACTCAACAGTCAATATTTATTTCTGTTTAAAAATCGTCGTGACATGAGTCAAATTATTCATTTAGGTCGGCAGTTATACCCAAGTGAAAGTAAATTTTTTCAAGAAGTTTTTGAAGACGCCACTAAAAAACCGTTTTCTTATTTACTCGTGGATTTAAGAAATGAAACGGATGAGCACATGCGCTTAAGAACACAAATCTTACCCGGACAAACGCAATATGTGTATACCCGAAAAAGGGTTTAAAAAGAAAATCATTTACATCTTAATTCAGTTGCGATCATGACAGTGACGGAGAAACAACGTCGCGACTTGGAATTGATTCATACATGTCCAAAAGCTTTACGTCGACAACTTTAAAAAAAATTACCTTCTCGATCGGTAAAAGCTATCTGCGAATGTTCGTTGAATGTGTTGAACGGAAATATACCTTTATCCAACTATCAGAAAAAGACTTTAAAGAAATATAAAACTACACTTAGAAAAATTAGCATAAAGAAAGCTCCTCTGTTTCAAAAAAAGAAACTGATTATTCAAAACCGAGGATTTTTAAATATTTTAATACCAGCTGCCTTGAGTGTGTTAACGGGACTTATCAATGGAGTTCGCCACTAAATACGCCCTCGTGCCACAAGAAGAGTTGACTCGAAATGTGCCTTCTAAAAAGCAAATGACAGAGTTTGATGCAGCCATGTCTAAAATACTCAACAGTGCACGACCCGATTATGAAAAAGTACAAATGTACTATAAACTGTTAAAACGGAAGATGAATTTGCAAGAATTTAATGCTCCTTGGAGATCGAAACCATTTGAGGAAGATGAACCTCACAAGACGGAAACTATTCAAACGAAACCTCACAAGACGGAACCTGAAGTGGAACTTGTTGAGACAAACCTGTTAAGACGGAACATGCTAAACTAGAATCTCCTCACAAGACGGAAACAACCCAAGAAACTGCTTATGACGAATTTGTGATAAACTCAGTACCCAAACACATGAAGAAACATGCTAGTAATTTACTCAAGTTTCTGAAATTGAACTAAATGAAATGGGACCCGGCTGGAAATATTATGTACAATGGAAACACCCTGGAAAATGCAAACTTGGCTGAACTGTTTCATCTTATTTTTAATGTTAGCAAGAAGCCACCTGTGAAACCACCGACAGAAAATTTAAGGGCTCTTCGTGAAATGGGAGTACCCTCCAACACGATTAAAAATAAATATTTATCATTAGAAGCCTTAAAGGACAAGCCTAAAAATGTATCACCTCGAATGAATTTTGTAAAACCCAAAAATAGGTCTGTTACGAAACCTAATGTATTACTGAAACCTACATGGTCAACTTTATTTTAATAAAACTGAATTGAAATGTATCCCTTTGTGTATTTTCTGTAACGAGTGTACATAAAAACAAATAAAATAAGAAAATTCGACACTTACCCTTAAAAACACGTCCACTCTGGCTGTTGGTCTTCACACAACTAACCTTACAACCTTATCTTTAGTAGGGGGCGCTGCCATCGCCGCTAGAGGCGCCACCCGTCTTGCGGTGTGTGACGTCATTTCCGGTTTGAGATAAAAATAAACTTTAAATACACTAGCTCTGTTATTCTTCCTTCCCTTTTCCTCGCTAGCAGTTGTCTGTTTCTTGTTTAGACGTGTTGGGTGACGTCATTACGTATTGGTCTAAACTTGTCCAGACTTGTTTTTGTGTGGCACGTTAAATTAGGTGAGTCATTGTTTTGTTTACTTTTCTTGTTTGGACATGTTTACAAATCCTTAGCATAGACTTACTAGAAAAGATTAGCTTAAACTTATTAAAAATAGATTTTAATTATATTCTAATTTTTTCTCTTATATTTATATAGCTTTTTCATGATGTAAATAGATTAAAATTTAACATATTTTTTAATTTAACCAGCTTAATTTTAAACACTATAAAAAATTAGTATTTATTACACTATGTTTAAAAAATAGATTTCTATTTAAATATTTTCTATTTGTAAAGTTATTTTCACAACATAAATAGGACAAAATGTAACAGATTTATAAATTTTCTTCTATTCTAACACTCACGAAACAAGAAATTGTCTCAAAATACTAGTTATGCTTAAACTTTGCAATGTGCATGTTATCAAAAATGAAAAGTACAATCATTAAACACAAACGAGACTTTCTTCACAAATCGATAAGAATTATCTAAATAAAAGAAATTTGAAAAACCCTATGTGTTATCAAATTTTAGGTCAAGAAAGGAAATAAACTTCTTGAAAAATCACGTAAATAATAAAAGATTCTATTTCCACTTCCTATTTTAATTATGAATATTCAAGAAACTCAGCATATGTTTGTTCAGAAAACATTACTGTTTTGCTAATTTTAAACACAGGAAATTAACTTGTTGATAAACACATTCGAAATATCACCCAACTGACTTCCTGTTTTGTTAATTAGAAACATTCGATAAGCTACACCTATGTTTTTCGGATAACACAGGAAATTGACTTGTTGATAAAACACACATCCGGAATATCTTACACCTTACACTTCCTGTTTTTTAATTAGAAACTGACCATATGTTTGATAAGACAACACTAGTATTTTACTAATTTTAAACACAGGAAATTACCTTGTTGATAAAACTTATATTACAAAGCGGAAATAAGGTTTCTTAAGAATATTCGAGAATCCTGGTTAGTGATGCAATCATGATTTGTTCTAGAAAATACGATAAAATGACGTAAACATGGTGACGTAATCCAGCTGATAAGAAATTGAGGGAGGGAGACATGTCGAAATTTTATTGGTTGATAAGGGAAATGTTTCGTCCATTGAGAGATAGACGGGGAGTGTTTCAGCTTCCGGTCTAAATAGATAAAGAAGAACTCACTTCACAAATCAAGTCATTCTTATTTAAAAATTTGCTTTGTGACCAGTGTTATTTTACTCAAAGTGCTATTTTACTTGAGAATTTCAAGTTTTGTGCTGAAGGATTATTTCAACTTAGCTATAGATAATTCAACTCAAGATTTACATTCTGCGTTACAGGATTTTGAAGTAAGTTAATTATTATTATGTTTGTTTAAACTATTATCTTTAAAAAAGATTAGTAATTTAACAGAACAGTATAGTAAATGGTTTAAAATTATTTATTGTTGTGATTTTTTAAAAGCCATTTGAATGTTTAATCCAAATTTAGTTTTACTTTTTCTGCTATGATATTTTAAATTATTTATTGTTGTGATATTTTAAAAGCTATTTGAATACTTTATACTTAAAAAGAATATTTTCGACACTTCTTAAATAAAAAATTAATCTAACTTTTCTACTATTTAAAAATGGTTTAAAGTAATCTATTTCTAACTATAATAATTAAAAATATTTGCATATGTTTGAAAAAATTTCTAATTCATCCTTTTAATATTGAAATAGATTAACAATCGCAATGTATTTTTTCTTTTTTCTCTGTCTGTTTACAAAAACTTTGAAATATTTGTGTATGTATGATAAAATTTCTAATTTATCCTTTTAATATTGAAAGAGATTAGCAATCCTAATGCATTTTTCTTTTTTTTGTTTCTTTTTCTGTTTAGAAAAACTTTGAAATATTTGTGTATGTATGATAAAATTTCTAACTTAAGCTTTTAATATTGAAATAGATTAGCAATCGTAATGCATTTTTCTTTTTTTTTCTTTTTCTGTTTAGAAAAACTTTGAAATATTTGTGTGTGTGTTTGATAAAATTTCTAACTTAAGCTTTTACTATTGAAAGAGATTAGCAATCGTAATGCATTTTCTTTTTTTTTCTTTTTCTGTTTAGAAAAACTTTGAAATATTTGTATGATACAAATTTCTAACTTAAGCTTTTACTATTGAAATAGATTAGCAATTGTAACATATTTTTTCTTTAAAGTTTTATGTTTACAAAAAACTTTGAAATATTTGTGTATATGTGATAAAATTTCCCCCATTTAATATTCAAATAGATTAACAATCGTAACATATTTTGATAAAGTACTATCTTTACTGTTTTCATAAACTTTGAAATATTTTTGTTTGAAAAAGCAGATAGTCTTATTGAGAAACTTTGTCATCGAAACGCGTTTTTCATTTTTTCATAAAGGTGGATACTTTTCCAGAAAATTGTATGCGAATAGTTTAAATTTGTTCCCATAAATCTTTTAATCGATAAACTTTGTCATCGAAACACGTTTTCCATTTTTCGGTAAAGATAGACACATTTCTAGAAAATGCTGTCAAAGTTGACATTTATGCCTTTATAATTTAAAATAGAGTAGTAAGTGTACGTGACATTTTAGGTAGATTTCGTAAGAAATACTACCTATTACATTCTCACCTAAGTTGGAAATTTTGAAAAATTTTTGCAGATCTACGCCGATCATGACTCCCAGAACCCAAAACCACCCCCAGTTCAAAACTTTATATATCTATTTATCTATCTATCTATCTATCTATCTATCTATCTATCTATCTATGTCACTTTTTTCTGACCACGATAACTGGAAAAATTCTGCATTAATCTTTTACAAACTGATACATAAAATCAAGGGGCATAAAATCTCGGTCAAGTTCGTTAATGGGCAAAATTGAATCAAGGGGGGGAGGGTGGGGGGGCTTTTTGTGAAAACAGAAAAAACCCCATAATTTCTTAATTATTATACGTATCGAATCCATTTAAAGTTATTAATACTTCTAGGAGAAGGGCCGAAAATTTATGTATGACAGATTTTTGATATAATTAAAAATGGCTCCAAGGGGGGGAAAAAGGGGGGGTTTTAGAAGAAAAAAAATCATAGCTTCGTCAATTCACAAGATATCAAATCCGTGTAAATTTATTATTAATCCTCTTATTATTATCTAAAACTTTCACATTGACAAGTTTTTTATAGGACCAACCGTTATAGCAAAAAAAATTAAAAACAAACAAAATCCCTGCCGGCTCCGCCTGCAAACAAGTTACTTTTCGAAGTAGGCAGTTCCAACTCCCGCATCTTTTCGAAACTGATACATAAAATCTCGGTCAAGTTCGTTAATGGGCAAAATCGAACCAGGGGGGGGGGGGCTTTTTGTGAAAACAGAAAAAAAAACATAATTTCTTAATTATGATACGTATCGAATCCGTTTGACGTTATTATTACTTCTAGGAGAAGGGCCGAAAATTTATGTATGACAGATTTTTGATATAATTAAAAATTGCCTTAAGCGGGGGAAGGGGGGGGGGGGTTAGAAGAAAAAAATTCATAACTTCATCAATTCCCAAGATTTCAAATTCGCTTAAATTTATTATAAATCCTCTTAATATTATCTAAAACTTTTATATTGACAAGTTTTTTATAGGACCAACCGTTATAGCAAAAAAAATTAAAAGCAAAAAAACCCCTGCCGGCTCCGCCTGCAAACAAGTTATTTTTCGAAGAAAAATCAAACCAGCAAAATCGAACCAGCGGGGGGGGGGATGGGGGGGGCTTTTTGTGAAAACAGAAAAAAACCCATAATTTCTTAATTATGATACGTATCGAATCCGTTTGAAGTTATTATTACTTCTAGGAGAAGGGACAAAAATTTATGTATGACAGATTTTTGATTTAATTAAAAATTGCCTTAAGAGGGGGGGAAGGGGGTTTTAGAAGAAAAAAATTCATAACTTCGTCAATTCCCAAGATTTCAAATCCGCTTAAATTTATTATAAATCCTCTTAATATTATCTAAAACTTTTATATTGACAAGTTTTTTATAGGACCAACCGTTATACCAAAAAAAAAATTAAAAACAAAAAAATCCCTGCCGGATCCGCCTGCAAACAAGTTAGGTTTCAAAGTAGGCGGTTCAAACTGCCGCATCATCGTAAAAAAGGTCATTTCTTCCGCAATTCCCGACAAACAGGCGCCCCACGGTCTGCGTCTTCGAAATCTACCTGTGCCTGTAGGCCGAGCCGTCAGGGATTTTTTTTAAATATGAACGTGTTTGTTTTGTAGAGTGTTATGGAAACACCTCTCATCGTAGAAATCTTGCAAGATTTACCACCCAGTTTATTTAATGATTTGCAGAGGATGGGTGACTCTTCTCTGCACCATTTTCTATCATCTGTAACCTCTGTGCCTTCTACCAGTACAGACATGAGCAATGCAAACAAGGTTAGTTATTATTATTATTATTTCAAAAAGTTTTGATAGTTACAATTTTAAAATAATAGCTTGTTTTCATAATGAAAATTTCTTTAAAGTTTTAAAAATATACATGTTTAATGTGGTTTGTGAATGAGGGGGTGAAAAAATTATTTTTTAATGTTTGAAAAAGAAACATGTTTAATGGGATTCGTAAACGATTTATTTTATTAAATAAGTTTTTAAGATTTTATTATTTAAATTCTGAAAAAGAGTAAATGATTAATGAAGTTTGTAAACAATGTATTGTAATGTGGAAAAAATTGTTTTAAAAAGATATGTTTAACGAGGTTTGTAAATGTTGTTTTTTAAGTTTCAATTGAAAAATGTTTGTTAAAAATTCATTTTTTAAAATTAAACTGGGGCTTTTTTAATCTTTTCAGACATGCCCTCAATGTAATAAATCATTCTCACGCAAAAATGCATTGGTACGTCACATGAAAAGTTATAGTGGTGAAAAACCTTTCGCCTGTGTGATCTGTGAAAAAAAGTTCTTGTTAAAACATGATTTAAGGAGACACTTGAAAATTCACCAAAAATTGTCCTGTAATCAATGCTGTGCTGAATTTGATCTTAAAAAAGATCTTACGTTGCACCAGCGCACCACGCATGCACACTCTTCAAAACGTAAAAGTTTAAATAATAATGCACCCCGTAGTAAAAGTCTCGCTTACATAAAAGTTATGACGCCTTAAATGTGTTCTCAATCGTGACGTTTGAGTCCAACGAAGACAATGAGCATGACTTTAATGAATTTTTTACGCAAACGTCACCTCTGTTGGAGGAGGAAATTCAGTTCCAGTTAAGCGAAAAGCGGGCCCTAAAATGGTATCTTGTGTTTCATGTTATTCTATCCAAAATAACACAAGAGTGGGATTTCGAGACCATCAAAGCACACTTTCGTTCGAATGTGATGATTGAGCTGGCCGATTTTTCTATTACAAGTAATATGCACCAAGCTTTTGCTAAGATTCAAAAATCGTTTGAGTCATTTGTTCAAATGGGTTCTGGTTGGACCCTAGAACGCATAGAGAAATTAGAACTCTGTATGGCCAAGTACCACCCCCTCGCTGCTAGCACATATATCGAACTTCCTCCTAAAATATATAAGAAAAGGGCCGTTTTAAACATTAAGAATGAAAAGGATAATAAGTGCTTTGTTTGGTCTATTCTCGCCCACAAACATCCAATTCCATACGATGAGCATGCTAATAGAGTTAGCAATTATGAACCTCATGAACATGAAGTTAAATTAGGAAATATTGAGTGCCCCATTCCGTTATGCAAAATAGCCAAGATCGAAGAATTGAATGATATTCGCATCAACGTCTTTGGCTTCGAGGAGGAAGTTTTCCCCTTATATGTGTCTGACAGAGAAGACGAAGACTGCATTAATTTATTACTTATCAGCAACGAAGAAAAAAAACATTATTGTCTCATTCGAAGCTTCTCACGGCTGCTGGGGGATCTTACAAATCATAAAGCTGCTCATTTCTATTGCTACTACTGTTTGCATCGATTTTCTAATCAATATTTATTAAAACAGCATACGCCTTTATGTAAAAAGCATGCCCCGCAAAAAATTCGAATGCCGGAAGAGGGGGATCATATTCTTCAATTTAATAATTATCATTACTGTCATCCGGTCCCCTACATCATCTATGCCGACTTTGAATCTTTGATTGTCGGCATGGATCAGGTGCACACAAATCAAACTAAAAAAGTGGCTCAACATGAAGCATGTGGATATGCTTACCTAATCATTGGTCCTAATGGACAACCCACTAAACGTATCACAGTCTATCGCGGGCCCAACGCTGTTAGCCACTTTTTAAATGCCTTATTAGAAGAAGAAGAAGAACTTGCCATTCCATTAACGACTATTGTACCTATCAAGATGACACCTCAAGATGTAGAAAATTTCCAGTCAGCCACGCAATGTTATCTTTGCAAAAAAGGTTTCAATGGGGACAAAATTCACGACCATGATCATCTAAACGGTCGCTATTGCCTTGCATAATAGCTGCAATTTGAAGTTCAGACTTCAAAAAAAGATTCCCGTCGTGTTTCACAATCTGAAACATTATGACGGGCATTTACTTATGCAGCAACTGGGCAGTATTGACGATCACGAATTTTCCGTCATTCTATCTACGATGGAAAAATATATCTCATTCTCTTTGCCAAAGAAAATTAACAAGTGTAGAGTGTCACTCACATTCATTGATAGTTTCGCATTTATGACCACCTCCTTAGAAAAATTAGTCAATAATTTAGAACATGATAAATTTCATACTTAAAACAGCACTTTCCTCACAATACTGATCAGAAAGGGAATTTATCCTTATGAATATATGGATAATTTTCAAAAATTTGAGGAAAGCGAGCTGCCACCACCCGATGCCTCCACCAGTATTTTAACTGGTGAAAAAATTTCTAATCAAGATTATCAACATGCACAAAATGTATGGAAATCTTTCAATATAAAAACAATGGGCGAGTATCATAATCTCTATGTTCAAGTGGATGTTCTTCAGTTATCAGATGTCTTCGAAAACTTTAGAAAAATATGCTTGGAATTTTATAATATCGACTGTGTGCACCTGTTAAACAGCCCCTGGGCTAGCATGGCAGAGTTGTTTAAAAATGACAAATCAACCCCTCGAATTGCTCACAGATATAAACATGCATCTGTTCATCGAGCAAGGCATTCGAGGGGGTATTTCGGTTATAACAAAGCGTTGGGCCCAAGCTAAAAATGAAGTTATTGGCAATGGCGAAGGGGGCAAAAATGATAATTATATCATGTACCTTGATGCTAATAATTTGTATGGGTGGGCCATGAGCCAATCTCTGCCATGCGGGGAGTTTGAGTGGGTCTCTGAAGAGACTATCTCTGTGAAAGAGATACTTGAACTTCCCGAAAATAGTCCAGTGGGTTATATTCTCGAAGTTGATCTTGCATACCCCCAGCAGCTTCACGACGACCACAACTGTTATCCACTTGCGCCCGAAAAAATGGAAATCAAATATGAAGATCTCTCTCCTTTTTCTATCGACGCTCTGCTAGGAAATAAATACTGCCCAGTCACGAAATTAGTCCCCAATTTAAAAGATAAAAAAAAATATGTTACATATTATAAAAATTTAAAATTTTATTTCAGCAAGGCCTCCAGTTACTAGCTGTACATAAAATATTGAAATTCCAACAAAAGCCGTGGCTGAAAGATTATATAGATTTTAATACCAAGCAACGAAGAAAATAAAAGTCCCCCTTCGCCAAAGATTTTTTTAAACTTATGAATAATGCGGTATATGGCAAGTCATTGGAGAATATTCGAAAACACAAAGATGTACAGCTAGTGAACTGTGAACAGAAAGCAAAAAAACTTGTCTCAGCTTTTACCTTCAAAAGGTTTCTCCCTTTTGACCACAATTTAGTTGCAGTTGAAAGGTTAAAGCAAACCCTCACATTAAATAAACCCATTTATGTAGGGTTTGTTATATTGGAGATGAGCAAGATTCTCATGTATAATTTTCATTACAACGTCATAAAGAAAAAATATCAAAATAAATCGACGCTTCTGTTCATGGACACGGACTCTCTAACGTATGAAATTCGTACTCGAAATATATACATGGATATGCAGGCATTTTCCGACATGTTGGATACATCTGATTATCCAAAAGATCACCCCTTATTTGATAAGAAAAATAAGAAGGTGATCGGAAAATTTAAAGACGAGCTCAACAGTAGACCGATTCATGAATTTATCGGTCTACGAGCCAAGATGTATTTTATCATGTCGGCCGATGGGGAGAAAAAACTGCAAAGGGGGTGGCCAAAAACGTCGTAAAAAATAAAATCAAACATAATCATTATAAGACCTGCTTAGAGAGTCTCCAATCAACGAGAGAGATACAATATCGAATTCAAAGCGAGCGACATCATCTTCACACAACTCAAGTTAACAAAATCGCTTTGTCAGCTTTTGATGACAAGCGTTATATTTTAGAAGATGGTATCCATACGCTCGCGCACGGCCACTATAAAATTCCAAAATAATTATTTTTTCATTAAAAACCATACATTTTTTTCTTCTTCAAGATTTTCAAAAATCAAACTTCTTTCTTCCAATCAAGACTTAATTCAAGATAAAAATCAAGATTTTATTCAAGTCAAATCATTTTTCAAAAATCAAGATTTTATTCAAGTCAAGATAAAATGTTTCATCAACTGAGGTGCATTATTCTGTACAAGATATATTTTTTCAAAGTTAATTTAAAGATGCTAGCAGCTGTGGGCGAGAATGCAAGGGGTACTCAATAATAAAAATCTTCTCTTCTTCTTCTTCTTCTTCTAAGTCTTTGAAAAACTGGGGTTGTCAAACGTCTTCGAATATAGTGACCGTGTATAAAAGGCATCGGGTGGTTTAAAATTTTTTCTCCCCAAATGAATTGTAGCGTCATGAAAAACATGGCGGGTAGACGGATGGGTACAATTCATAAAAATATATATATTTTTTCTTTCTTCCAAAAATAAATTCTTCAAAAGAAGAACTTTCAATTTTCTTCAAGAAAAATGTTTCTTCAATATAAAATGTTTCTTCAAAAGAACTTTTAATTTTCTTCAAGGAACTGAATTTATTTATTTATTTATGCTGCATAACCAATAACTTTTAATTTTCTTCAAGAACTGAATTTATTTATGCTACATAACCAAGAACTTTCAATTTTCTTCAAGAACTATCATTTTCATATAGTGCATAACTAAGAACTATTATTTTCATAGTGCATAATCAAGAACTATTGATTTCGTGGTGCATAACTAAGAACTATTGTTTTCGTGGTACATAACTAAGAACTATTATTTTTTGAAACTTTTGCTACGCTTAAAATTTGCTGCAAATGACTTAGCTGAACACCATGCGGGTCCAAACAGAAGGCTTCTTCTCAGAACATCATACAAGTTCAAACAGAAGGTTTCTTCTCAGAACACACTGCGAATCCAAACATGCTCACCTAAAGATGTGGTAACTATATTTATTTATTTATTTATTTATTTATTTATTTTTCATTCAATGTACATAAATTGTTTAAGTAAAATGTTTTCTTTTTCTTTCTTTTATTTCATTACAGGTCTCTCGCAGATGACTGGGGGAAAAGGATATGCAGATGGGAAAAATAATAATTATAGCGTTATGAATTGTTTTCATAGCGGGTGGTTATGGTCTACAATTAAAAAATTAAAAAAATTTCCCTCTCAAGAAATAACCTGTTCAAAATCCTTTTAGAAAAAATACGTCTCATCCTGTCCTTATCTCCTAATCTCTTCCGATCTTACTTCCTGTTTCCTGTCTCAACATGTCTGTTATCCACACCTACCACTTCCGGTGTCCACACCTGGCACTTCCAGTGACCTTCCTTCGACCTTGAGGTCACCACAGCACCCACAGCTGGCGTAGAACCCCCAATTATTACCTACTCCTATATACAAAATTTGAAACAAATCGGATAATTCTGCATAAAAAAAACCCGTTTATCTAAATTAAGGGGGCTATCAGCCCCCGTTCCCTCCCCCTTTATATTTAACCAATGAACCTCTATAATTAATCAAGAAACCGCCTTATCAGAATCAACCTATATACAAAATTTGAAAAATTGAAATCGGATAACTCCGTATGAAAAACCTATTTATCTAAATTAAGGGGGGGGGGGTTGGTCACAGTTCCCCCTTTATATTTACTTTAGGCGAATTAGCCCCCGTTTTTGGCTTTGACAGACTGGGAGCTAAAAAAGGTTTCTATTACAATTATATTTCGGGTTCTGTGGACTCCAAAAGTAGCAGAATTTTCAATTTTTGCCTTACCTCGGGTTCTGCAAACCCCAAAAACTGAGTGAAAAGACTGTATACTAAATGGAAAATATCAACGAGAGTTTTTAATTAAAAACAGTTTTCATCTATGCGGCATATGGATAGTTTATTTGGGCCTCTTTAACCTGGGTTGTTTGGTATATATAGTCCCAAAATAAAAATAATAATTCAGTTTATAAATTTAACATCCCATATAATTGGTTTAATTTCACTTTGAATTGTCCAAAAAACAAGCTAGAGACTGAGTCAAGTCGGCCAGCTTTTTATAGCGACACCGACTCCCCCCCCCCCCCCCCAAACAAACGTGCCTGACTTACACTCAGACTCCACAGCCCTGGAAGAAATGATTGGATGAGGACGTATCACAAAAATTCTAAGCTTTGAGATTACTTAAGAGTATACTCTTACATTTTCCCCCAATCTTTTCACTCCAGAAAATCGTCTTCATAAACAAACAGCTAGCAATGGCGATTTTTTAAGAGCAACATGTGCTTCCCTACTGTAAACAATACTGAAAATGACAATAGATGAGCCTGAACTTGTTTGTGGCAATTTTGTCACAAATTACGGAGGAAAAAAGAGTCGAACCAGGGCTACACTAGATACCGGGCTTGCTCATTCATTATCATGACTTCACAAAAGGTGGCTGGCCGCGACAAAAGACATACAGCGATTGGCACATAACGATGGGCGCGCTTTGTACCAATCGCTGGCCGCGGCCAGCACTATTTGTGACGTTTCGCTAATGAATGAGCCAGCCCGGTGTCTAATGTGCCATATTTGGTGGAAATATGAGGAAATTCATACACCGGGACTGTAATGACCATAAATTGACAGACACAACTTTAAACCCAGCTAAAACAAATATTACACTCATATACAAATTGCATTATTATTATCCATAAGATTCATATTTATAATAAATGCATTGGTTTACATTTTTTTTTTAAAATAATTATTGTTTACCGATGGTTTTAATCACGGAATGATCAAGTTATTAATTGAGAACAGTGGGCACTAGTGACTTTTGTGATATTTAAATTCCATTCTCAAAATTAAAAAAAGCAGTTCTTCACAGTAGAAGTAACATAAATATTGTAGATCAATCCCAGAGAAACATTTTAACATTAAATGAGAATTTATATCGCGAAGAAATGTCGAGATATATACTGGGGACTAAGAAATCACAGATATGAGATTTTGACCCACATAACCTTTTCTGTTTTTCAACGTAATAGTATTTTACCATTTCTCCCTCCAAAGGAAATTCACATCATGTGTCTCAATTCTTCATAACTTAACATGAAACCGTTAGTTGAACAAGCAGATCCGTCACTACATTATCGAACTTAATTAAAAACCTCGTCACTCACTCGCCCACAGTCACCTGAAATACAGCCAGTTCCTTTTAACGGTTCCAAGTCCAATTCAGCACGTAATTATTCGGTTCTTGTGCTGTCAACTTGTCAGTTCATTCAAGTATGCAAAGAGAAGTCATCATTAGAATAACCTGCGAAACCAGAACAAAACCGATTTTCTTTTCATTGAAGGTTTTTGTTACGCAGATACGAGTTTCCGTTCATTCATGATTTAATGGAGATACAATAGATCTCGGTAAGATTGTTAATGACGGCAAGTCAGCGATCACAGGGGGCGTGTGTAGGGTATTTTCCCGGCAAGTGAGAACAGAATTTATAACGAAATGATTAGCGTTTTCATTTAACATTTTCTTGGTGCGTGATGTAATTGAGGAAGCGAACTGTCATGAAGCAAAAATTAATATAAAGTAATTTTATAAAGGCTCTTTCTTTGAAACATATTCATAAAATTCCCCCGTCTACTTTAAACTTTGTTGTAATACATCGATACCAGGGGGCACGTGGGTGGATTTCGCACTACAGTCTAATATAATTTAGGAATATCTAATATTTTTAGATGCAGGTTTAAACTTCTAAAGAAATGTTAATAATAAAAATATCTGCAAACAACATTAGTCAAGCCAGAATATCATCTCATTTATTCCATCAAAGTTACAGTAAAAAATGATCGAAGATAGCAAAAGGTACGTGCGAGGGAAAAAAAACTTAACAATCGTATTTTAACTGCATTAGAGGATGACGTCTAAAACGACCATACTTCCACTTCGGGAAAAACACGGAACAACAACAAATAAATTGAATACGTATAAAATGCAATTTAGTTTAATATAAAAAAGCATATAAAATTTAGGCTACACGTGAAATATCACTGCTTCGATCTATAGATGGGGTATTTTTCTTATAAACATTCGAATTTGTATTTTGCTTTTTAATCATAAACATAAAATAAACCAACGTACGGAGACGTTTTACTTTATCTTTTTTATACTACTTATTTTTTTTATAATTATTAATTAGCACGATATAATGCGGTATTTTATTTTTGTGGCAAACATTGATATGAGAAAACCTGTCATTTCATGCATAAAAACAATGCTGATTTAATTTTTAATTAACTGCAATTTTCAATCCAAAAACGTGTTTTAGCTAAATCTGAGTGTATTATGTCAAAAGACGGTTCAAAAACCTTTCGAATGATTACCTCATTCATTGTTGTGCGTTTTGTAAATGCGTAGGAAAAGGGATGGTGACAGCAGAAATAATATATATGATTTCCCTAATATTTTCCAAATATGCCCCAACTTTTACATGCCATTTTGATGTAAAAATTGATAATATCAAATGATTGTCAACATAAAAAGAGATTCTCAAATTAGCTTGTTCACTCAAGGTAAACGAATTCTGGACAAGCACCTAGAAACTGATAGAATATATTCGTATGAAATGAATCTGTCATTTAAATTTTAAATGTGACACGAAGGAATGAAGACAATACCTCGTAATATTCTGTAATAGAAATTGTTTGTGATTTTGCACGCTTCACCAGTCTAGATCTTGCATAGAGTCCTGGAAGTTGCATTTCTCTTTGGAAACGTATTTCGCGGGCTTTGAAGCAAAATTAAACATTACACAAAAAATTCTGTTACATATTGCAGTTGCTTCTCTAAAGTAATTGGAATATCTTTAGCATGTCTTATTGTCTATTTTAATAATTTTTATGTAACTTTTAATATTTTATACTGCATACCCCCCTTTTTAACGTTTTCCAACATAATTGAAAAGTGTTTATGAATTCAGCTTGTATGTCTATCTGTCTGCCATCTTTCTGTCTGTCTATCGTCTATCTGTCTGCTGTCTATCTGCCTGTCTGTGCTCTAACTCACGTAAATATAGTCGGATTACCATGCAATTGATATATGTTATTGAGATTTACTATGGCTTGTTTGGTATTGAAAATGAAAGTAGCATTGCACTGTTAGAAATGGATACTCAAAGTCTACGAAATTTTCTTCGTTTTTGACGAAACTGTTTCCTGGGAAATGCTCCGAGCGAATATTTTGTCAAATCGAATAAATTTCTATCCTCAAAAAACTGAGGAAATTGATTTCGTCAAATTGCTTGTTCGAAAAAAAGATTGATGGCGTCATCTATTGACAATTTTAGAAGCATCTCTAATTGACAGGTGGGGGAAATTTTACATCGCATTTCTCAAGTCTTCAACGGGATTCGAACGCACAACCTTTGGCGAGGGAGACGAACGTGCTACCTGCTTTGCCAGTGGGACCTTGTGTGAATTTGATTTGAAATGTATCTACGGGATGTTGATTTGTGTTTATATTTTTAAAAGGTAGATTGTATTTTTATCGGTGCTGTTATAATTTCAGCATGTTTTAATTAATAAGGCTAGATTATTATTATGGTTCTTCTATGGTTAATAAATAATTATAATATGGCTTGATTGATATAATTTATTAGAGAAATTTCCTTTGTTCAATGAATGATTAGAATATGGTCTAGTTAATTTGTTGATCAGAAATTATAAATTTTGAAGTACTTGTTGGAGGGAGTTCATCAATTTTTGATAAGATTTTAACACGTTACTGTTTATAGAGGGGAAATGGATTAGTTATGCATATTTTAAATTTGATTGTTATATGAATATATTTCTTAAATAAAAAAGAGTTCCTAAAATTTTGATTTTTTTTTTTTTTAACCATTGGGAAAATGATTGTTGCTTTCGGTCGAAAATGGACCAAATGATGTTCGCATTTTACTATTTTAACCGAAATTCTGTAACTTTAGAAGAATTTTTTAAGCGTTTTTAACGAAATTCTGTAACTTTAGAAAAATTTATCTTTGAATAAACAATAGAAATGCATAAAATCGTTGCAAAAATGTTAAAGTTACAAAAAGGATAGACGCAAATTATCAGATATGAAAAATAAAGTAGAAATTTAGTAATTTCGTGTTATAGCGGCCCCCAAGGATGAAATATTTTTGTTTCTGTTTTCATTAATATATTGTAAATTTGGTACTTTCGTGTACATTATTATTATTATTTTTTTTTTTTTTTTTTTTTTGGAACGATGTTGTAAAAAAAAAAAAAAAAAAAAAAAAAAAAAAAAATCTGGCCGTGAATGGGGAAACATTTGCGTCAAATATTTGAGATTTTCTATTTCATTCAAAATCATTTAATTTTGAGACGAAATGATTGCCAAAAATGATGAAATCTAGCTCAAGAATTACGGAATCGTCAAAAGTGAGAGTTTTATTTTTGACAGTGAGGAAACAGTTTCGTCAGATATTTGAGGATTCGCGTTTCGTCAAAAACCACGTGATTCTGTGACGAAATGATTGTCAAAAATAACGAAATAGGGCTTAAGGATTGCCGAATCGTCAAAATTGAGTGTTTTATTTCTGAGAGTGTGATAGTTCATTTACAGGGACACTCAAAAGAATTCCGTTACACGACGGTATATGGGGAAAATCGTTTTCGGTGTACTTTAATAATATTACACTATTTCAAACATGTTTTAATTGATATACATCACAAAGGTGCACTACAACTTACTTAGTATCGAATTGCATAGCATTCATCGTTCATCTAGATCTAGAGGGACACACAAAATAATTCGGTTTCAGTACTGTCCATCAATAATAACTGCTGGAAATGCGTTTTAATTGGTGGTACGCGTTTTTAAATGCAACTAATTTTTTTTTGCATATTACTCGGTGTACATAAATTCTATAGATCCTATACAGTGCTGCACAAAAGATCTAGAGTACATTGCTGTAGATGACTTTTCAGTCGTGCTATGCAATTCCTAACTGAAGTAAATTTTAGAATACTATGAAGTATATTATATACAAATGCGTAGGTCCTATACAGGGCTGCACAGAAGAATACGTATATTTTTCCAACTTATTGACGGTAATTGCTGACGTTGGGTTTTCAAATGTGTTACGCGTTTTCCAAATTGTTTACTTACACATGGACGGGGCTAGTTGAGCTTAAGCCGAAAGGTAGGTCTCCCCGCCCGGTTTGACCTTTATTACTTACACATCATCTTTCACCTCATTAAACGGTGAATTTTTGTGACAGTATTCTGAATGTGCTGGAAAGTGTTTCATAATCTATGCTCGACGCATTATTTTTCGTTCTTGTTATATATTCATTTTTAATACTTTATACTTAATACATTCTTCCATTTTTACAAAAAAATTTACAACAGCTTTCACTATAGAGAATTTTGCAATACATACAACCTAACACACCTGATACTTAAATGCATAAAATTTTCTGTACACACAATTCATACAAGCTTTTTAATTCTTTAAGGCTTAGTTGAAAAGTGTTTAGGAATTCGTTTTGTCTGGACGTCTGTCTGTTTGTTTGCCTGTCTGTCCGTGCTCTAATTCGCATAAATATACTTGTATTGCCATGTAATTTTTATATGTTATTCAGGTTTACTATGGCATGTTCGGTATTGAAAATGAAGTGTGTACCATTTATGGTTAGCTCACAGGGACACTCAAAAAAGTATTCCGTTACATTTACGGCCAATGAGGAAAAATCGTATACAGAGCATTTTAATAATGCTACACTATTTCAAACATAATGAAATTGATACGCATTCCTGAGGTGGATGGTAACATGCTTTCTATAGAGTACAGAGTAAGTAGAAATTATAGTTCTTTTACAGGGAAAATAAAATAATTCCATTACATTGTTATCTATCGGGAAAAATTGTTTGTGTTGTATTTTAATGATGCTACACTGTTTCAATGCAATCGATATGCATTACTGAGGTGCACTACAGCATGTTTTCAATAGATTATTTTGTACGTAAAATTTATTGTTTATTTACAGAGACACTCAAAAGAATTAGATTACAGGACTGACTATGTGCCATACCTGCTGGATGTACGTTTTCAGTTTTGATATGCTTTTTAAAACCTAGCTAATTTTTAATGTATTACGAGGTGTGTAGATTATATACAGGGCTGCAAGAAAGAATTCGTACACATTACCGGGAATGGACAAGAATTACTGAATCTGAATTTTTATTGAGTTGTGTTTTTTAAATATTTATTTAGATATCGCATTCCATTGTATTGACAAAAAGGAAATTTCTTAACACTATTCCGATAGTGTTGGAAAGTGTTTCATAATCTATGCCGTAATGTATAATTTTTCGTTTTTGTTTAATAAATAAAAGTAATTTTGACCATTCTTTCGCTATTGTATCCTTCTAAATATTTTCTGTAATTTTGATTAACTAAAAGTCAATAAATATCGATTTAAACTATGGAATCTTCCATAATCACAATGCTTTATAATTCTTTACAACAATACTTTTAAGACAAACAAAACTAACAGCTATTCTGTCAAAAAAAGAAAAGAAATCAATGTGAATCAACTAAAAAAAAAATTATAAAAAAAATAATAAATAAATAACAAAAAAATAATTGAGCACCAAAACAGGAAAAATGTTATACAAGCTATATTACAACAATTGCGCTTGCTTCTTCCGCTGAGAAATATTATAGAAACACCCCCAAAATCAGAGATATGTCATCCATCACGTTCATTAGTGGCCTTTTCCTTCGGCGAGCGTCGTCCGCTTTTTTATTTCATACTTGATCCAAACCTTTAGTGGGGTGGTTCCTTTTTAATATCGACAAGCGGCACAACAGAAATATCTGGTTTCCGACAAGAGATGATATTAATGAAACGGCAGTTTCCAGTAGCTGAACGATAGTAAAAGGGGCGTAGAGCGGGAGAACTCTACACCCCCCCCTTTTTTTTGTTATATTTTTTTAGAAAAATGCAACTTTAATTGAGAAAAAAGAATTTCGAAAATTTCGGTGCGTACTTGATTGCTTGCAAAAAGTAAAAGTTGAAAGTTTCGGAAAATTTTCGAGTTATTTTTTTAATTATACTCGATAGTAATTCCTTTTTCTCACAACTAATGTTCAAAGCAAAAACCCTCTAAATGTATATTTCGTAGTTTTCAGTTTTCCGAAATTTTGTTTAATTATATAAATTTTTTCCCTCTCAAAAATCAGAATTATGTTTTAAGGTGGTTCTCAAATTCCCTGCACAAGAAAATCCCCGAGAAAATCTCTGACATATTTTTAAACCTAAAGGTATAAAACTGGCAGGACTGACTATTAGGCGCGGCGCACATTGAGACGCAGCTGCCACGCGCAGGTGAAGCGACGCTGATCGGGAAAAAACTGCGCGCGGCAGGGTGTGCGCATATTGCGACTCAGTTTTCCGTCACGTTCACGTTTGTTTACATTGCTGACGTATGCCACGCGTGTAAAACGGCTCGTTTTTCGTAGAATAAGAAACAATTAGTTCCTTTTTTGGGATTTTTAGATATTTTTTGCCATGTCTCAGTACATAGATTTAAATTCAGAATCCGATTATCTGATTCTGAAATGGATGCGTGCTTATTAGCATATATTATTACGGCTTTTTGTGAAAACAGAAAAAAAACATAACTTCTTATTTATGATACGTATCGAATCCGTTTAAAGTTATTATTACTTCTAGGAAAATGGCCGAAAATTTATCAGATTTTTGATATCATTAAAAATGACCCCAAGGAGGGGGGGGGGGGGGGGGGTAAGAAGAAAAAAATTCACAACTTCGACAATTCACAAGATATCATATCCGCTTAAATTTATTATAAGTCCTCTTAATATTATTTAAAACTTTTATATTGACAAGTTTTTTATAAAACCAACCCTTATAACAAAAAAAAAAAAAAAAAAAAAAAAAAAAAAAAAAAAAAAAATCCCTGCCAGTTCCGCCTGCAAACAAGTTAGGTTTCGAAGTGGGTGGTTCCAACTGTCGCATCATGGTAAAAAGGTCATTTCTTCCTCATTTTCCAACAAACAAGCTCCCCACGGTCTGTGCCTGTAGGCCGAGCCGTCAGGGATTTTTTATTTTTAGACTAAAAAAATTGTACTGTTCATGATACAGTATATGTGTTGGTAATGGACCCCCCCTTCCTTCCCCACACCACCTCTAAAGTTTTTTGTTTATAAAAAAAAAATAACCAATAAAAATCCAGTTTTAATTTTTTCTTATAACTCTCTTTTGCAAGTTTCATACAGAAAATGTTTCACAGTATTCTGTTTTCATTGAAAATTTTTAAACAAGCTAAGAGCTGGTTTTATTTAATTTATATCTTCTTCATTTTCTTGCAAAAATTGCATGTTCTGATTTTAATCTGCTGCTAAACAACTTATATTACTTCCATTTCAGTTACATCAATTTTAAGTGCTATGAACATTAAACTGAAATTGTCTTTTAATTATATTATCCATTACTGAAAATTGCCTAATTAAACATTTCAGCAATGGACATTGGTCCTAAAACTTAAAAAAAAAAAAAATGTAAATGGTTTTTATTATATAAAATTAAAAAATTTTTATTCTGTTTTTCAGAGTAATAATGATAAAAAAAAAATTGGTTTAATATTAAATATTTTATTACTCGCTTAAAATTGTTTATAACTCGCTATTTTTTTTTAATTTCCTTATTAATACATTATGGTAAACAATTAAAAAATAAAATTTTATTATTTAGCACCAGATTAAAATCAAAACATGCAATTGTTTACCATAATGTATTAATAAGAACATTAAAAAAAAAAGAAAAAAAAAAAAAAAAAAAGAAAAAAAAAAAAAAGCTAGTTATAATAAATTTTAAGCGAGTAATAAAATATTTAATATTAAACCAATTTTTTTTTAATCATTATTACTCTGAAAAATAGAATAAAAATTTTTTAATTTTATATAATAAAAACCATTTACATTTTTTTTTTTTTTTTAAAGTTTTAGGACCAATATCCATTGCTGAAATGTTTAATTAGGCAATTTTCAGTAATGGATATTATAATTAAAAGACAATTTCAGTTTAATGTTCATAGCACTTAAAATTGATGTAACTGAAATGGAAGTAATAAAATTTTTTGAATTCCACTTACCATAACGTATTAAGAACAATTTTTTTAGGTACTTTTCTGTTAGCCGGACGCCAGTGATATATATAAACATAAATATACATATCACTGGCACCCAGGTAACAGAAAAGTACCTTTAAAAAAATAGCTAGTTTTAATAAATTTCATGTGATTAATAAAACTTTTTATATTAAACAAGATTTTTTTATCATTATTACTCTGAAAAACAGAATAGAAAACTTTTAATTTTATATAATAATAACCATTTACAAAATTACATTTATTTTTAAAGTTTTAGGACCAACGTCCATTATTTACTGAAATGTTTACCAAACAGGATAGGCGCGAACAGCTTCGATCAGTTTTTCCTTCATTTTTGCTGAAAAACGTGACACACTCGCACTTGAAACTGTGTTCGAAACACAAGTGGCAGGCAGGACCTGCGTCAGAAAAACTGCGCGTGAGTCAATATGCGCTCTCCCGTTCATTTCAATGCTTTACAAAATCGCGTGACGTGAGAACCTGCCCCGCGCGTGTTGGCTGCGTCTCAATGTGCGCCTTGACTTAAAGTGGTTTAGAATCGAATTTTTTTCCTTTTTTTTTTTTTTTTTTTTAATAAATAAATAACCTATCGAGTTACAAGCAATTCTTGTCCCGTGACAAGTTTTTCCCCTTTTTCGCGCTGCCGTATCTTGGATTCGGTAAAAATGTCGACTTTCACAGTGTCTTCTGAAAGATCTTCTTCTTTTGCCAAAAACTGAAAAACGTCTTTCGATTACATAGTTTCTGAATAAGAACATATGCCAATTTCAAGCGTTTCGAAACAAAAATGAATTCAGAAATGTGCCAGAAAATAACTCTTTTAGATTTGAGAACAAACAGCCTTAAGAATTATCAAAGATGAAGTGATACGAAAAGGATGTTAGCGACAAACTACACAAAAGAATGCTTATGTTTATGCAAGTTTTATAAGCTTTAATATAAGACGCTCAGAAGGTTAAAAAATAAAATGAAATAAATTTTCATATGTTGGAATAAAATTATAAAACTTTGTAATTGTAAAATTCATAAATTTAAAAGAATTCTCTTGCACTGTGTAACAATTTTGTTAAAAAAATATTATTATTATTATTTTTTAATCTTGAGGGAACAGATGGTAGAATAAACCTAATATTAAAAGTGGAGGTTGAGCGATCGCAATTACAGTAATGTACACTATCTGGTATCCGACCGCTTTCGATTTCAGACGTTTTGTCTTGAAGAATTGTTTTTTTAACTTTGGGGATGTAAAGAACATGTTTGACATCATATTTTTTTGTGAAGATTTGGCCATGAGGGCAATTAAGAGATCAACAACGAATGTAATAAAAATCCTGTATCCTAAAACACTACCAAACACCCTGTATCCTAAAAGCTCGAAATGCTTTGCAGGTGTAAAAAATGTAATGAGCCCTGTACAATGCGTAAGAATACACGTATATGCACCTCATTTGTCACATTTGACGTACAATTTCCAACTTTTTTTGCTTTATAATACAGTCAGATTGAAGTTTGTGAAAAATGCATTTTTTTAAACTAACTGATTTTTATCTTTGTTGACATTTACTCAAAATTTCAATGGAAACTTAAGTCTAGCTTTGAAAATTTCAGAACAAGAAATCCATATTTAGACTATTTTTCTATTTAATATCTAATTCTTCGGAAACATCTATCCAAAAACCTGTCGGTAGATTATGCCATTGCTATAATTAAACAGTTTTAGTATATACCAATTCGGTTTTTAAATTCAGTAATACGAAAATAATAGGACTCCATCTTAAATGGGACGTTATCACCATGGCAACCTAGAATAATCACCCATCATGGGATATTGAATTAGACGTATGATAGGATGTAATAGAATGAAGAAAACTTTTATTAATATCTTTTTAAATTTTGATTCGATTTTCATTAAATTTGAAATGACTCTACAAAATTCTGGAACGATTACATATATTAAATTTCAAACCATTCGGTTGGGGAGTTTTTGCACTGTTATATGTGTACAGACGGACGAACCAGACGACGACTGTAGAGGCTACGTATTTATATAATTACGAACGCACCTAAAACATGTCCATGAGTTACACTGACTTTACATTCACGATAACAATGATATGACTAATAAATTTAGCTTTAACTGCAATTTGTTAAACTTCTCAATTTCAATTTTTACACCATCGAAAATAAAGAAAAAAAAATGTGTTTGCAAATGCAATTTACTTGTAAGCTATAGCTGAATTTGCTGATGTTTTATTATTTTTAAAATAACAAGGAATTCCACCCCGGTTTTGTTAAATGTGCCCGATATACTACCCGGTGTACAAGAACGTAGATGAAAATCATTTTTAATTGAAAACTATAATAGATATTTTATATTTAATATGTTTTCTTAGATTGCCTACCAACTTACACCAAAAAGATTTTCGGTACTCTCGTATTCGCCTGCCAGCATCAATCGTCGAATATTTTACTATTTATAGCAACTTGATTATGATTATTTCAGTGTTTAAGTGCGTAGTTCGATTACATAGAATTCGTATTTTATTTATTTATTTATGAAGTTTAATTTTAGTTTTTCAATTTAGTTATGGAACATTACACGAAAACAAAAAATGCGCTTAAAAATAATATAAAATTCCTAAAATTCCATATGTTGAAATATAATTAACTTTCTACAAATTGTAAAACTTTCCAGTGAATGGAAGATTCAATAAATAAAGTGGGTGCAGGCAGAGGAAGAAATTTTTTTTAATAAAATTAATTTAATATTAAAAATTTTCGTTATTTTTGACTATACGATAATATTATTGCTTTGAAAAACCCTGTTCATGGTCAAGAAATTGTATGTGTTGCGGGAGAAGATGCAAAAAGTTCTGTGATAATTGTACTCAAAATATGAATGCATAAATTTCCTTTAAATAAAACTAATATTCTTACATTTATTTATCTTACAAGTTATAAAAACTTTAACTTCTTCAAAAGAGGAGAAGTGGAAGAACATATAATTATGTTTAATTCTAAAAATAATCTTTGTAATGATGGGTGCTCTATTAAAGTATAAAAACAATTTAATATGCAAATTAACGAGACTCATTCATTCATTTAAAAAACATTTTTAAAAATGGTGCGATTAATGACGACGTGTTTAGCCTTTCATACTAAGCATCAGTGGCAAAGTCTGTCACAAATGATTTTAATGAGACAAGTGCAGATTCAAAAAAATGTCCTCAGTTTATTAACGCCAAACTTCGCCCGAGACAGACATCAAGTCAAACTACGCAATATGCCCTTATGTAACTTGACTGCATGCATTCAACCACTAATTGTAAAAACATTCCCCTCTCTCGTCACTGTCAAAATTAAAAGGGGGGCGGAGAAAAGAAAAACTTCTAGTTTTGGGACAAAAATTTCAGAAGCCTGCAGGCACGCGACTTGTGGAAATATACCGGATATGGTAAAGAGGAACAACACAATAACATCCCAGAAAAAAATCGAGCTGGCACTTGACGACTTGACAGCGCCAGTAGGGAACAGGAAACCTAGCGCAACCACCTCAAGTTGGGTGATGAAACCAAAATGAGAAATGGTGGATTGGTTATTATTAATGATAGTGATGATCTATACCAAGAGGGCGGTGTAAAGGTGCCTGAGGGGGGGGAGTCTTGTCTTTTGTTACCAGACAGTAAATGCTCGTCAGGAGGTGATGGGAACCGATTTTGATTTTTAAGTGGCTTCCTGTTCTTTTAATGAGTGGTTTCGATTGCAAAGGATATGTATCTAGGACAATGATTTGTGTGGTGATGCATTTCTGAATCATAAACGTCACAGATTTACCCATTAAAGAATTATCTTCCAATAGAATCGGATTATAGAAGTATGGAAAAAAAATTATAACTAAACACATGTGAAAAATTCGCACTGAAAACATTGGTTTTCATGAGCTACTTTCTGATACATTTCTGAATTCATTTTTGTTCATAAACGCATGAAATTGGTAGATGTTGTTATTAAGAAATTATACATTCAAATTGCGTTTTCCACTTTATGTTAAAGGCAGATTTTTTTTTCGGAAAATACCGTCAAAGTGGGCGTTTTGAACCGAATTTCCGACACTGCAGCGCGAGAAAGGGGGAAAAATTGTCATTTGACAAGAATCGCTTATAACTCTATAAATAATTTGTTTATCAACAAATGGAAAACTTTTCGATTCCAAATCGCTTCAATAGCCTAACAATTTTATGCCTTTATGTTTAAAAATGAGTACGAAAAATTTCGCGCTATTGAGCAGAGAATTTGAGAACCACCTTAAACCAATCACATCTAATCTTGTTTCTTCTTTCATCTAATACTCTTGAATGAACTTTATACATATATTTGTTCTAAGAACTGGAGATTTAGATAACGGCTAGTTTTGACTACATTTTTATAGAAGAGATTTTCTGTAGAGAAGATACACTTCGCGGGAACACTTTCTGAAAGAAAGTTACATACAACGAGAAATCAATTCAGAAAATTTTAAAGGGAAAACAAACTTTACTTGGGAATAAAATTAAACTGGTTATTATTACTGAGGTGTATACACCAAAATTTATTTATTTTTATTATGCTGAATATTGTGGATGCAGCATTTCCCCACATAAATTATGAGTTTTTCTCCTTTTTAAGGAGGCTGGGGAGAAGGCTAAAAAGATAAAAATCTTTAACTTTAAAAACCATACGAATACCTAACTCGAAACCAGGAATCGACCTGGGCACATTGAGATTGACGAGTCCTTAGCTAAACAAGACGAAATGTAAAAATTCCAATGTGTGAATTTTAAATTGAAATTTCCCACGCGTTTATATATCGTTTTAAAATGTTCCGTCGTATTTAAATCGAGTGTTATCATTACCGCTTCTCTTCTATTTAATAATAATATTGTATAAATGATTTTTAACCACTGGGAAAATGGTTGTTGTTTTCGGTTGGGAATGGACCTCTTGGCGTCGTCACTTTATTTTTTTAAGCGTTTTTAACGAAATTCTGTAACTTTAGAAGATTTTTTTTAAAGCGTTTTTAATGAAATTCTATAATTTTAGAAGAATATTTCTTTGAATAGGCAATAGAAATGCATAAAATCGTTACAAAAATGTTAAAGTTACAAAAAGGATCTATCAAATATAATAATAATAATAAAAAATCTATAAAAGCAAACTATCAGATATGAGAAAAGCAGAATTCAAAAATTGACGTCGGATGAGAAATCGTCTTATAAAGCAAAGAACGTGGTCTTTAATTTCCTCAAAATACCTTTAGCTCAGACATCAATGTAAACAAGAGTTAAAGTTATTGTAGGAAGGACCCGACAAAATGTTAAGGTATATATTAAGGATAAGGTATAGTAATGGAAAATGCGTTTCAATAACTGCGGCTATGGTTCAAACGAATATTTTTGCGAGGACAGAGAATGCCAGGATCTCTTCAAGTGTAGTAATGGAAAATGCGTTTATTTGTAGATGGTTCCGATGAATATTTTTGAATAATAATATTTTTAATTAATTTGAATTATTTTTTTTATTATTATTTTTTTTATTATATATATATATATATATATTCCAATTGTTGTCTGGTAATAATTCAGTGTACCTGGATGATTCTACTGATCTTAGCATTATGCCAGTGGAATTATGAAACACTGAATTATTATTTAAAACACATGTGGGTGCATCCAGGCTGATGAGTACATGTGCATGTGTTTTTCCATGTCCAATTCATATTTGATTCTCATGTGGTCCAATTTTCCATTGTGTATGGTTCATATTTAATTTGTTAATCCATTTGTGTTTACTTAGTTGCAACTCCAATTTATAATTTTTTTTTTTTTCCCCTTTCTCTCTATTTCTTTTTTCAATATTCTTTTGGTATGAGTAAAATTTGGCTAATTACCATTGAAGCATCAGCTATGGTAATATTATGTTTGCACATGGTATTTATTAGCTATGTGGTATTCTGTATACACAGTATCATTGATTATTTCTTTGGAGATTTAAGTAGAATAGAACTTGATATGTTTTTTGAAATTCATAGATATTATAATTATTTAACATTCTATAAAATTATGCTGCATTGCGCAAATTGGTATGGAATGGTTTTTACATATTCTTTTCAATATTCTTTTCAACAATTAGCTAGTTAAAATATTGATTTTTATATGATACCATAATTTAGCCTAATTGGCTCACAAATCACTTTGATTAACTTCTGTTTGAAATACATAGTTATTATAGCTGCATTGCGCTTTTAATGGTGTATTTAATAATAATTTAATAATAATAATATTTTAGTATTACTATTATTTCCTGGTATCATTTGTTTATCTATTGAATTTTCAAGGTCATCTTTATAAAATCTTATTCAGGTTCTAATGATTTTTTTTTTTTTTTTTTTTTTTTTTTTTTTTTTTACCAACATTAATTTTGTACTGACTTATGACTGCTAGGGGTTTTTATATTGTTGTCTTTTGATGTTAGTTTGCTTAATGGGACTTTATGTATATATGTAAATAGTTTTATTATATAGCTTTATTATATTTAATCAAGTATTAAACAGTCAATCTTAATATTTTTTTTTTATTTTTTTTTTTTTTTTATGGATATTCCAGTAATATTAAGATTGATTCATAACAATTTTTTTTTTTTTTTAAATATGTTATAGATATATTTAATATGTATTTCTTGCAATTTTTATTGCTATCAAACAAATATGGCAGTTATTAGTAAAATGTTAGATACTGGCAATTTAGGCCTTGGTGGATCCAGGACTAATGCTCGGTACAGGAAGATTATTAGGGATCTTCCTGGATCGTTAACTGATAACCTATTCTATTGTCCCAAGCCTGTACTATGTTTTCGAGAGTGTGAATCTAAGCGTTGTCTTACATGTCCATTAGCTGATAAGTCACAGATTTCAAATAATAACAATCTTAATTTGGTAAAATTTTGCAAAGCATACAATGTAATCTATTCATTGAAATGCAATTCGTGTAACATGGAATATATTGGACAGTCTTGTCAAAAATTACATAAGCGGCTAAATTTACATCGTTCTCATATTGATAAATATAAAAATTCTAAATTTCAAACAACTCATAATATTGAATATACTCATTTCAAAAATCATGATTTTAAAAATATTACTATTAAAATACTTAAAATACAAAAAAAAAAAAAAAAAAAAATTTTACTGAACGACTTTTTCTAGAGACATATAAGACATTTTAATACTACATATCCTTATGGATTAAATCAATTAGTATACAAAAAATCACATCCTGTATTTTCAGATTTAACTAAATATGAAAATTATAAAAATCTTTATTCCGGATTAAATTTTTCAAACTTAAAAAAAACTTCTAGATCTGGTAGAGGTAAACATAATAACAAAAAATTCACTGATGATATTGTGATTCAACAGGAGCTTGATAATCTTGAGGCACAATTTTGTAATGATTATTGTTGGCTTGCTATAAGAAAACATGTTTTTAGTATAAAAAAGAAATATATAAACCAATATTTCAAGGTATTTAAAAAGAATCAATATTCTCCACATTTTTGTGATATCTTTTATGATATTCTACATTATAGAGCAAACCTATTAAATACAAGTCTTTCTAATAAACCTAAATATAAAACTAATAATACACAATTAATTATAAATTTTTCCAATCATGTATTTAATAATATAAATTTACACAATATAATAAACAACATTAATAATAATTTTGCAATAAAAAATTTTACCATTCACAAGACATATAAATATAATCGCACACTTGGACGTAAAATTTTTAATTACAATTCTTTTGCAAAAAATTTGGTCTCTTCAAAGAATTACCCATGTTATTGTAATGACCCAAAATATCAAAAGTATATAAATACAACACATGGTCATATCATTACTGGTGATCTTAATATTGTAGAACAACCTATTTTACAAAACTTAATGCATAATGGCACAAAATTTCGTCTTCCATATAAGTGTAATATCAAATCCATAATATTGCAGTTTATTCAAGATATTGATTTGTTTATATATAAAATTGCTGTTGATTACAATAAACCAATCGAATATTTCAGTGAATGGAGATTTTCTGTAATTGATAAATTAAAAAATGAAATTATAAAAAATTATCATCATATTACACATGCAGCTTTTAAAAACATAAATAAACATATATCAGAATTACAAAACAAATTTATAATTACTTATGTAGATAAATCTCCAAATAATTATGCTATCATTTGTAAAGAATACTATAAAGTGTTAATTCACAATGCAATCAACACAAGTAATATTTTTAATAAAACTAAATTAAATATTGAAATAAATAACAGAAAATTATTAAATTATCACAAATTACTAAAAATCAAATGTAATAATTTTAATTATCCTTATCTTGTTATAATTCCAAAATTTCATAAAAATCCTATTAAATTTCGCACTGTTACCATCGGTTGTAACACATATAATAAAAATGCAAGCAATTTACTACTTAATATTTTAAAGCAGATATATGATATAACGCTAAAACATAATAACCAACATTGCCTAAAAAATAGTTTTCAACTCATTAATAAAATACATAATATCAATCCGGTAAAATTCATAAAAACATTGGATTTTAATGATTTATTTAATAACATTGATATAAAAGATTTACATAAAACAATGTGTATATTATTTAAAGAATTTAAATCTCAATTAAAATTAAAAGAACATATTTCAGTAAATTTTTTTAAAACTTTACTAAATTTTACATTGCATAATAATTACATTATATATGACAATATTATCTATAAACAATGCCAGGGAATTCCGCAGGGCGGAACCGCATCTAGTATTCTCTCTGACCTTTACTTATATTATTATGAAAGAAATATAAGTCCGAACACTGATTATGTATTTTATCGCTATATTGATGACATTATCATATTTTATTTCAATGAAAAAAATTGCACATCACCACTCAATTTTTATCCTACTCAGCTTAAATTAAGCGAAAATGATTTAATTAATAATAATATAAACTTTCTTGACTTAAAAATTAATATTACTAATAATTATAAATTAATTTTTGATATTTATGATAAGAGATTTGATTTCCCATTTAAAGTAAATATTTTTACCAATTATGCTTCATGTTTACATAAATCTGTTTATAAAAATATAATTATCAATTATCTACATCGTATAAAATACTTATGCTCAGATATAAATAAAAACAAAAATATTAGATATATTCGAGATCAAGCAAAAATATATGGATATCCTATTTTTATGATAAATTCAATCATCAACTCTTTTAAATAACATTTATTATATAATTTAAATATAAACATGGTATGTAATAAATTATTGTTTTAGTGTGCGATAACATATAACAAAAGATATAGAAAATAATAATTATAACATACATTATTACAATTATAACATATTAGGAAATTTAATATTTAATATTTGTTTGAACATTATATACACTTTATGTAGAAAATTACAAATATAACATACATAATTACAATTATAACATATTAGGAAATTTAATATTTGATTGAACATTATTTATACTTTGTATAGTTGTGATTGTGCGTTGCCGATCACCTCTGTTTAAGGTATTATTGATGTGCAGTTTTCATACATTTATAAATTAACTTATACAATAACAAATTAAATTATACAATGATAACATTGGTGATTATAACTCATATATATATATCTATTTGCAATATATATAAAAATAAATATATATAGTTTTTATTTTTGTCTATGAATAATTAAAATTAACAAGTATTTTAATTACTGCATTGCATTAATTTGATTGAAAAACAGTAGTAATACTATTAATTATCAACATTATAAATTTTGAGATATTTTGAATTGTTTATGAATTATTTAATTAGATATTTAAATTAATCTATAAATATAAAATATATTTACAATGTAGTATAAATTAAACATTAATTATTTAAAAACAAGTCTAATATATATTTAAGTAGTAGTAAAAATAAAACATTAATTATTTAATAAATGTCTATAATATCAGTGGATTAACACAGCTGGAAGCAAAAATAATTTGAATTAAAATAATATCTCTTTTACATAATATATTCTTGTTAAGAATATCTGAAATGCTGTGCAAGTTGAATTAATTCTGTGTAGATTTATTCATATAGTAGTATTATATATTTTTTTTAATTTTAAGTAAAATTACAAGTTAGTATTGTTTTTTAAAGTTTATTTATATAAATAAATCTAATGAAGTGAGTATGTAACTATTAAAGTGGATATATAACTAAATATTAATTATGAACTATTATAATACCAATAGATGGCGACACTTTACCTTTCAGGTAGTTGTAGATAATATTGTTAATATTATATTTAATTTAACTATAGAGGGAGCTATTGATTGTATATTAATTTTACTTTCAGGAATTAAAATTGGATGGAGTAATATATATTCACGGATATAAATTTGTTATAAGTGTATTAAAACCAGAATTATTTTGAGTGTTTTTGAATCATTTTGTGATTGGGTGTCATTTATGGGGTTGTGTTTTAAAAAAAGTGTGCTCTCAACTTGTCTTACAAATCATTTCTCTCAACTCGACTTAGTTAACATGTATGATGCATTGCCATGTGGATGTGAATATTATGTAGACGTTGTGACATTTTAAGGATTCTGTATAATTATTGTGAGTAAAATATTTTATCTACACTTTACGAGTTCATATTTCCAATTTTATTATTTCAAAACTGTTATCTCGTGGTAATTTAGTGAGGTGTTAATTGCAGTTTTTTGGATAATCGATGTGAGTGAAATATATTGTATTTTCTTAATGGTTTTTTATTTCCTATTTAAATGTTTCCAAATTTTGGTATTTCCAATTGTTGTCTGGTAATAATTCAGTGTACCTGGATGATTCTACTGATCTTAGCATTATGCCAGTGGAATTATGAAACACTGAATTATTATTTAAAACACATGTGGGTGCATCCAGGCTGATGAGTACATGTGCATGTGTTTTTCCATGTCCAATTCATATTTGATTCTCATGTGGTCCAATTTTCCATTGTGTATGGTTCATATTTAATTTGTTAATCCATTTGTGTTTACTTAGTTGCAACTCCAATTTATAATTTTTTTTTTTTTCCCCTTTCTCTCTATTTCTTTTTTCAATATTCTTTTGGTATGAGTAAAATTTGGCTAATTACCATTGAAGCATCAGCTATGGTAATATTATGTTTGCACATGGTATTTATTAGCTATGTGGTATTCTGTATACACAGTATCATTGATTATCTCTTTGGAGATTTAAGTAGAATAGAACTTGATATGTTTTTTGAAATTCATAGATATTATAATTATATATATATATATACATATATATATATATTTAAGCTTCGGAACAATTTCCCAATAGTTGCTGTAATTTGTTAAATTAAATTTTTTTATTATTATTATCTCTTTTGAACATCCTGTTATGTCTTTAAGTAAAATTTATATTTAAAAGAAATATTCAATTGAAAACAATTACTTACAAATCTTATTTTAAAATAGGCATTTTTCATTATAAATTTGGTAACCGTCAAATTTGAGAAAAGACTTCTGACGCTTGAAAAAATATTTTTCTAACTGCAAAGTCTGCAAAATGTTTGATTATTTCATATTTCCTTTATTTCTTAACTTCCTATTTTAAATTATATTGACTGAAAATTATTGGCAATTCCTAGATTAATGTAAATTTATCATTAACGTAATTTAATGTAGAAATAAACAAATAATGCGCAATTGTTGTCTTAAGAACAAATATTTATATTTGTGAATAAAACATGCGCAAGCATAGAAAGATACAGAACGAAATCATGCAACAGCATTCAAAATAAACACAAAATTAAGCAAATATTAGCTAAAAATTCTTTTGTTCAACTTTTAAATTAATAGATATTATTAAATGGAGCCCTCCCGATCAGTAATGGTGTGACGGAGGCCGATGTTGAGTTGGCAGTGGTAGCGTGATACTTCAATGTAACCGCTCTCATTTAAAACAAAGACTCATCTATTATATTCAAAAAGGCAATAATGCAATACATTTTTTGGATTATTAGAGATTTCACAACGTAATAAAATGGGTTCTATATAGCTGACTATCAAGTCCAATTTAGTAGTAAATCCACTTGTATTTCACCACTGCAATCACGGCGCAGAAAAGTTTCTAAAGAGATTTCCAGTAACAGGACCCTTCACAAATTGCTCGAAATGAAGATCTCTTTCGAAATGACGAGAGATACGTTTACTTTCTTTCCTAAGGAATCAGTTGAGACTTTTCTCTGCTCGTAACAGGTTAACTTCAACCTCAAAACTGTGAGCCTGGTAGGTTTTTCACAGCGGGAACCCTATATAGTCGTCTGAAGCATTCACCTTTCCTCCCGGAGTAAAGGACTGTGAGTCTTATAAGTTAAAATTTGCAAAACTAACTCATTAACTGTATCAAAAGTCTCTGCACACTCTTGTACAACTTGTGTTTTCGTAGCATACAACAAAGGATATTCCGTCAGCCAGTTGTTCTGCTAAAAAGTTATGTCACGGGGAAGGTTTACTCTCATAGGAGGAGATGGTTTTTCGTGATGCCACTGTAACTCGAGTTTCACTATCGCTGGAGGTCTCCTTGTGAAGTCTTGCGGTAAGATGAAAGCTATACCACTCAGCTTCGTCCATTGTAGTAGATGTCGCTGAAACTTCAAAATGAGAGATAGGTGAAGATGAATAGGATCGTTTGATATTTAGCGGCAGATTTCTGGAATTAGTAGAAAATCTGAGAAAAGAAACTTTAACACGGGACATTCTGTGCTAGTTTCTGAGCTGCATACAGGGGTTTTGAGTGAGGTATTGTCGATTTCTCACAATGGCAGTACTCATATGAAAAAAAATCAAGCATTTTAAAATGCACAAAAAAATGTGGTGAATTTATAGATCATAATTAATAATGAATCCGATTAGATACGATAAAATGTGGTATTTATAGTAAAATGCTAATTTTATACTCCTTTATTTAACTCAATTTGTTTTTTGTATGTAAAGATGAAATTTTGTAATCGATTTTTCACCTTCTTTATTTCCTGATCTTTACTTCCTGGTATGGTACAATTATAAAAATTATGCACACAGGTGTGTTTCGGATGACAATACACCATTTTAATATTTGCAAAACATAATTATAAATTAATTTTAAGGCATTTTCCCGTTATCCGGGCGCAGGTGATAAATCGCCAAATATTCTTTATGGTTGCAATTGTTTACGAGTTACAACTAGACAACAATGGAGTTAATGATGCGCCAAACCATGGTCGCCAAAATAGACCAACTGACTGTGGAAACTGCAACAATGATACATTATAAACGCTAAAAAGCAGAAAATAAAATATAAATAATATTAAAAGAAAAACATAAATACGCTTTTTATCAATTAATAGTTTAATATTAACTAAATTATCAGTATGCGTTTTAGAAAAAAAAATTAGAAATCCTTAATAAATAGTTAGAAAAAGACATTTTTTCTTACATTTTGCCATATCTTAAAAATGTAGCAGAGCAAAAATTATAATTTATTTAATAAATTTACTAATTCGCGCTAAGCCTAATACGAAGTGATGATTTTTTTATAATTGGAGTCCTACACCAAACATCGTAATGGATATATTTTTTGGAGCTACATTAATTGCAGTCATGAAATTAGGCGTGTTTTTAAAAGAAACATTGAATACTTATAAAAGATGGTTTTCTAAAACTATTTTTACTTTTATACTTATTAAAACAAAAATTTAGCTTGATAAGTATACTTATTAAAACTAAATTATTTTATAAAATACTTTTATACTTTTTATACTTTTCTTTTATCTATACTAATATTATAAAGGAGTAAAGATTGTTTTTTTGTTTGTTTGTTTGTTTGTAGGGGGTAATCTCTGGAACTACCGAACCGATTTCAAAAGTGATGGTGGCAAATTGATGGTGACAACCCCTGCTCCAACATAGGCTATATTTTATGTCGGTGCCACTACCCCAGGGGGGTGCAGGAGCGAAAAACGTTCTAAAATTGCGATCTTTTCTATACTGAAGCAGCTAGAAATTTGAAATTTGGCGTTGTAGTTACTTATAAGATGTAAATGCTCTCTAAGAATAACAAAAAAAAAATTCGAAATTTAAAAGGGTGAAATGAGCGAAAAGCGTTCTAAAAACATTCTAAATTACAATTTCTATGGCATCTCTAGAACTACCGAACCGATTTGAAATTTGGCGTTGTAGTTACTTATAAGATGTAAATGCTCTCTAAGAATAAAATAAAAAAAAAATCGAAATTTAAAAGGGTGAAATGAGCGAAAAGCGTTCTAAAAACATTCTAAATTACAATTTCTATGGAATCTCTAGAACAACCGAACCGATTTGAAATTTGGCGTTGCAGTTACTTATAAGATGTAAATGCTCTCTAAGAACAAAATAAAACAAAAATTCGAAATTTAAAAGGGTGAAATGAGCGAAAAGCGTTCTAAAAACATTCTAAATTACAATTTCTATGGAATCTCTAGAACTACTGAACCGATTTGAAATTTGCCGTTGTAGTTACTTATAAGATGTAAATGCTCTCTAAGAACAAAAAAAAAAAAAAAAAAAAATCGAAATTTAAAAGGGTGAAATGAGCGAAAAGCGTTCTAAAAACATTCTAAATTACAATTTCTATGGAATCTCTAGAACTACCGAACCGATTTGAAATTTGGCGTTGTAGTTACTTATAAGATGTAAATGCTCTCTAAGAACAAAATAAAAAAAAATTCGAAAATTAAAAGGGTGAAATGAGCGAAAAGCGTTCTAAAAACATTCTAAATTACAATTTCTATGGAATCTCTAGAACTACCGAACCGATTTGAAATTTGGCGTTGTAGTTACTTATAAGATGTAAATGCTCTCTAAGAACAAAATAAAAAAAAATTCGAAAATTAAAAGGGTGAAATGAGCGAAAAGCGTTCTAAAAACATTCTAAATTACAATTTCTATGGAATCTCTAGAACTACCGAACCGATTTCAAAAGTGATGGTTGCAAATTGATAGTGACAACCCCTGCTCCAACATAGGCTATATTTTATGTCGGTGTCACTAACTCCAGGGGGGTGCAGGAGCGAAAAACGTTCTAAAATTGCGATTTTGTTTATACTGAAGGAGCTAGAAATTTGAAATTTGGCATTGTAGTTACTTATAAGATGTAACTGCTCACTAAGAACAAGATAAAAAAAAAAAAAATCGAAATTTAAAAGGGTGAAATGAGCGAAAAGCGTTCTAAAAACATTCTAAATTACAATTTCTATGGAATCTCTAGAACTACCGAACCGATTTGAAATTTGGCGTTGTAGTTACTTATAAGATGTAAATGCTCTCTAAGAACAAAATAAAAAAAGTCTAAATTTAAAAGGGTGAAATGAGCGAAAAGCGTTCTAAAATCATTCTAAATTACAATTTCTATGGAATCTCTAGAACTACCGAACCGATTTGAAATTTGGCGTTGTAGTTACTTATAACATGTAAATGCTCTCTAAGAACAAAATAAAAAAAGTCTAAATTTAAAAGGGTGAAATGAGCGAAAAGCGTTCTAAAAACATTCTAAATTACAATTTCTATGGAATCTCTGGAACTACCGAATCGATTTCAAAAGTGATGGTTGCAAATTCATGGTGACAACCCCTGCTCCAACATAGGCTATATTTTATGTCGGTGTCACTAACTCCAGGGGGGTGCAGGAGCGAAAAACGTTCTAAAATTGCGATTTTTTTTATACTGAAGGAGCTAGAAATTTGAAATTTGGCATTGTAGTTACTTATAAGATGTAAATGCTCTCTAAGAATAAAATTTAAAAAAAATTCGAAATTTAAAAGGGTGAAATGAGCGAAAAGCGTTTTAAAAACATTCTATATTACAATTTCTATGAGATCTCTGGAACTACCGAACCGATTACAAAAGTGATGGTTGCAAATTGATGGTGACGACCCCTGCTCCAACATAGGCTATATTTTATGTCAGTGTCACTAACTCCAGGGGGGTGCAGGAGCGAAAAACTTTCTAAAATTGCGTTTTTTTTTTATACTGAAGGAGCTAGAAATATGAAATTTGGCATTGTAGTTACTTATAAGATGTAAATGCTCTCTAAAAACAAAATAAAAAAAAATCGAAATTTAAAAGGGTGAAATGAGCGAAAAGCGTTCTAAAAACATTCTAAATTACAATTTCTATGGAATCTCTAGAACTACCGAACCGATTTCAAAAGTTATGGTGGCAAATTCGTGGTGACAATCCCTGCTCCTACAGCCTCTTTAATAAAAAAAACTATGCGTTTCTGACGACTGGGTTTTTCGCTAATTGTTGCCACAGATTAATCTCGGAAAATGAAACATTTTAAGTTACTGAAAAAAAATTGTAGCTCGAAAATTATTTGTCAGAAAATTGTTAGGCAAACTGCGTTTGAAAGGTAAAAAATTGTATTTTTCTTGATATAAATTTCAAATCTAATGATTATGCCATTTTTCAAATATTGAATTTGAAAAATTACCAAATTTCACAATGGAGTACCATAGTGAAATCTTCATGCGTAAAAAGATAATGATAAGGGCGACGTGTCCTGGCGTGTATATTGGCTATAGCACGAGTCACAAATTTTAGTAACCTTATTATTCTGTTAAAATATAAAAGTGAATTATGAAATGTCAATATTTTGTTGGATTAAAAGTTCGTTATAAGAAATTGACCAGCGTAGCGGGCGTAGCTTGCTAGTACTTTTTATAAAATTCTTTTATGCTAAATTCTTTTATACTTATTTAAACAAAAATTTAGTTTTTTGTCATCAGGGCTCGGAGCTGTTAACAAATTAATAATTACATAAAAAAATCTTTAAAAATAGCTATAAAAATATTGCAAAAATCACTTTAACATAGAAAACATACCTTTATTTTATTTTTTTAATGACTTTAAAGTATATTCTATTCAACGGTTGGAGTATCATAGTTGAGATTTATTCCAACACAGCGAAAAATGTCAGGGCCAGGACGTGAACCTGGGTATCTTAGCTTGTCGTGCCAATGCTCTTCCTACTGAGCTACCCGAAGGATATCTTGGCTGGCATAATTCATTATTTCAGAGCGAAAAATGTCCGAACCATGACTCGAACCTGGGTACCTTTGCTTGTCGTGCCAATGCTCTTCTTATTGAGCTACCCGAATTGTCCCGCAGTGGCGCGGACGAATAAGCTCGGTTCCCGTAAAATCACCGAAAGTGAAGCAACATTGACCGTGGTCAGGCTTGGGAGGGTGACAACCTTTTTCGACTGCGGCTGCTGTGGGACCATGACCGTTAATGGGAGCTGGTGAACGTAAAATCTGTTCGTGGCTCCAATGTCCTCTAAGTTTAGAATAAGCGTTACCTCTGGGGATACCAATCCAGGTGAAGGTCTCTCATCTGGAATTGGTTCAAAATTAAGAGATCAACTCTTCTGGACGGGGCTTGTGAGTGCTTAAGCCATTTGGTAGGCCTACCATCCAGCTGACTCTTGAGCTACCCGAATTTATTTTTTAAGAGTGAATTATGACAGCCAGGATATCATTGGGGTAGCTCAGTAGGAAGAGCATTGGCACGACAAGCTAAGATTCCGAGGTTCAAATCGTGACCCGGACATTTTTCGCTCTATTGGAATAAATCTCAACTATGATACTCCAACCGTTGAATAGAAGTTACCTAGTTAAAAAAAACAAAAATCTGTTTATTATGACTGTAAAGTACTTCACTGTTAAAAGTAATCTGAAATTCACGGGTATTTTTTTCCTGAATTTCACAGAAAAAGTCCCTTTACGCGATAAAAGGGTATTTTCCGTTAAAAAACAGAAAAATTTCTCATATTTCCTGAAAATAACAGAACGGACGGAGAGGAAAGGGGCCAACGGAGATATTCCGTTATTAGCTGCATGTTTTTTTTTTTTTTTTCAATATTAAAAACTGACATGTTGCTGCACATAAAAACTAAAAATGCAATAAATTAAAATTTCGTGTTTATTTAAAACAACAACAACAACAAAATAGTGCTTTCGAATTAAAAAATGTAACAATTTTCGCATTCTTTTAAAATTCTTTTCTTCTTATTATTAATTATTTTTTAAAGCTAGAAGAAAATACTTACACTTAAAATATATTCTAAACAAACAGATTAAAAAATATATATAATAGTTAAATTAAGTAAAATATATCGACTTTTCTCAAAAAAGCAGCAAACAAAAATAATGCTTTCGAATTAAAAAATAATGCTTTCAAATTAAAAAAGTAATAATAATAACAATTTTTTCATTCCTTTAAAATTATTCGAAATTTATTTTTTAAAGTAATAAAAAGCACTCGCACTAAAAATATATTCTAAGCGAACACATTTTAAAAATATATAATAGGTGAAAAAAAAAAAAAAAGATTTTCTCAAAAAAGCAAAAATTTTTTATCGAATTTATTTCAAAATATAATATTCATATTTTACATCTAACAATCAAATTAAGAATATATATAATTCATACTTTTATCCTCTATTAATATTACAATTTTAACCATCATCTCATAACGAAATCTCCCCGCCATTAACTTCAAAATTACCAAGCTTCTAAACCCCAAATTGTTCAAGTTCTAAGCCGCCATTTTGAGAAACGTCATATCATCCTTTTAAACTGCTACTCGAACAAGCGCCCGCTGGTCGAATGGGCAAGGCACTTGATTCGAATCATTGTCATCCCTGGTTCAAATCCGATGTCCGGCTGAAAATGTACTTTAAGTATATCAGATATTAAGTACTTCTGCCAGTGGTCGGCAGATGGCAGCACATATAGAGATGTAATTTTTTAAAACCGAGTTTTTCACAACGGATAATGTCCTTTCCTGCCAGTTCAGCCAGGAATATTTCCGTGATTTTTGAGAGCGTTAACGGAAATTTACCGCTTCTGTAAACGGAGTTTGTCCTTCTTTTATCTTTCAAAACGGAAAATCTACTAACGAAACGGAAAAAGTCCGGCAACTTTGCTGCCAGTATATTTACCGTGAATTTGAGGATTTATTTTTAACAGTGTTTATAATTTTTAATAATAATAGTTTTTTTTACGTTCGAATGTTTGAATTCTCCAATTAAAGAAGTTGATTTTCTCAGCAGAACCTGTTTGAAGGCATGACATAAAACACTTTTAATACATAATAATCAGCAGCATTACAAGACAAGAAACTCCAAATAAATCTTCTATCCACTTTCCTACACTGCGGGATCTTTCAAAAAGTGGAAAATAACTTTTCTTTTCTGAGAATAAGAAAATGTAGTGCAATTTCATATGTTAAACGTTGACATTGCCCCATCAAAGTATTAGGCTGTATCAAAAGTATTTTCGTTTTTTGAATACTTTTATAAAAAAAGCATGTAGCTGGCACTTTCTCGCACTCCTATCGATGGACATAAAATGTTATTTAACGAGGATACATGTCCCTCTATATTCTATAATCATACAAGCTTCTTTTTTTTTTTTTTTTTTTTTTTTTAAAGATCACATTAAGAGTGCAACAAATGTTGAGATTTTATGCATCTTAAGGCATGATTTTAAACTAGGTCTTAAAACTAATAAAGCTGTCCTCAAAACACGTGCAGTTTGGAGACCAGGACAAGAGTAGTGTCCGGGCAGTTCAAAACAAATCCAAACTTTTTAAGGAAGAGGACCTGGAGCCTTGAAATCAAACCCAGAAGTGACAGGCCATCAGTTGTGAATTTTTTTAATGTGTAGTTCTGTTAATTTTTAACATCAAAACTAATTGTGGGGAATGGATTATCTTCTATTTTATTTTATTTATATATTTGATGTAAGAAAAAAATATTTCTATAAATTTATTCGAGTACTATTCTGTACAACAGATATTGGTAAAATATAGATAGCCCCGAACTGAAACAGATTTATTATGTCTTCTACTTACATAAGATTGAGCTAATTAAAGTATATTTTAAGAGTTACAATTGCATATACAGGGTGAATCTAAACTCTTGGGCAAAACTTTAAGGGGGGATAGTACACATCAAGACAAACAATATTAAATAGGAAACTAAGGGTCCAAACGTCTTCCGAAGGAGATAGGCGCCATTAAAGTTTAGGGTCGAAAATTTTAAATAATTATAAAAAACGGAAAAATTGGTCGATTCGTTTGCGGTTTTCGCTAAAACTATTCTTTATGTCAGTATTTTCTTAAAAATAAATTTTAAAAAATGGGTAAAAAAAATGTCGATAGAAGGCGCTTTAGACTTTGGAGCAACGAACAACTATTTTTTACGTTTATTATTTGCAGCTGATTAAATGCTTTCAAAAGCTTAGACTTAAATTTAAATTTTGAGCTCAAAATCTGAATCGTTGGGAGTGGTTAAGTAGCGCAAACTGAACTGTGTTCAGGAGTTGAAATTTGAACCCCCCTGAACACAGTTCAGTTATTCCCGATCTTGTTGTCGTAGACCAGGCAGAAACTACTACCCCCTGCACGTAAAATAAACGATAGAGGGATGACAAAATTAAATAAAAAAATTATTTTAAAATTAAATTTTAAAGATAAAATTCAAAAATGCCGATAGAGGGCTCTTTAGACTTTAGAGTAATGAACAACTATTTTTTTTACCGTCGACTCCGACGAAGACCTGGTTGCGAGGATTGCCGTCGTAGCAGGCGATATCCGGGAGATGCCCGGGGTATTCATTAATGTTCGCAACTTACTCCGCCGTGGCGTGAGGCCTTCATCGTTGCTGGTGGGCACTCTTTCGAGCAGTTTTTGTGATTCCTCACGAACATCATGCGTGTACCATTTTCTACGTGTCAACCTTCATTCATATTGCGCACTACATGCGTACATCAAACTGTTTCTTTTTATTTTGCGCGGATAAATTTGCTCCTGTCTGTTATGAATAAATTTTCTATTTAATTTTGTCATTACACTATCGTTTATATTTTACGTATAGGGGGTAGTAGTTTCTGCCTGGATTAATTTTAACACAATTATTCAAATTGGTAAAGAAATCATATGAGTTGTAATTTTCCAACTGCACGAAAAATGTCCAGGCCAGCATTCAAACATGCGATCTCTTGGCTGAAGCTGCCATGCTCTACCAACTGAGCTATCCCGGCATTAACGGGATGAATTATGCCCTCCAGATTCAACCGGGGTAGCTCAGTTGGTAGAGCATGGCAGCTTCAAGAGATCCCAGGTTCGAATCCTGGCTCGGACATTTTTCGTTCAGTTGGAAAATTACAACTCATATTGTTTCTGCCTGGTCTACGACATCAAGATCGGGAATAACTGAACTGTGTTTAGGAATTTGGGGGGGGGGGGGAGGTTTCAAATTTTAACTCCTGAACGCATTTCCTTTTGCGCTATTTAACCACTCCCAACGATTCTGATTTTGAGCTCAAAATTTAAGTTTAAGTCTAAGCTTTTGAAAGCATTTAATGAGATACAAAACATAACGGTAAAAAATAGTTTTTCGTTACTCCGAAGTCTAAAGAGACCTCTATCGGCATTTTTTGAACTTTATCACTAAAATTTATTTTAAAGAAAATGCTGACATAAAGAATAGTTTTAGCGAAAACTGCAAACGAATCGACCATTTTTTCCGTTTTTTATAATCATTTGAAATTTTGGACCCTAAACTTTAATAGCTCCTATCTCCTTCGGAAGATGTTTGGGACCCTTAGTTTCCTATTTAATATTGTTTGTCTTGATGTGTACTATCACCCCTTAAAATTTTCCCCAAGAGTTTAGATTCACCCTGTATTTACATACACATTCAAATTAATAATTTAATCTTAATTTTATTACAATTCGTATATTAATTTTAACCAAGCTATGCATATACATATTAAGCATTTATATTCATGAATTCTAAAATAATTTTGCAGAAGAAAAGAAAACAAATAAAATTCAATACAAAAGGATTTTTAGTGTACTTTGAGTAATAATAAAAATGATCAGTTAAAAATTTTAGGAACATATTTCGATAATTAACTGTCTAATAAACATATTTCTTTCAGAAGTAAATTATAACTCAAATAAGTAGTTATTATTTAAATACATTTTTAGATATCAGAAATTGAAATAATGTTGCAATAGATCATATAATTAGTTGATATTGTCCTTAAAGTATGATTCTAGTATAATTGAGGGGGGTCGGGGCAAGAGAGTGTCAAGCCACATTTTTGAACATCTGAGATATTTCAATTTGAAAATTTGATCCAATACTCAAATTAAGATATATAACCTAAAGTTTTTTCGCCAATGTCTCAGTAACATTTGAGATATTCTGAGTAACAATATGGCATTACTTTAATGATATTACTATTACGTTTTTCAATTTCTACTATTAGCTCACATTCTCTATATATTTATATATCTTGTTCAAATTTTCAATCGTTAATAAAATACTTTGTATTGATCCACTCAAGTTCAAATACTTTTTTTTTAAACTTGTAGTGAATGACACTGGATGTTAATACAGTTTTTTCAAATATTAATTAATTAATTACTTTTAGTTTTATATGGGAGAAAAAAATTTCTCCCATTGTTTTCACAAATGAAATGAAAGATTTTCCTCAAATTAGTGATGCCACAAAAATAAAATACCGCAACGATAATTATAAAAAAATGTTCAATAAAAATAACGTGGGACATTAATGTTACACTGGTTTATTTTATATATTTATGATTAAAAAGCAAAATTCCAATTCAAATGCTCAAAAGGAAATTCGCTTTCTATTTTGCCACTTAATATTGTGATTCTGTCATATGTATATACATATTTATATTAATTGTAATTATTTAATAAAAAGTAACTAAAATAAAATTTTTCTTTGTAGACTTAAGTACGAATTGACTTAAAAAAATGTATTTTTATATTACTTGTTTGTCATTGGGGGCATAAACATTTGGGCAAAAACGAAACCTGTCACATAGGCTGCCATCAAGTGACGAAATTTGACATTAGAAATAAATACATGTTGGATATTATAATTTACAATCTTAAGCAACAGATTACAGTGTTAGATTTATTTCACCAAAAATGTGACTTTGCACTTTCTTCCCCCGACCCCCTCAATTTGATTATTAGACACATTATCATATTTCTCTAGAAATAACATTAGACAAACATTATCGAAGTACTTTTTGATTTTATCTATGCAACTTTTACATTAACATTGATATTTCACCGATTTTTAGATAAGTTGTCGGTTATTCACAGGTGTGCTCCGTTATCTCTTAATGGCCATATGTTTACTCCCAGGCCTCTTAGCATCAGAATAGATCGGAGAGAATTCAGGAAGGGGATCTCATTGAGGAAAGGTAAGCTGAATTTTTAGAATTTTAAACATTTATTTAGAATTTAAATATTTTAAATATGTGTAGGCATCATTCGAGAAAAAAATGTAGACAGGGCGCGATCAAGCCAAAAAGAGACCCACGGCCTGGTATTCATTCGCCTATACTGTCACAAAAAATAATAATTTTCTATCCTTGGAATACAGATATGAAAATATAAATTCCTATTTTTAACCGACTTAAAAAAAAGGAGGTTTCCAATTCGTCGCGTATGTATTTTGTTTTAATGTATGTTCATCGATTACTCCGAAAGTACGCGACCGACTCATGTCATTTTTTTCTTTTTTTTTTTCCTTTTTTACTTGAAAGAGTTTAACATTTCAGTATTTTTTTTAATCTGAAAAATTTATTACATTTATAAGCGTTAGTGATTTATTATCATGTATCCCATTTTTTGCCATACTCCAGTAGTATAATTCCGTTCTCATCTATCGGGGTGGTTGTGTAATATTATCAGGGCTTTTCTTTGCGCACAAACCAGAATTACACAATTTTCTCCTTAAAGATACTCCCTAAAGGCATTTCGATCCAGTAGGTATTTAAAAAAAATTGGCATGCCTAATTACTAGAGTTTACTAGCCGCGGGACGCCCCGCCCCTACACTGTTAAAAATTTGCAGCAAACTGTCCGGTCATTTGACCGTTTTTGTAAAATACGGTTATATAACCTTAATTTAACTTTATCCTGACCATATAATAAGGGAAAATATGGTCAAAATAAAGCTAAATTACGGTTATGTAACCGTTTTCTATAAAAACGGTCAAATGACTGGACAGTTTGCTGCAAATTTTTAACAGTGTATTTATTTAGGCTAAATTTTTAAATGTCCCACACGGGGCGTATACTTTTACGATTTTTCATAGTATAAGTCCTCCAAGCCCGTGACACATAGCGCGTAATTTCTTTCATAGCACCCAAAGAGTGAAACTGTTGTACGTGGAATTTAATTTGTTAAAACCACCGGGTAACTGTATTTGCAAAAAATTCAAAAGATATAGCGTTACAGAAATGAAATCAATATTTCGATACAGCCCGAAAAAACTATACTAGAAACATATGTAAATTCACAATTTAGTTAATAAACAGGCAAACCTGAAAGTACACATAAATCTGCTGTAAATTAATATTATGTATGCGAATATATGTAACTCCTATACTCTCCATCAATTTGGATTAATACATCGTCAAGCATACATCAAAGGTTAAGTGGAATCCAGTGAGATATAGAATAGCACCCGTTTATTGAAATTTATAATTCTAAGTTTCATTCTTTGAATGTGCGTGATCAGACAGTTGGTTCATCATTGACGATTTATGTAAACCTTTGGGAAATCGTAACTTGGCGTAACTTGAACCAACTTGAAATCGTAACTTGAACCAACTAAAAAAAAAAAAAAATTAATCGTTAAGCTGGGTAGTTGTCCCTTAGTAGATAAGAAGTGGGATCATTTTTTGTAAATTGTCCATTGGTCAGCGATTGGCAAAGCAGACATTTCCAACGTTCGTCAACAATTCTGTGTTACTTGCTATACTTGTCTGAAACACACAAGCCATGATTTTACGTATTATATATGTATATACATTTTATATCATACACTGTTTTATATGAAAATGAATACCGAATAAAATTTCAGGGTTCTGCACTACTTGCCACTTAAATTTTTTAAAACCTCTAAATTACTATAAAAAAAATCTCAAATATGTCACATGGCATACTCACTTTTTAATTTTTAATAATACTCATTAAAAATTTAATGGTTTAGATTTTCTGACAACTGTCTTATGGAATTTTAAAAAAACTGTATAAAAAACTGTATATATATATATATATATATAAAAAAAAAAAAAAAAAAAAAAAAAAACATGCATTAAATTTACAGTTTTAAAACGTTTTAAAATTGTTCATAATTAGACTTGCAGCTAACAATGAGGACTTTTCAAGCAAAAGATAAAAAAATAACTTATTCACTACAATATTATTTAAGCCTTGTATTCTATTACAGATTTTACGAATGAATAAGCGCGTTTTAACATCATAGAGAATATTTTCCCTTTGAAAATATGCGTTCTTCTTTTCTATATATCACATTCTCCCTCTCCCTAAGGTACATGTGATAGGACGACGGGTTGAATTTCATGTATTTTACCGTATCAACCGTTCAAAAAATCAATAGATTTTTTACAATCAAATAATCTGAATTCCGCTCCTTGCTGTTATAATTTTGTCCATAAAGAAACCTGAGCCTAAAATCAGCATTTCTGATGTGCATTTACTGGCATAATTCATTTAATAAGTCTCCCGACTAAATCCTCATATACAAAAAAAAAAAAAAAAAAAAAAAAAATACACGGCGAAACATAACAGTTCTCTTTTTTATATGTATTTTATTTTACACAGATATTCATTTTATAAGAATTACTATCTCATCAAAAGATCAAATTTCAGTTATTATATTTTAATCCTGGAATTAATAATCTAGACAGGACCATGTCTCGGACACAAAATTTTACTTTTTCGATTTGAAATTGTTTCTTACTTCTTTTTTTTTTTTTTTCATGAAGTGTATATTAATGTATATATTTTTGTAAAATGTAAATTCATAAAAAAATTAAACAAATAAATTTTTAAATTAAATTTTTTAAGTTTATATATGTTTAAAATTTTATACATCTCCTGAAAGAATAACTCTTTTTGCATATTTCTTTCATTTTTGAATATAGAAAAAAAAAAAAATAGATTTTAATCTTTCTTCAGAATTTTTAAAAAATTAACAATTTTTAAAAGATTTTTTTTTATCAGTACCTTTTGTTGTGAGAGAAAACTTCTCTCAAATCAGGAAGACAATTTAAAAAATAATACAAAGTTTGATCACTTTTCTTTCATAGAAATCAAGATATATAAATTTAAATATAATAAATCTTTAAAATATATATATATATATATATTCCGAGTTAAATGCATCTAAATTTTCGAAGAAGGTGCGGCAAATACCAAAGAATACAACATATATACATATATACAACTATAAAGCGTTATATCTTTCGATTTAATTATCGTATTTACTGGCTCTTTGCCTTATTTTATTTTAAAAAACTTCTGCGGAATGTTTTTTAACTAATAAAAGTGAAAAATCGATTTTCCTTTCGAGATTTTTATGTCCCAGACCATCCTAAATCTTATTTTTATATGCTTTCTTTTAGCTCATATTTCTGTATGTATGTGGCAGTCAAATCTTGTTACTCATTTTTCACCCACTTCCTGTTGACATAGACTTTGAAATCTGGAATATATATGTATTGCTGAAGGCAATATATGATTTGGACATCGATTTTTTAAAATTCGATCCCTAAAAGGGGTCAACATAGGTTTAAAATAGGCAGCATTTTCCCCATAGACATCATACCATCCATAGACCCCATAGATCATCCATTTTAACCACATTGTTGGCTGCATCATTATGACATCAGCATTAAGCGATGCACACATTTATAATTTATAATATAAGTTGACTTTTTTGTGAATTTTAATGAAAGCATGTTTTTTTTTTTTAAATAATTTTTTACATTTAATTTATTTCGCCGAGTTCATTATGGCGATCCTCAAAATAATATTGTTCAACAACGCCAAAATTTCTGAAACATTTCCTGACTCATTTTTAAACATAAAAGGATGATTACTGAAGTGATTTGTAATTGAACAGTTTTTTCCTTTTGCGATAAATGAATTACACATTTAATTATAAGCGATTTTTGTCTTAAGACGACCGTTCTTTTCTCTTTCTTATCCTGTCGGGGCGGGAATATCGGTTCAAAACGACAACGTTGACATAAGTTTCTGAAAAATCTTCCATCTTGACCGAAATATAAAAAAAAAAGTTCGATTGCATAGTACAGTACATGCCTGAAAAGAAAAATGAATTAAGGTGGTTCTCAAATGACTTGCTCAACAACGCGAAACTTTCTGACTTATTTTTAAATGCAAAGGCATAAATTTAGCAGGCCTGACTGTGGAAGAGATTTCGAATCGAAATAAGTTTTCCATTTTTTGATAAATAAATTACTTATTATAAGCGATTCGTGTCACGTGACCACACGTTTGTCCCCTTTCTCGTCCTGTGGGATAGGAAGTTTGGGCCAATCAAACCGCCGACAGTATTTTTGACAGTATTTTGGCACTATTTTCTGAAAGATCTTCTGACTTTAAAAAAAATTCTAATTTTCTACATAATTGACACACACAAAAAAGAAAATCTATTTATTTATATCTACACGTAATAATTAATTTCTTCACCATAAATTATATACAGTCATCTCCTTTAGCAACATTAGTAATATTAGTCAGTTATACATTCGAGAAACGAAAGACGCTATAGTAACAATGTGCTACCAGAATATCATATTGACACATAAGAAAGCATTCTTATATGCCATCGTGAGCTATTATATTAACATATCTGCCTGTCTCGCACAGAGTTGCAACTTTTTACGACAAAATTCACTTCGCCGGGAATTGCGTCGATTCAGAAAAGAAATACTGTGTACCGTATAGCTCTTTCATTGCTTTTTTGTCCTTTTTTTTAAAAATATAAATAGGGAATTTTTTTTTAAAAGCTTTTTGAAAATCTTTTTCGGTGCCGCAGAAACTTTTACTTCTTAATATTTGAATTTGAAATAATCTGACGGGCCGCTAAAATACTCTCAGCAGGCCATCCATGGCCCACGACACGTTTTGAAAATCCCTAATCTAATATAATTATCGAAATACGGATTTCATCATCAGAAAATAGACGCTCGAGCCGATGAAGTGTGCTTTTAAAAATTATTTTCCTACATTTGACGTATTTTAAAATACCCCCTATAAAATTTAAGAAGACGAAAAATTTTGCGAATTTTTCGTCTTCTTAAAAACATTTAAAATTTAGGAAAATGATTTTTATAAATATACTGCTTATACATCGAACGTTTTACTTTCTGATGATGAAAACGGCATTTAGATAATTATATTTAGGTAATGAGTAATCACATAGTTAACGTTTTTCATACGTTACCTTGGGATTTCGCGAGTGAGGAAGAACGATGAAGAATTCCCTTAAATATCATTAGTAATAATAATACTAATAAGTGGGTAAGTGTGATCGAAGATCGCTCAAAGGGTTTCGTTTAATATTCCTTTCAAAACACTTTAACCTTTCTTTAATAAATTCAAACTAATTTCATTTAGTAACAACAACAAAAGAAAAAGTCATGTTTTTTATAAAGTAAAAATTTACCGGTCTATTTTTTCGTTTCTTCGAATATCTAAACCAGCCAGATAGCGGGCCAAGCCCGCTATTATATTCTGTCATAATAATATCCGTCATACGGACTAAATGCAATATTTAAAAAAAATAATTTGAAAATTAAACAAATTGTATACCTTCAAAATGTTAAAATATGCGAATATTTCCATAATCGGATTTTTATCATTATTCAATATGTTTCTCAAATTCATATATTTACTATTCTCTATTATTTATATTGATACTCGCTTTGTATTATTCTCAAACATCAGAAAAATTAGTTAAACTTCCCATATGACGTCAGATTTTCTTTTTAATTCTCTAATGACATGATATTAATCTGCTTTGTGTACATACACATACTCATACTCCTTGTATTATTGAGAAATCTTTCCTTTTTATTACCACTATGACGTCAATCAATTTTCTTTCATATTAATCTTTTTTCCAATTGGTAAAACTTATTATTTCATTTTCATTTTTCACGTGGAAATCGTCTGATAGAAAATTAATTATTGTAGAAAGAATTTCATTGTGGATTTTAAATCTTTGGCATCTGCTATAACGAAAAATGTTTAAATTTAATAGGAAAAGGCTGTTAGAATTTTGGTTTTTTTATCTCTATTTATTAAAATAATACGAAATTTTCAAATTTTCATATTTTGAGCTCTTCACAGCTGGTATTCATCTATATACAGGAAGTTTTAACTCTGTAAGTTAGATAGTTTTTGAGAATGGCTCTGTGACAGACAGACAACGCAGCGGGAGTAATAGGGTTTCGTCAGATGAACGAAACCCTAATAAAAAAGCAGTTCACTCGATAACCTCAATAATTTTCAATTTGTTTCGGGAATACTAATATCGCTCGTCGACCAAATTAGCACGTTTCGGTCCTATACTAGTTTGGTCCCGTCGTCATTTCGTTCACATTGTCATTTTGGCAGTGCAATTTCGATATGGATATTTCGTTTATTTTTATTATTATCATTATTATTTTTTATTTACTTTATTATTTTTTTAATGTGTGGTTGCGTATCTGTTGACAGGTGAACAATGAAGTGGTTTTCTAAAGTTAGTCAAGAGTTTAGTTAATCAAATTTGTAGTGTATTGTTCATGAATTATAACAAGTTAAATTAAAAAATGCATAAAGAACAGCTAAAATCGTCTACATCACTACAAAATAATGATAATTTTAGTACTTTATATGTTATTTTATTACGTTTTATTAATGCTCTGGGGGGGGGGGAGGGGAGGGATTTAACGTCTAAATTCCCTGAATTGTTTTGAAGGTTTATAATTATTAAAGATATAAGAGATTTAAAATCAAATTGTAGTTTTATTAACAAAAAAAAAAAAAAAAAAAAAAAAGATTGTGTTCAAATTCATAAATAGTTTTTAAGGAAATTTTGGAATTTTTTTGTCTTTGTTATTTATTATAAAAATAGAAAAAAACTTTATATAAATAATGTATCATCTTAATCTAAAATTAAATAGTTCAAAACATTTTTTTTTCTTTTCAGTTATTTTATTATTTTTTTTTGTGCCACAAAAGTCATAGGCATTTTTATGATGTATAATATAAAATGTTTTCAAATAAAACCAGCATTTCAATAATTTAATTTAATAAACGAGAATTTAATTTAATAAGAGACACGTTCTCAGTTTTATTTTAAATATTTACTATTTAAATTTATGCTTGGTAGAATTATTATAGTGAAAAAAAAATTTTCTAAATTTATAAGCAGTCATTTTCAAACTTACCGCTTCTTACATTAGTAATACAAATACCTAAATGAGACAGAGCTGATAATATATATATATTTTCTATTGTTTCTGTGTTTTTCTTAATGCATCCAAATTCCCCATATTAATAACTTGGGTAAACTTGCTATAATACTTTGCTTCTTTCATTGGAATTAAAGATGAAGGGAGGGGAGGATGGAGAGGAATCCTTTATGCAATATCGAAGAAAAAAAATTTCGAGCCTTGGGAAGGGTGCTTCCAAGTTATACGACAAAAACTCAATACAGTTGTCAAATACTTACTTATTTTACTTCTTATTTGTTCACAGTTGACAAACGAGTTTCTGCTCTGTTCATATACACTTTGGAGCTGGATTAGTTGGGGGCGTCGTAATCTTCCAACTAATGTAAATTTACCAAAATGACATCCTCAGATTAATATATATGTATATATATATTTGGGGGGGGGGGGGGGTAATCTCATTCTACTCTAAAAGTACAAAACATTGATTTTATTTAGTGAAGGGCAGAGTCTGATCAACTCTATAAGGGACCCAGGGCCCACAAATCCTGTAAGCCCCCCCCCTTTCTGAAGAAAATTGCATTATAAACATGACAAACAGTTTTATGCACAGTTTCAAATTTAAACCATAGTTTTATGAAATAAATCGGTAAACTATGAGTATAAATCGCGCTCAAAGGCTTCCGTACATTAAATTTATTAATTACTATTTATTAATTAATAAACTGCTACCACTCCTAATTTTTTCATAATTTTTGTTTCACTAGATTCGGAAATAGGGGGGGAGGGGGGGGGCATATTTTCCAGTATATTTTTGACGCTATCTCTGAAAATATAATACCTAAAATCAAAACAAATGTATTTTTGAGTTCGATGTTACGAGATCTTTCAAATGATACCCTACATGATATATAAAAAGAATTTTTTTCAAGTAAAGTAACTTAATTAATACCTCGGCTAATTACTGACATTTTTTTCGGAAATCATTATCAAATATCCTTGGATGATTCTGCGTCGATAGATACCTCGAGCGCTAGCAAATTGGTGCACATGCTACTTAAAGTAAGTAAAACTCTGAAACAAAGGGATTGAATGAAACATGTTTTTGATGCAATATCCGTTCTTTTGATAATTTCGAAGTTAACATTTCATTGTCGTTAGTGAAAAACACTAGATAGTTTAATTTACATGAATGAGGAAAAATTCTTTTTTTCTATAAACTATAAATGGAAATTTGCATAAATCTGTATTTCCAGAGAGTAGATAAAATGCATTTTGGGGCCCCTGAAAATGTGGTCTCAGGGCACATGTCCCTGTGAGGAGCATTTCCTGGTAGAGAGTAAATCTTATAAAAGAGAAGCTCAGAACATCAATCTCATAATTGAAGATGAAATAAATTATTGGTACTTAGTTCGGATACATAAGTCTATATATATACAAGTCGTTCTTGGTATGTATGTATGTATGTTCTTTATACAAATATACAGTTTTTATCCAATTTGAACGAAACTTGATGTACATATGTTTAAGAACACGAGTAAAATTACTGTCAATTTAAAAAATATCTCAGACCATTCTTTATCATTTTTTTTCAAACATCTCCCATAGTTTATCATTACAGAAATCATTTTTTTTCTCAATTTCTAATGCAATAATTCTTTCCCGTTGCCACACTCTAAAAAACGGCACAAAAATTTAAAAACAAATGATAACACATTTATTTTCTTTTTATGAGCTAATAAAAGTTCAAAATCACTCGTTATATTTTTTTAATTTCCTAGATTGAAGTGATTCTAAGAAGAAAATGCGCATTTTGTTTCTATATAAATAGAAAACGATAACTTTAAATGTTTTAAAATGATGTAGTACCTTAATTTAAATTTATTTGTAGTTAACACATCTACTTTAATACAGATGTTTCAATTTCAAGAAAACAGTTCAGTAAAAAGGTAAAAAAAAAAAAAAAAAAGCTAGGTATGACGTCATATTCTATTAAAGATTTTCATTTTAATTTCAAACAGAGTCTACGTAATTGTCCGCTGTGTTTTATTCCTACTTCGATTGGATACTACAGCTGTATCTTATATAGCTTACGTTATAGTGCTAAGTGTTTTATTGATTTAGAAGCAGTGGTAACATTTTTCTTTGATTTATATCAAAGAGAGGGTCATTTCTTTCGTTTTTCAACAAAAACTTCACGACTAAAAGTACATATAAAATTGACATGACTTTCATCTAATCATTATAGATTTAATTTTTATTAATGGAAATTTATGTTTCAATTTTAAAATGATGTTTTAATATCAGTGAAAAGTCTTGATTTTCCGAAATTAACGTTTATTATTATCAATATAGTAAAGGCTTACCCACAATTACGTTTAAGCCACACGAAATATATTTTTTAAATGTTATACTGTAGTGGATGGGTTATGCAATTTAAACCCAATTTAAAAGTAAATATTAAGATACTTCTTAATGTCATTTTTACTAACTCCATATTTCCATTACTTTATTTTATGTTTGCTGTTAAAATTATCAGCAAGCTATTTAATGAAACATGACAATTTTCCAGTTTTATAGTTTGTTTAGAATAATAAAAAGAATGAAATGTTTTCTTTGGTGATATTGATTTTGGTGTAATTAATAAGTGATATTAAAACATTTAAAACTATGAAATTAATATATTTTGAGCACTCCTTCAAATATTATGCGAGACTTCCATATTTTCTTTCATTATCATTTTAAGTTTTAATTTAATTTGGCAATTTAGTTATGGAATATTACACGTAAACTAACAAATGCTGAATTATTCACATTATTGTAAGAACAAACCAGTTAATCTTTTGTAATTGAGTCGCACGTAGATTTAAAAATATCCATTCTTGAAATTTATTTTAAAATCAATAAAACATCAGCAAATTGAGCTATGCTTTTCAAACAATAACATTGAAAGTACATTTTTTGTTATTCGTCTGCATAAAAGTTGAATGTGCTATGTTCAGAAGTAAATGTCTTTAATTTATAAATATCAAATAAGTTAATCTTTCGTAATTGGATTGGACAAAGATTAAGAAACATACATGCTTTAAAATTACTTTAAAATCCATAAAAAATCAGTAAATTAAGATAAACTTTTCAAACTACATTTGAAAGTGCATTTTTTCCCCCTAATTGGCAGTTTAAAAAATGAAATTATTCGATATTTAGTAGTTACAAAAATGCAGTACAAGCAAAATTTAATGATTAGGTCGTTGCTACCGTCAATATGATGTCGACATTACTCACGGATATGTTTTTGTTTTATAATATAAATAGATGCCATATGAAAGCGAATTTCGCAAAATGTTACGATATTTGATTGATTTTTTTTTCATTGTCAGGAAAATCGTATATTTTTCTATTGTATGCGCAAAGAAAACGCGCATTCTTATTTATAAAGCTGAGAAATTTTACTATGGTTGAGTCAAAGTAACGCTATTTCCTCTAATTGTCCTTTTTTAGCACTTTCCAACCTAGTTGAAAAGTGCTTATGACTTCGGTTTGTCTGGCCGTCTGCCGTCTGGCCGTCTGGCCGTCTGGCCGTCTGGCCGTCTGCCGTCTGGCCGTCTGCCGTCTGTCCGTGCTCTAACTCCCTTAAATATGCTCGGATTGCTCTGCAATTTTTATATGTTATTGTTGCCATCTATAGCATGTTCCCTATTTCAACGGAAGTGTGTAGCACTTATAGTTTTTTTACAGGGACACTCAAAAGAATTCCGTTACATTGCGGTTTATGGGGAAAAATCATTTGTGGTTTATTTAAATAATGTTTCACTAATTTAAACGCATTGAATTTTATATATATCACTAAGGTGCATTAGAAGAAGCTTAATATGGAATAGGGTGTGCATAGCACTTAAAGTTAATTTACAGGGACAGTCAAAAGAATCCCGTTGCATTACGTCTATATAGAAAAATCGTCTGCGGTTTATTTAAATAATGTTTCACTATTTTAAATGCACTGAAATTTATATATATCACTAATGTGCATTACAAGAGGCTTACTACAGAATATTGTGTATATAGCAGTCATGTTCATTTACAGGGACACACAAAATAATTCTCTACTGTCTGTTAACAATAATTCCTGGAAGTGCGTTTTAAGTTACTGAATGAGATTTTAATTTTAACTCGCTTTTTGTCTATTACGTGGTGTGTATAAATTCTGTAGATCCTATACAGGGAAGCACAAAAGTTCGCGAACACATTTCCGTTTATTGACAAAGTCCAGATGGAGAATTTTAAACTGTGCTACGCGTTTCCTAACTGAACTAAAATTTAGCATCCTATGTAGTATATATACAAACCTATAGATCCTATACAGGGCTGAATAAAAGTATTCGGATATTTTTCTGTCGGATATTGTATATGTTGGAAATTCCTGAAATTATGTTTTTAAATTGGTTATGCGTTTTCCAAATTGTTTACTTGGATGTTATGTTTTAGCTTATTAAACGGTATGATTTGTAAAATTATTTATGATTTTTCGTTCTTGTTTTTTATCGATTTATGGTCGAGAATGCACAGAGCTCCGTCATTGTTATTGTCGTATTATTTTACTTTAATTTATGTTAACCCGGGTAAAGCCAGTTGGTTCTGCTAGTAGTAGATAAAGGAGAGTTGAACGGCCACAGCTGCACATCTGATGTGCAGCAGACTTACTCTCCATAAAAACTTTGTGGAGTTCCCACTTTCTAATTGACTAAACTCTCTTCATAGCATTAGTTTTTTTTTTTTTCTGTTAGCATATCTGATATTATATTACAAAGAGATTACTATATATATATACATATATCTATGTATAGATGTGTGTATATATGTGTGTCTGTCTGTCTATCCGTCCATATGTCTGTTTATATGTATTTGGGTGTGTTTATGCATAAATTTACAAGTTTTTACAAAAATATTATGATAATTAAAAAAAATTACAACCTAATTTTATGTTAAAAAAAAGATAATAATAATAATAATAATAATAATAAAAACTTACTTACAAAGAAATTAAAAATTAAAAAGTTTTAAAAAATTAATAAATAAACTTAAAAAAAAAAAACTTAAGAAAAAGTTTTGAAAAAAAAAATTGCAATAAAAAAAAGTTTTACAATTTAAAAAACGTTTTACAATATTAAAAAATAAATAAATAAAAATGTTTTTAATCATTTTCGATTTAACCACAAAAAATTCACAAGTTAAACAAAAATGTTATAAATCTTTCAAAATTATCCCTTTAACACATTTCATAACTGGTAAAAATATTTTACTAAGCTTTTTGCAAATGGTAAACGCTTTAGATCGATTCAAAAATCATTTTGAATCAGTAGATAAAGGAGAGTTGAACGGCCACAGGCACATTCAGGCACATTCGCGCATTTCCGTATTCTGCACATCTGATGCGCAGCAGACTCCCACTCCATAAAAACTTTGTGGAGTTTCCACTTTCTGATTAACCAAACTCTCTTCATTAGCACTAGTTTATTTTTGCTTAAAGTAAGTAAAACTCAAAAACTAAGGGATTGAATGAAACATGTTTTTGATGCAATATCCGTTCTTTTGATAATTTCGAAATTTACATTTCATTGTCGTTAGTGAAATACACTAGATAGTTTAGTTTACATGAATGGGGAAAAATTCTTTTTTTCTTTTCAGCATATTCAGTCTTTTTCATCCATTGGCTCATCGGTCAAACTATTAAAAAATGGAGAAGATGGGGGGAGCTGCTTTTCATTAAATTTTCCAAAACAAGTGAAATAATCATAGGGGTAAACCCCTTTACGTATGAGTAAAGATAAATTATTATTTTGTGGGAAATTTTCTACAAGTATAGTGAAATGATCAGGTTGAAGTTTTTTAACAAGTTTTTCCAATAACGTGCACAAAAAATTGAAAAGAATCGGTAAATATCATCTGAACAGGAGATGTATAGGCTTTCTGATTTTAAAGGTGATATAGTTTTCCATAGAAGTAGCAATAACAACGATTTCATGATCTTTAAATTTTCCAAGATTTGTCATAATATGATGACCATCATAGTTTTTCAAGTTATGGAATATAACAGGAATTGTTTTACACTGCTTATAGTTCAAGTTACATTCCGCGTGTGCAGCTCCTCTTTATGCACCTGACATAATCAATGCATAATTTTGAACATGATCAATGAAACTACAATATAAAAGAGAGACATGCCTGTGCAATAACATGAATATTTTTCAAATTGTTTACTATATGGCAGTGTTGCCAGTAGGCTACTTTTTTTGCCACCACTTTTTTGTAGTAAAAATATTTGCCTTATTTAATGGAAGATTAAATAATACGGAAATAAGAGGAATTATATTATTTTTTTAAAGTGGTGGCAATCAAACATTCGAACTAAAATAAAAAAAGGAGCCGACTGGCAACACTATGGTGCTAATAACATTCTTCAACATAGAAATCATGTTGACAGCGCTCAGAAATTAAGCATAATGGCAGTTTCAATAATATGACCAGAGCCCGATTAAGGTTGTCAGGGGGCAAAGGTCCAGTATCTTTTCGCCCCGCCCCCCTCATACCAAAATTGTAATTGGCATTTTTTTTTTTTCGGGAGTAGACATTTTCCCTGCATTTTATAAAAATTCTCATGAAATTCACAATAATTTAGATTTTTGTTGTTTAATGATATGATACACGAAACACGTCTGCATCTTAAATAATTTTTGAATAATAATTCTGATAAAGATATTTTCTACAGCATGCATAAGTTAAGCTCTATTTAAAGAATGGATTGGTCAATCCTATAGAAGGGGTGCGCATTTCAAACATAAAAAATTCACAATGCAAAGAACGCACGCGCAGAATAGGAGGTCCCTTTACTTCACTTATCAACCAGATCGGTAGCAGTAGACTCGATCACTGAAGAGGTCACCGGAAAATTTTAAAAGCTAAATTCAATAACTTTCAGACATTTACCAGCGGAGTTGTGTGGGGCAGATTTTAATACTTCAGACGACCGTGGTGGCTCCTGGACGCGACAGCTCAGGATACTTAAAAAAACTGCCGTGCTGAGACAACAATACCTTATATCTCAAGATTTAATTCCATTATCGAAAAAAAAAAAATCTGTTCGATTACAAATGACTTCAATAATATTGTCTACAAGTATCATGCTTTTGTGTTTAATGCTTTTAAGTGAGAAAGTTTTGCGTTGTTAAGCGGAGAAAAATTTTTAAGAACCTCCTTAATTCTGCATTTTTGAAAAAAAAAAAAAAAAAAAAAAAAAAAAAAAAAAAGAAAAGAAAGAAATAAGGAGGCAATTAGTAACATTTTCCTGATTAATTTATTACTCACCCTGTATATATTTGTTTTTCAGAGTAATCATGACGAGTGTAATCTTGCCATTTCTGATGCCCATGCTTCTCGGGCGTACCATCGATTTAAGAACTTATCAAATTGGTGGAAGTATTTATGATTACGAGAATTACGATGAGGTAAATATTTATTTCTCTTTGCTTTTAGAACAAGACGGTATTGAAGTACTAGAAAAATATGTTTTAGTAAGATTTTTGAGGACTGCAAGTTTGTAATATTTATAGTGCTCGATATCTTCAGACGGGAAAAAAAAATCATTAAGAAAATCTCAATGAAAAATACTACATCTGAAATCATTTTCTTTAATTATATTTCCATCTAAGAATTATCTTTATATTTACTTTATTTATATTTGTTTTTATTTTAGTTTAGTTTAAGTCGGTAAGAAATACTAAAAATAAAAATTCTTTAATATATATTTTTTGACTGATGTAATATATTACTCTACAACTTCAGGGGAAAAAAAGCATATTTCATTAAAAATATCTCAATAGAACAGACTATATTAGCAACAATTTTTACGTTAATTATAGTTATCCAAGAAATTATCTTTATCTTTAGTTTCATTTTTATTTTTCGTTTCTTTATTTTCGTTTCTTTATTTTAGTTTAAATCGGTAAAATATACTTAATATATATATATATATATATATATATATATATATATATATATATATATATATATATATATTGTTGAAATTGGAAATAAATTGTTCTACATCTTTATGGGGGGAAAAAATATTTCTTTAAGAAAATCTCAATGGAACGGACTACATTAGAATCATTTTTACTTTAGTTGTATTTATCTAAGAAATTATATTTATCGTTATTTCATTTTTCTTTATGTTTACTTTATCTTAGTTTAAATTGGTAACGCATGTTAAAAAAAAAAAAAATGTTTTAATACATATATATATTTTTTTTGATTGAGGAAATTCGTAATAAATTACTCTACATCTTCAGGGAAAAAAAATATTTCCTTTAAGAAAATCTCAATGGAACGGACTACATTAGATATAATTTTTACTTAAGTTGTAGTTATCTAAGAAATTGGACTACATTAGAAATAATTTTTACTTCAGTTGTAGTTATCTAACAAGTTGGACTATATTAAAAATAATTTTTATTTCAGTTGTAGTTATCTAAGAAATTGGACTACATCAGAAATAATTTTTACTTCAGTTGTTAACTTCAGTCAGTATCTAAGAAATTGGACTACATTAGAAATAATTTTTACTTCAGTTGTAGTTATCTAAGAAATTGGACTACATTAAGCATAATTTTTACTTCAGTTGTAGTTATCTAAGAAGTTGGACTACAATACAAATAATTTTTACTTCAGTTGTAGTTTAAAACTGATTTCTTATTTTTGACTTACGAACATGGATGTGATGGAAGGGAATGGCCGCACTCTGTATTTATTCATGCAACAACTGTTTATTTTACTTCAAAATATGTTATAGTATAACTCTAAATCCAGGAGGTGATTACTTTCTTTTAATGTTGCATGTCCATTGCAGATAAGAAAAATCTTTAATAAAAATAATGTTTATTTCTATATAAGATGTCGAACAATTTATTACATCAATCAAGAAAAGAAAATATATATATTAAACTTTTTTTTTTGTTTGTTGCATTTGTTATCGACTTAAACTAAAATAAAGTAAAAATAAAGATAATTTTTACAACTGAAGTAAAAATTATTTCTAATGTAGTCCAATTTCTTAGATTTTTATCAGTTTAATCTTTAAAATAAAGATCTGTATTTTAAATAGTAATGAGTTCGGGCTATTTTTTTGGAGCCCGAGCTCAACGATTTTAAATCCGAGCCCGCCGAGTCCGAAATATTTTGTGTCATTACCGAAAGTATGCTATAGAAAAAAATTGCATAATATTTAAAAATTACTTCAAAAGTAATATCTAATTTTCAAAAAACTTCTTACATAAAAATAACTGTTAATCTCCAGCAGACAATTAATTTTAAGAAAATTTACGTTCAATGTTATCAAAAGAGAAGTTTGGTATCTAATAAAAATATACTTCATACTTAAGCGAATTCTCATTTTTAGCTCACAGGCTATCAAAGCCTGAGAGCTTATGTGCCCGCCGGTTCTGTATGTATGTATGTATGTATGTATGTATGTACGTATGTACGTACGTAACGCGATAACTCTTCATAGAAACATCCGATTTCCTTCAAATTTTGTTTGTAGGTTGACTGTGTTAAGGCGCTTCCCTGATTAGTTTTCGGGATTGATTGGTTAAATATAAAGGGGGGAACAGGGGGAGCTAATCCCCCCCTAATTTATATAAATAGTGTTTTAATACAGAATTATTCCGTTTTCCTTCAAATTTTGTTTATAGGTTGACTGTGTTAAGGCGCTTCCCTGATTAGTTTTCGGGATTGATTGGTTAAATATAAAGGGGGGAACAGGGGGGGGGGCTAATCCCCCCCCCTAATTTATATAAATGGGGTTTTAATACAGAATTATTCCGTTTTCCTTCAAATTTTGTTTATAGGTTCACTGTGTTAAGGCGCTTCCCTGATTAGTTTTCGGGATTGATTGGTTAAGTATAAAGGGGGGAATGGGGGGCTAACCCCCCCCCCCCTTAATTTATATAAATGGGTTTTTCATGCAGAATTATTCCGTTTTCCTTCAAATTTTGTTTATAGGTTCACTGCGTTAAGGCGCTTCCCTGATTAGTTTTTGGGATTGATTGGTTAAGTATAAAGGGGGGGGGAACGAGGGGGGGCTAGTCCCCCCCTTAATTTATATAAATGGGTTTTCCCTGCAGAATTATTCCTTTTTCCTTCAAATTTTGTTTATAGGTTCACTGTGTTAAGGCGCTTCCTTGATTAGTTTTCGGGATTGATTGGTTGATTATAAAGGGGGGAATGGGGGGCTAATCCCCCCCTTAATTTATATAAATGGGTTTTTCATGCAGAATTATCTCATTTGCTTCAAAATTTGTTTATAAGTTCATTGGGTTAAGACGCTTCCCTGATTAGTTTTCGGGATTGACTGATTAAGTATAAAAGGGGGGAACGGGGGGGCTAATCCCCCCCTTAATTTATATAAATGGGTTTTTCATGCAGAATTATCCCATTTGCTTCAAAATTTGTTTATAGGTTCATTGAGTTAAGACGCTTCCCTGATTCGTTTTCGGGATTGATTGGTTAAGTATAAAGGGGGGGACGGGGGCCAATCCCCCCTTAATTTATATAAATGGGTTTTTCAAGCAGAATTATCCGATTTTCTTCAAATTTTGTATACAGGTTCATTGTGATAATGCGCTTCTCTGAATAGTTTTTGGGATTGATTGGTTAAGTATAAAGGGGGGGGGACGGGGGGGGCTAGTCCCCCCCTTAATTTATATAAATGGGTTTTCCCTGCAGAATTATTCGTTTTTCCTTCAAATTTTGTTTATAGGTTCACTGTGTTAAGGCGCTTCCTTGACTAGTTTTCGGGATTGATTGGTTGAGTATAAAGGGGGGGGGAATGGGGGCTAATCCCCCCCTTAATTTATATAAATGGGTTTTTCATGCAGAATTATCTCATTTACTTCAAAATTTGTTTATATGTTCATTGGGTTAAGACGCATCCTTGATTAGTTTTCGGGATTGATTGGTTAAGTATAAAGGGGGGGGACGGGGGGTGCTAAACCCCCCCCCCCCCTTAATTTATATAAATGGGTTTTTCATGCAGAATTATCGCATTTGCTTCAAAATTTGTTTATAGGTTCATTGGGTTAAGACGCTTCCCTGATTCGTTTTCGGGATTGATTGGTTAAGTATAAAGGGGGGGACGGGGGCCAATCCCCCCTTAATTTATATAAATGGGTTTTTCAAGCAGAATTATCCGATTTTCTTCAAATTTTGTATATAGGTTCATTGTGATAATGCGCTTCTCTGAATAGTTTTGGGGGTTCATTGGTTAAGTATAAAGAGGGAAGGGGGGGGGCTAATCCCACTTAATTTAGATAAATGGGTTTTTCATGCAGCATTATCCGATTTTCTTCAAATTTTGTATATATATATATTCATTGTAATAAGAGGCTTCCCTGATTAGTTTTTGTTGGGATTGATTGGTTAAGTATAAAGGGGGGGGGGCGGGAGGGCTAATCCCCCCCCTTAATTTATATAAATGGGTTTTTCCTGCAGAATTATTCCGTTTTCCTTCAAATTTTGTTTATAGGTTCACTGTGTTAAGGAGCTTCCCTGATTAGTTTTCGGGATTGATTGGTTAAGTATAAAGGGAGGGAACGGGGGGGTAATCCCCCCTTAATTTATATAAATGGGTTTTTCATGCAGAATTATCTCATTTGCTTCAAAATTTGTTTATAAGTTCATTGGGTTAAGACGCTTCCCTGATTAGTTTTCGGGATTGATCGGTTAAGTATAAAGGGGGGGGACAGGGGGCCAATCCCCCCTTAATTTATATAAATGGGTTTTTCAAGCAGCATTATCCGATTTTCTTCAAATTTTGTATATATATATTCATTGTAATAAGAGGCTTCCCTGATTAGTTTAAGGGGTTCATTAGTTAACTATGAGGGGGTAACGGGGGGATAACCCCCTTAATATATTGTCGATTTCTTTATTTTTCAAGAGTCTTATTTCCAATTCTTTGAAATACGAGTATAATATACAATTAGTGTGAATAGCCTGTGAGCTCAATGCCCTCAGTTTAACTGGGCAGTTTTCTTTTTATTTTTCTCTCTCAACAAGCAAATCTAATGGACACATTAACGAAGTGCGTTTTATGAATAAATGATTGAAATTTGCAAAAATTACTATTTATATGCCGAAGAATGTAATAGAGTTTTTCAATTTCCTATAAAAGGTATCCGAGTCCGAAATATTTTGTGTCATCAGAACCTGTGCCCGATACCAAAAGTATGCTATAGAAAAAAAAAATACATAATATTTAAAATTACTTCAAAAGTAATATCTCATTTTCAAAAGATTTCCTCTTATCCTTAAAGTCCTTCCTTTTAGATTTACTTTTTGTGAAGAAGTTTTTTGAAAATGAGATATTACTTTTGAAGTAATTTTTAAATATTATGCATTTTTTTTCTATAGCATACTTTCGGTATCAAGCTCGGGATCTGATGATACAAAATATTTTGGACTCGGCGGGCTCGGATTTAAAATCGTTGAGCTCGGACTCCAAAAATATAGTCCGAACTCATTACTATATAAAATACAAATCTTTATTTTAAAGATTAAACTGAGAAAAATGACGCTTTCAAATCTGAGTAAATCGATGTTTTCATTTTGTTATGAAACTTTTAGTTTCAACTGGGACGACCAATGATTTCAATTCTGAAATACTCAGAATATTGAAACATGGACATACTCAAAAATGATTAGAATCAAACTCATTTTTGAAACATGGAAATACTCAAAAATGAGCACATAGAAGTCAGTTCATACTCATTTTTGAAACATGGACATACTCAAATATGAGAACATGACGTTTCATTCTTGAGTGTGTGCATGTTTGCAGAAATGAGTATATACATGTTTCAAACTTGAGTCATTTTGATTCGGAGTCATTTTGACTGTGCGACATGCTCAGATTTGAGTATTTTTTGCTCAGTTTTGATAATGTCGTTTTTAGAGTGTAGCCTTTAATTCTCATAAATCAGTATTCAAAGTTTCAAGATGACTAGAATACACATTGAAACATTGAAACGCTTTAATTAAAATCTACACCCTCAGTTCTAGGAAGCTGAGCTGTCCCTGACGAAAATTTTGCAGTTCCTCATTTTGTTAATGTTTAATTATTAGAAGTTAACTTGGAACAGAGCCGTAACCAGACGGAGGCAATGCGGGAGGCACCCCCCCCCCCCCCCTCGTAGCAACTTCTTGAGTCCTCTCTGGACTTCTTAATCCTTCAATAGTAACATAATCTATGTTACTTTTAAAACTTTGTAAACAAAAATTTTATGACAGGAAAGGCGGATTTGTCCTTTACCACATAAAATTCACTTTTAAATCTCTTTAACTACTTAGGATCAATCATACTGAAACAGCCTTTATTCTAAGTATCAAAGATGTAATCTTACCATTTGAGAGACGCAGTTCGCAATGTTCGTTATTTGAGAGACACACGATTAAGAGATACACATTTGAGAGACATGTACGTTAGTACAATTTACAGTTTGATAAATTAAAAATTAGTTCATAAAAATATATTGTATAAATTATACCTTTATTTTTACTTTGATAAATTTACATTTTCTTTATTATTATAAGCATTTATTTTTGCTTTATTTTAACAGTGAGTGATAAATAATATTAGGTTCTTAATTCTGATAATTGGGAGGTCAAAACGATAAAAAATTTTAAGAATTCATGTGAGAAAGATATTTTGAATAAAAATTAGGATATATATATATATATATATATATATATATATATATATATATATATATATATATATATATATATATATATATATATATATATATATATATATAAATATTTAACCTTTTAAGATTTCATAACGTTAAGTTATAGAATCCTCTTTAGTTAATTTTTCAAGAGTCGAATGACGTAGTTAAAAATATTTTATTTTCCTACATCAGATCAATAACTGTACCACTTTCATATTTTCAAATGAAATAACGTTATCTTTTCAGTATTAATGCCTAAAAATAAATAAATAAAACAATGGACTTATTGGATGAGCGAGATATTTTCAGAAATTTAATTGCAATATAAAGCGCAGTAAATGCGCCTTTATTTATCTTTATTTTCCCAACCTAAGTCCTTACTTAGAATTTCACAAATCCATATTCAAAATTCTACAACTAAAGCCCCCTCCCCTCTTTCTACTTACCAGAAGTAGCCCTACTAGTAGAAGGAGAAATTCAAAATATGAGCAAGGGTGAATTTTCCCACCAAAATAATCTTCTATATCATTAGAAGATTCTAGTTCAATGAATGCCTCTAACAGTCCAGTAATTGGGATGGTCAGTGTCTTTGCGCTGGACCGCGGTCAGTTAATTAGCATATTGAAATGGCTTCGGCTTACTTCCGCGCTCAAGAACTCTGCGGCTAATAGATGAAAAGCTTTAGTCCATTCGGCGTTGTTTTGATGGTCAGATGTGCTCCTTTGGTAGATAATTAAGGTTAGACTATGGTGGAAGGATTTTGTGGGTTACATGTGTAATGAGGATACCGCGTAATCATGTATTGTACTGCAGAATGGATCGAGATTATGGAATATTAGTCAAGTTATGTTACTCAATTAGTGTAATCTGTAGATATCTAGATATTAATAGTGATATGGAAAGTTTTAATATATGTGTGATTGAACATTATGAGAAAGGGAAAAAATGTATACAGGGGTGGTCCTAATGTTCTTATTTTTGAATACCACTATTTTGAAACAATAGTCTTTGTGGTATATTTCTAACAAAATTTGCAATACATATCTACCACGAAAGTGATTGTTTGGAAATAGTGGTATTCAAAAGAGAGATGTATAAATAGCTAGCGATAATAGTGATAAGAAAAGTTTTAATAAATGAGTGATTGAACATCATGAGTACGAAAAAAAATATATATATCCAGGGCGCCTAATGTTTCGAATTTTGAATACGTCTACATTTTTGAAAGAATAATCTTCGTGCATGGCATATTTCTAAAAAATTTGCAATACATATCTACCACGAAAATCATTGTGTGGAAATTGAGGTAACCAGTGGAAATTCCGTGTTTAAGAATGGCAAAAGTTAAATATCTCGGACCCTAAATTATAAGTTTAAAAAAAATGTGTTAAATAATTATGTAATGCTATATTTTAATATTATAAATATAAATCGTAAACTTAAAAGAAAAAAAAAATCCTCTTACTTGAACTAATTGCATTTGTAAATATTTATTATTTATATTGTGTTATTTAGAATGGGATAAATTTTGTTTTGATGATCAGATGTGTAATGTGCTCCTTTGCTGGATCATTAAGGTTAGACGATGGTGGGAGGATTTTGTGGGTTACAGTTACAAGTGGAATGAGTATAAAACAGCATAATCATGTGTTTTCAGTTTATGCAGAATGGTTTTAGATTCAGGGGCCCCCAACCCTTCTGAACTATCCGTTTAAGATAATTTTTAAACACATAAACGCAAAAAGAAAAACAGAACTAAAAACTTTCTTCCACGTGGGTTCTGGAGGTGGGGGGGGGGGGGGGGGGGGAGGAGACGTGAAACCCCTAAAAAAAGTTACCGAATGTAGCAAACTCGTTGTATGAGAATCTTAAAAGTACATAAAATCTGGCAATGCCGCGATCCCTAAAACACATATATTTAAGCTTCGTGTCCATGAAAGCTAAATTAACAACAACAACAAAATACTGGATGCAGCAACCTTGTTGTATAGGAATGCACAGTGCTGCATTTTATTGAACAAGAAATCCCATTTTGGTCAATGAAGATTTCGGCTAACGAATATGATGCCGGGACGAATTATTTTCGTTAATCGAGGTATCTTCGTTTAGTTTATTTAAAAGTATAAAAGAAATTTGAAAGTTTAAAATCCACACTTTTTCTACATTCAAAAAAATCCTTCCGCGAAACTAATTTTTATGATATACTTAAGAGAATATTCAGCATTAATACAATACTGCCATATTGACATAAAATTACAGCATATTTTTAAATAGTAAAATTACAGAAAAAAAATTGAATTTTCTACAAAGTACTGTTTTATTTTCCTTATTAAAAAGAATGATATTTATCATTAAATAATGAGGAAATTTAAATTTACGTAAATAGTTCTATGTTGCAACAATTTCCGAATTTTATAATGTCGGATAAGGAAATGAAAAGTATTTATGCAATTATATTTTGCATAGCACTTGAAAAAAATCTATATGTTTTTTGAGTAAAAGAAATCAGCATGGTAATAAAATATATCTTTATATACCTCTATGGAAATCAGTTATATGAATATTTCCGCTTAAACATAAATAAAGAAACAAATAAAATTTTTCTTCTTTTTTCTTTCTTTCTTTTTTTACGAGATTTTAGAATCTATATTTTATGTTTTTAAAACTCTTATAAAAGTAAATTGGTAATAATAAGTTATTATAAACACTGTCGGTCTTTTTTTTTTTTTTTTTTTCTAAATCTTTTCTCGTCTTTTGAAAATGATTATTTTGCAAGATTTTAGTAGTAGTGCTGCCATCTGTTAACAATCTATGATATCAAACTAGGATTTAAACCACATTCTTCTTTGGATTTATTTTGTAGTGCTGCCATCTATAACATAATTCAATTACTATTAGTAATGCAAGGAAATTTTACACTGATAGCGATATCCAAAACAGGAAATAATATAAACTGTAGTTATTTCTTATTTTATGCCCATATTAGAAAAGCTATTTTAGAATACATCTACAATTTGAAAGCCTAGAAATTAATTATATTATTTAATTATTTTTTCAGACAACCTTAAATGTCTTGAATTCAACATACCACGTGCTCCAGGATGACTCTTACCCATACACATTTTTTCGAATTCCGATTGATGTGGCCCTCCGCATAAAATCCGATTATGTGAGCACTAGATCTGGAGCGATGGGAGTGAGTGGGCTGCTCAAAGATACATCTTGGAAGTTCAACAGTGTAGTTGTTGGAATGGTTACAGTCAGCGAAACGGTACGTATACATTTACATGAAAAATATAATTTCAAAATTTTAAAATTATACTTTTATTTGACAGTGTTCGAAGTGAAAAACTAAAAAAAAGTATAACTGAAATAGGATTTACATTTTACAGTACCTCTCATTTTGATAAAAAATGACGAATTTTAGATTTTTCATCCTAAAATGAACCTTAACATCTCTAGAACACTGTGCTCAAATTTCTTGACAATCTGATAAACAGTAAAGGAGATGTGGTTAATTTTACGTATCTCTCTTTAATATCTCTTTTTTATAAATGAAATTTTTAAACTCATTTTTCTCAGTTCGTATTTTTTTATATTCTTTATGTCAGCGCTTCCCAACCTTTTTTCTTCCACGTACCCCTTGCTTAGGCTATGTATTTCAAATTACCACCTTTTATCAGAAACATGCCACCCACCCCCTCCCCTCACTCATATAACGCAAGCATGCTTTTTTAAAATTAGTAACATACTCAATATTAAATACTCATTAAAAAGAAGGAAGCTTTCCTATTAATATAAGTTAGTGACATAAGCCCGCCTATTCGAAAACAAAAATAAGGGCATGCTTTTCAACGTGTTTCAAAATAAAGCATTAAGGATTGAAGCTCTGACGTAATTAAGACGTTCTGCAATTATTATTAAAAACGGAACAATAAGATAAATGTGGTGGGAAAGTAATATTATGTAATAATCAATGGCAGTTTTCGCGAAGATGGGGTAAATATATAAGTACTCACTCAAGCAACATGATTCTCGGTGGGCGGAGCTAGTGACATTGAATTATCAATGAATTATTATATCTAGTGAGCCTTTCTCCTCATTTTGAGTGTAATGTCGAATTACACATGAAGCTAACTTTGTAATACAAAAAAGTTCCAACTTTCTTTATGTGTTTTAAGTGAAACCATTTTTGTGATTCCCGCTATTGTTTTTACGTACTACCCCCCCCCCCCCCCCCACCAGGGATACGTGTACCCTAGGTTGGTTAGGAACCGTTGCTCTATGTAATCAAAAGCTTCCACAATAATTGAGCAAATTGTTTGAAAATGTTTTAAATGCATCTTTAGATTCCACGAGAGACAAATAAGTATTGATCTAAAATGTTCTCTTTGTATCAAAAATCTGATACTTAGGTTCGTAGAACAAAGTACCCTGAGTATAAGATAAAAAAAAAAAATCTAGTTTAATTACCAAAATTGAAAAAGAAGTAATAATTTGAATATTGTTAATTAAAAAATTAAAATTCAATAAAAAAATATTATTTTATTAACAATTTAAGGCCTTTAATTACCTGTATTGATTTTGCTTCATTGAAACATGATCCAACAACTTTAATGTAGGTATCAACAGATTATTATTTTTAATTTATGGCAATCCCTTTAATAAAAAAAATAATTTTTGATGTATATTTATTTATGTGTAATTTTCTTAATTTGTAGTGTTATATAATCAAATATATCTAAACATTACTTTGAATTGTTTAAACATTAAAATATTGATCATTTTCAAATCTTTGATTTTTTTTTAAAAATTTTCCTAGAATCTGATAAAATTTTACAAGAAGAAATTAAGGCGAATTGAAATTGGCTATTTTTTTAATTCATTTTTGTGCGCAAACTCATGAAATTCGCAGGTGCTCTTATTCAGAAACTAGGTCACTCAATATTTTTTCCATTTTTCGATAAAGGCAAAAGAAAAGGAAAAAACAGCCGCTATGAAACAACAATCGCTTATAACTCAATATGTAATTCATTTAAATAAGTGAATGAAAAACTGTCCGATTACTGGTTCGCCAAGCCGAGTGGCCTCCCTTAGGCATTAAATAATTAGGCCTGTCAGTGTCTTGCTTGTACGTTTAAAAATGAAATGTGTCAGAAAATTTCACGTCGCTGAGCTGGGGAAACAGTTTTTTAAAACCTGCTTAATGTTAAAAACTAAATATGAAATGTAAAAACCACCATTTATTTAATTTAATATATTTTTGGAAAGAAAAAAATGCCTCATGCTCACGAACTCAGTTGCATACGAAATCGTCAACCTAACCGTTCGGAGTTTTCCGTGGTTTTCTTCGAACCTTGACGTAAATACGGGTTAGGATCCCTTAGAAAGACCCTCACGGAGGGCATTTTCCCCTATATCCCTGGTGTAGATAATCAGCCGTCATAAAATCAATCAATCAATCAATTAGTTGCATATGCTGTCAACGTAAACAAATCCCAGGGTTTATCAAAAATTTCTATGGACATTGGTCCAAAGGAGTTGTCACTTGGAGCAACTTATGTCGCTTTTAGCAGAGTTCCTCATTTAGAGGATGTTGTCATTGAATTGCCTTTCGCAAAGGATGGTGGCACTTACTGATAGATTAGCATTTGAGCATTACCCGAGGCAACTGACGGCTAAATAAACACTTGATAATGAAGTTTCAACAGCTGTTATTGAAAACTTACTTTTATACTATTAAACAGTAAGCATTAATATATATATACTAGGACTTCCCTCAAAGGGATTAGTCTGAGTGATATTGCTGAGAACATAAAGTTAACAATTACGATATAAAGAAGATATCAACAAGAATCTAAGTGAATATACAGCATATGATAGACAAGAGATAGATAAAGATACAACATATGAAAAATAGCAAATTAAATTATATAATTACAAAATATCATATATAAATTCATATACTGTTATGTTTTCATATGCATTTTTTTATAACATTTGGCAAATAATCTCATTTTCTTAAGCGGGAATTGCTCAAAACTTTAAAAAAAAAAAAAAAAAAAAGCCGCCGGATCTTTTAAAACGATATTTTCAAAGTCACATAATCAGATTTGCAGCCAATAGCGTATTTTAGCAAGCGTAGTTTAACGCAAATTTAATTTAATTTTTGCAACATTTTCTTTGTGACAAATATCTAAATAAAATATTAAAAAATAAAATATTAAATATTGAAATATTAAATCAAATATTTAATATTTGAATTAAAAAAAATTTCTTTGTTTATTTGTATAACTATTTATAGAAACTCGTATACTTCAAACCACATTGATAACATGCTTTGCTACAAACGTGTCTACCAGTCTAACTACTCGTATGTCTTAGCTGTGTCTCTCTCCGAACTCATCTGTCTACTGTCTCCCTACTCTTCTGTATACCCGTCTCAGTATCCGTCTGTCTTTCTACCCGACTCTTTAATCGTGTCTCTACCTGTCTCGCTTCCCGTTACACTACTCGTCTATCAACACGTCTGTCTGTCTATATACCCCTCTCTCTACCCGTCTGTCAAGTCGTCTCTGTACTCGTCTCTCTATCCACCACGCTACCCGTCTCCCTACCCATCACACTACCCCTCTGTCAACCCTTTTTTGCACCTGCCTCGCTACCCGTCTGTCTATTCGTTTCGCTACCCGTTAGCTTATCTCTGTCGCTATCCGTCTCTCTACCCGTCTGTCTACCCGTTTGTTTACACGTCTATCTATCTCTCGCCAACTCTTCCCAATATTTAAACAATTTAGTAAACGGAAGCCGTTTATCTGTTATTAAATGCAAACAGGAGTAATTTATCTAAAGAGTGTAATCAGATGCAATTTTTTTAAATACATACATAAACCAGCATAATAATTCACCAGTTTTATTTTCATAGTAGTTTATGTCATTTGACAGTAAATCTCAACTTCTTCAACCCGAACTGCGTCAAGCTTTTTAAAAAAGCCCCAAGGTCCGTATAACTGGGAAGGGGAATTGTCCTCAGGACTATTAGATACATGTTATTAAGTTAAATGAAAGTTTCGTAATCGGGTTCGCAGCCAATTTCTTATGTCAGAAAGGGTAGCTTCACGCCATTTTAAATTCATTTCTGTAACTTTCTTTTTCTTTTTTTGGTGGGTGGTTCCAAATATATACACTTAAATTCAAACTTTTGCCCCCCATGTTAATATTAGTGTTGTTTGTATTATCAATTAATACTTTGTTGATCGAGCTTCATTCAAAACAAATGTAAAAGACTTCTACAGGGTTTTTTTTCTAGGAGAAAGTTCCGTAATCGGGCCCTAAGCTAATCGGGGAATTTAATATCATTATTGTTTCTAACTCTTATAGAGTTAAAACAATATTGTTGCTAGTATTACTCTTGTTTGTGACCAACCTCTTCTGTGTATCTGAATAGGGAAAAGTTCCGTATCATGTACTGGTTGGTGCCAAAGGCAGTTGTAGAATCTTACAAATTTTTCTAGAGAGCGGAAAAACATGTTTTTTAAAATATTTACAAATATACGTTTATTAAACCATGTTTTTGAGCCATTTTAAAAAATTAAGTACGGTGCTAAAATAAAATTTTATTGCCATTTTCGATATTTTAATAAGAAATGAAAATACATAACAAACAAATTTAGCAAAAGTAAGCCATTTTTGGGTACTTCTCTATTATCCCGTCGACCACTTTTCATAACAAAAAACTATCGCCAAACTAAGATTAAACGCCAAAAATACAGTCCCATTTACTTGATGCCAGAAGCATTATACGTATTTGTTATGCCATCAAGTGGTTTTTAATTCGACATTTGCGTGTATTTTTCATTATGTTTTACTGATTTATTAGTTATTTCATTCATTAAAGTAACAATTGTGTCCTTAAATTCTTATATTTTATTTATTTTGATATTTCAATGGCAACGTTCTCCCGTTTATTTAGCGTTACAGTTTGGCGATAGTTTTTTGTTATGAAAAGTGGTCGACGGGATAATAGAGAAGTACCCATTTTTTGTGATAAATAATTGTTATTGCCAGGGGGGCAAATTGTAAACAATTAATAAGTGAACTAAAAAAATTACCGGAAAAAACTTGTGAGAATCTCAAGAAAGAAATATCTGATATAAATAGCATTTAAAATCTTAAAATGGAGAAGTGGTCCGTATAAAAATGCAAAACATTATACACCTGATATAAGAATTTTTTAATTTTTTTTTATTTCCGAAAGCACAGATAAAAGGGTAAAAATCCCGGCACAGATGCCATATACTCACCACGTTGGCGCGATTTTTCCCCCGCCCCTTTGGCGAAAACTGTTTGTTGTGTTTGTTTACTTTTATTTTTTATTTTAATTCTATAGATTATTTTTATATGTATATCAATATTAATTTAGGCACAGATGTCATATACGCACCAGATTGGCGCGATTTTCCCCCCGCCAATTTGGCGAAAACTTTGTTTTTGAATATTAGTTACAAATACCATACAACAATAGCATGTAATTTTTTATTTCAATATAAAAGTAAAATAACGTAATAAATGAAATAGCTCCTATTATTCAAAAATGGGAAATAAAAATAAATAAATGATAGTTTGATATTTACTTGATATCAGAAGCATTATACGTGTTTGTTACGTCATCAAGTGGTTTTTAACGCGACATTTGCGTGTATTTTTCATTATGTTTTACTGATTTATTAGTTATTTCATTCATTAAAATAACAACTGTGTCCTTAAATTCTTATATTTTATTTATTTATGTATTTTGATATTTCAATGACAACGTTCTCCCGTTTATTTGGCGATAGTTTTTTGTTATGAAAAGTGGTCGACGGGATAATAGAGAAGTACCCACATATGTATTGGTACTTTTATGTTAACTTGGCGCAGTTGATAAATCGCCAAATATTTTTCTCATAACATCTTCATATTGCATTAATTTCATTTAAATATAAATCTTTCACTGATTTCATTTGAAATACATACATTAAAAATACACGTCTTTCACTCATTTAATTTAAAATACACGCCTTTCACTAATTCCATTTAAAATACTAAAAAGGAAAAGAAAATAAGAAATAATGCCACAAATCGAAACCTTTTATTTAAACATCAAAGAATTGTTCCTAACATACACACGCGAAATAAAAAAGCTGCTAATGGTGTGATTTACGCCAAATCTCTAATACTAATACTACTCTTACTAATCTCTAATACTTTTCAAACAGAAAAAATTCCAGATTAACTTTCCATTTTTATTAAATTGAAATATATTTTATTGTGCTGAATATTAGTGCTTGCATATTTTTTTGCTCCATGTATTCCATGAACTTTTCAATTCCGATTGTCTACGAAAATCTCCCGCCGGTGAAAATGACGTACGCACAAAATTTAGTGACGTATGTACTTTAATTGTGCTTTTTTATCTATTTTTTTAATATAACTTCCAAACGGTTTGACACTTATTCTTGGTAATAAATAGACGTCGTTGTCACCTTTATAGGTACCTGCTGTAAAAATTTGAACGAAATCCGTTAAATATTTTTTGAGTTATGCTTGACGAAAGGTTTTAATATCCATCGTAGCTATATATGGGGCAAAGTAATACTGCGCTGTGTATGAGTCTTCGTTGCACTCAGACAATTATATATATATATATATATATATATATTAAATGTTATCTTTTCAATTCAGGCGACTCAATGCTCCGACATTTCGGCCTGGCGGATGCTAGATTAATATATTTTCAGTGCTGCCATCTATTGTGGGCTATTGGACCACAAACTGCAATAATTCCAAAAATAAATTTTAATTATAATTTACGTTTAAGGTTTAAGATATAAGCATATTCAATGTAAGATGTAACACGTGCATGGCTATCATGTCCATGCAAATGTATATTTCTAAGAAAATTACTATTGAACGCTTATAATCTTCACGCAGAGAAGAAATTGAAAACTTGCAAGGCATTACTTCGAAAAAGAGAGGAACACGAAAAAACAATGTGTTAGAGAAAACATCTGTTGTCATTTTACAATTTGTTAGTATGTATACGTTCATATAGTATTGCAATAGAAAAAGGTAATAATAATTTTTTTAATATATTTGCAGTCTGAGCGTACTCTAAAGGCTGATGCTGCTGTTTTACCCGACTGGAAAAGTAAAATTCCAAGGGACCAGACGCATTACGCTCGTTCTATCACATACGGAGCATGGTCTGCAGTTTTATTTAAATTCCAGTGCGATATATCGGGAGATGTGCAAGCTGTACGGAAAACACTTACAGGAGTGCTGGGAGTGTCCGGAAAAGTCGACAACGATATGGTCGGTAAGGAAGAAACTCTCAGGGTTGCCAGTTTGACCATCTTTTTTTTATTCAGAGATGCTAAATTCATACCGTAAATTTTGCGTAAAAAAAAAAAAAAAATACTGTAAATAATCACGAAATGTCTGTTATTAAATAAAGCAAAAATTTCTATTTGACATTTCTGGTATGGATTCGAAATTTATGAATAAAAAAAAGAGGCCAAACTGGCAACCCTGGAAACACTACTATATTAAAAAAAAAAAAAAAAAAAAAAAAAAAAAAAAAAAAAAAACGAAATATTTAAAGTTTCTTTGTATAAATATTTAAAGTATTCTTTGACAGTATAAAAGTGATACAAAGTGATTCATTGGTGCATTAAAACTACAGGAAGGTTACTAAGTGTTTCAAAAAAATAATAACTTTCGACTTATTATATATATATTTTTTTAACACTTTCTAACGTTGTTGAACTGTGTCTATGCATTCGGTTTGTCTGTTTGACTGTCTGTGCTCTAGCTTGCGTAAATTAACTCAGATTTTTATGCAATTGATAGATGTTATTGAGTTTTACTACGGCATGTTCGTATTGAAAATGAAATGTGTAGCATTTATAGTTCGTTCACAGGGAAATTGAAAAGAATTGGGAAACGGTAGGTAAAGAGACCGCGGTAATTTGAAGCGTATCTGAGCAGGACTCTCAGCGCCTAATGGTTGGCAAATGGTTCGTTGTGGTACGGTAGGGCGGACATTTCTTACTGTGGCCCAACATAGGATTACAATTAGTCAATGATTATCCAACGTTAGCGCAACCATGTTATGCTACTTGGATTACTCATCACGGTATAATACTGGCAGCTGGGGTGCTAGTATTGTATCGTAAAATCAACAATTTTTTTTCTTTTTTTTATGCAGTGTAATAATTTGCTGAAGATAAATCTAAAGTATGAAAGACCCCCCTTTAAGAAAAAAATCCTCAAAACCAAAATTTCCGTACTTCTTCGGCAATGGCAGCTGCAATCCTTGAATTGCAGATTTCGAAGTGCCTATTTTACGAAGGATTTATTTATGTGAAGGAGAATGTGCAAAACAGTTGCTTTAAATAGATCCAATTATCAATTCTGTATTCTTTACGAAATCCCTTGTCACTCAACATTTTCTCATGAACGAGACTAGAAATTTCTGATATCAATGCCACCCATGTTTGATCTTGACAAGAGTCATCTTCCATGGATTCTCGAATGTATGCGACATTGTTTTGCCTATTTTTAACACTTTCCAACATAACTGAAAAGTGTTTATCTGTCTGTCTGTCAACATTCGTAAATATACTCGGATTGTCCTGAAATTTTTATATGTTATTGATATTTACTATAGAACGATCGCTATGGAAAATGAAGAGTGTAGCATTTATAGTTCGTTTATAGGGAGAGTCAAAAATATTTCGTTACATTACGGTCAATGCGAAAAAATCGTTTCAAGTGCATTTTGATGATGTTACACCATTTCATACATAATGAAATATATTTACATTTATGAAGTGTATTAAAAAACGATTTCTTTAAAATATTTATCAAATCATTTATTATTTATTTACAGGACCACACAAAAAATTTCCGCTATAAAATGGTCTACGGGGAAAATTATTTGCAGTATATTTTAATGTTGTTACACTATTCCAAACGTAATGAAATTTATACGCATTACTGAGGTGCAAATATATGTTTTTTACTGAAAAGTATGGAGTGCATTGCATTTATCGTTCATTTAGAGGTATACACAAAATAATTCGGTTAGTGTACAGTCAATGAGCGACACTTGCTGGAAGTACATTTTCAACTTTGGTTTGCGTTTTTAAATTTAACTAATTTTTTGCATAGTACGTGGTGTGTATAAATTCAGTTGATCATATACAGGGCTACACAAGGAAATTTGTGAGTATGACAGACTATGGGAGTGAATCGCTTAAGAGTAGTTTTTAATTGTGTTACGCATCTTCCTGCTAAACTGTATTTAGTAGACTAATAGAAGTTTGTAAAATATAAATAAATTCATATACAGGGCTACGCAAAGAACAAGATACATTGTCGTTTACGGTCGGTAATTGCTGGAAGTGAGTTTTAAGTTGCCTTATGCGTTTTCTACATGAATGAAATTTTAGCTTAATATGTGGTGTGTACAGGTGTCTTTATATAATATATAGGGCTATACAAAAGAGGTGGAATGCATTTCCATGGATTGACGAAAATTGCTAAAAGTGAATTTTTTAACTGAACTAAAGGTTAGCCTGCTATGAAGTGTATAAAACAAATCTACAGCTCATATACAGGGCTGGACAAACTGTTTTTCTGAGTTTGGAAGGTAATTTCTAAAACTAGATTTTTGAGTATGTTATATGTTTTCTAAATTGTTTACTTACATATCTTTTTTCATCTTATTTAACGGCGAAGTTTTACAATTTTCTAGATGTGTTGGAAAGTGTTTGATAATCTATGCTTGACGCATGATTTTTCGTTCTTGTTTCACTGCAAAATGGGAAAGATACGAATAGCCCTAAACATGATATAAGAAAGGCTGTGGTTTGTTTTGGGGGATCAAAACTTTCTTTAGTCAAAAATTTAATTAAAGAATAACGACACTCAATTTTAAGGATTTTTTTTTTTTTTTTTTTTTTTTTTTTACAATAATCTTGATTATTATTTCATTCGGTAAACAGTCATGCTTGTGAATAATTAAAATGGCGAGATTGACTCGACAGAAAGTCAATTTTTCAAATTTATAGCTACATTGCTGCGCCAAAACCCTCTATGAAAATTTTATCAAATTAGAAAGGGTTGAGAGGAGTATTTTCGGCTCCGTAGCTCTCTCACCTAATGCAACCATTCAGCAAAAGGAATATACATACCAAACATTTTTCGTGCACGTATATTTCAGGTATATGAAAATGTTTTAAGGACTGAATATCCAAATAAAGCACTCCGGCTACGAGCTTGACACATATCATTTCCCCGTCCCTAGTAATAGTAAGTAGTTGAAAAAAGAACACAAAACGATTTTACTAAAAAAAAAAACCCTTTCTAATCTACGCATTGCCACTACATGTCTGCTAGATAAATTGTTTACCAAACGATTTTTTCATGTATGAAGCCGGAAACTTTTGAAGCTTAGACTGTTCCGAGGCACAAAACTTCGATTAAAATCATTTTTTTTTTTTACTTAAAAAATACGCAAACCGCATATGTAAATACGATAATTAGATCGAATTAAATTTGATCGAATTAAATATGATCGAATTAAATATGATCTAATTAAATTTGATCGAATTAAACATGATCTAATTAAATTTGATTTAATTATCGAAAGAATCGTTTGCGTTCTTTTTTCAACTACTTACTAAAGACTGGGAAATGATATAAGTGTCAAGCTCGTAGCCCGAGTGCTATATTTGGATACTCAGTCGTTAAAACACTGCCATCCATATACATGAAATACACGTGCATGAAAAATCGTCTACGGTTTCCATGCCTTCTTCCAGAATATAAATGCATTTATCTTAGAATGCATTTTTTTTTCAAGCTATTTCATATTTAAATTGATATATCTAAATTTCTACGAAAGATAAAACTGACGCTTAATTTTTTTTTTCATTTAACATATTCTTTAAACCGTCTTTGGAATTTTTAGTTTTGGGAGAACATATTAATATTATGCTCGTAGTAAAACAGAATCCTAAAAAAGGCATTTTAAAAATTATGAGAAATTTAAAAATAAATATTTTTTAAATCTGAAAAGTAAATCAATGCTTATTCTTTTTTGTACTCAAAAATGGAAAGAAAAGTATGCGGAAAGAATTTTCATTTTTGGACTAAACACGAAAATTAAGAAAAAAAAAAAAAAACTAAAACTTTGTAAAACGAGCAATACTTTCAAAAATTTAAATTTATGAAATTATTGCAATTAAAAAAAGTATTACATTTTTCTTGCATGCATAATTATAGATTCTTAGGCTTCCGCTATCCCAATAATTTAGACTACAATAATTTCGTCAAGTGTTGCATTCCAAATACAACAATTTCGTTGATAGTCCCGTTGTTAATGTACTATTTAGTTATAATCTAATTATTCTTTCTTTTGCAGGCCTGTGGAAGAAAGCTCTGAAAGCTGTAGAAGATAATGAGGACATCAGAGGAAAGGTTAAAATAACAACAACTGTCTATTCAAGCTTTCAGTTGCCTTCAACAATATCGTCGTTTGATGATTACATTAAAGTAGTTAAAGATTTCCCAACGATCATACCTACCACTGCACAGCCTCTATACATGACTCTGGAACCACTTTCTAAATTAGATGAAGACTTTGACACCGTTCAAGGCAACTAGTAAGTATTTTCAGTTATGTGGTTAACATCGTAAGCCTGGTAACCTGTTCTGTTGATTAAAAACGTCATGTCAATGGGTTAATTATTATGACCACATGAGAGTTACATAATTGCTAGCTAAATAATAAAAAGAACTATCGTATTCATTTATATCCGTCAAAGCAGATAAAATATCACGTATTTTTTTTTTTTTATAAGAACAAAAACAAACCTGAGTATTTTAACTCGCTATTGGTGTAATTTATTATAAAACTAGCTGTTACCCGTGACTTCGTTCACGTAACATTAAAAGAAGAAGAAATGCATTAATCGAGCAAAATATTTCATCCCCAACAATTAAAAACGTAAATAATTAACTAACTCTTTATCATATTTCATAGGAGAAAATACGGTATTTCTTTGTTATAGGGGCCTTCACATAGCTCAGCTTTAAAAAAGTACAATTTGTTAAAAAACAAATATTAGTTTTACCTGATAAACCATTTTACTTTTAAAGACTTTGAAAAACGTTTTAAGGGTGATCATCACTTATATTTTCCTTATACTGCTAATGCTATATTTTTAACATCAGAATTGCGCATTTACTATTGAACCGATTTATTTAAAAAATTTTTTGGTGATAAATATGACTTATTTCTTTGAAACGACGCAAATTTCATATGTGAGATGTAATTACCCTTTTTTAATTTAAATTTAAAAATTTTTAATTTGTTTCCAATAGATTTCACCAGAGGGCACTACGGGTACTGCAGATTTTCGGCATAGGTTACAAAACGATTGTTCAGACAGTTTTTATATATTTTCTTGTTAATTGTTGTCATTATCTTGTTATAAATTTAATAAGGGGTATTTTTTACACGATATTATATAAAAAATATCGTTCAACAAGCATTTTTGCCTTTGCTGCAGTAATTTCATTCCCAGCTGCCATGTCAGAAAGACAAATTTTTCCAAATTTTCAGCAACCCTAAAACACTTCCGTTGAGATTTCCGATATCACCTTTTTCTCTACGCTTGCCTTTGAAAGGGAAGAGAACGGGATGAGGGGGGGGGGGGGTTACATTTGTGGTCATTTGCTTTTCTCTCTGTAAAAGGAAATTTGTCTGCTTTGTAGAAAGCATTTATTGAATCTGGGAAAGGGAACTGTTGGTTGATCCCTGACCTCCTGACCCACTCTCTATGTTCCGAAGGTTTCAAATTTTCAGTATCACTAGGTTTGCGAGGGTGCAACTCAAACGTGAAAGGTTCCATTCTCCCATTGGTTGACAAAAAACCGGAAGTCACTTGATTTTTATATTTTCGTACAACTTTGCTTAAAGCACATTTTGTCTGTGAACGATATAGCGCTGTGGTTAAAGCACCGGACTTGTAAACTGAAGGTTTTAAGTTTTGTCCTCTCTGATTTAAAAAAAAAAAAAAATCCTTTTTTAGAGTTTTGTTTTGATCTTTACGGAATTAATTAATAAAGATTATTTACTTGACTTAAAGATCAGTATAAATTTTTTAAAAATTATTATGTAAATATATAATAAATCTTATTTAATATTATATTTAAATGTATATAGTTAATGTTAGTAATTAGTATTATACTTAAATATATATAATTAATAATATTTAATAGTTTATTTAAATATGTGTGTGTGGGTATATACATATATAATTAATATTTATTTTTATTACTTAAATATATAATTAATATTAATAAATATTATTATTTAAATGCATATAATCAATATTTTCACTCAGTGGTTTGTAATACATTCTCTTCCATTTTCAGTAAATAATTAATAAGACATTTAAGAAAATAGGCTAATATATCTTAAAGAAAAACTTGGGATTTTTTAAAATGTAACTCAAACAATGAATCTTAGTTTTCGATGATACACTTTGTAGAAGCCCAAACATTACATATACGTATGTTTAGGATTAAACTAAACTTTTTTTATAAATATTATCTGTTATTAAAAATACATAATAGAAACGTGTGCTTCTTGGTTCTTATTAGAATCCAGAAGTATTGACTTTTTTTTTTTTTCATTTATTGTATATGCCTACATCAATAATATAATAAAATATCATTGTGATCTCAATAAATTTCACTCAATCTATATTTTCTTAATAAAAATTTTAATTGATATTTAATAAGTAAAAATGTATTAAACAAAATATAATTCATTTTTAGGTGTCACTTTATAAACTAATCGAATACAATAACATCTCTCTTTAATTTTTCTTCTTTTTTAATTAATTTTATTATTATTATTATAATTTACCATGTCATGATTTCATGACCAAGAATAAAAATATCACTATGGGAAATACTATTTTTATAAATATTTAATTTAAATTATTTACAAAAATTATAATATAAGAAATGCAAAGAAATATGTATTAAATTTTACAAATTAATATTATACAATTTGTTAAAACAATTCTCGTACATAATTAATTAGTATTTCTAATAATCAAATATCAATTAATTAAAAAGATCCAATTAAATACATTTTAATTTACATAAAATGTATTTAATGGAAATTAAATATATTTTATGTATACATTAAATGTACTTAGTTATTTGTATAATAAATTTATATTATCCCAAAATTTATTTTGTAAAAGACAGTTTAATTTACAAGTTAATTTACACAGTTTAATTTTTTATTACGAAGTATTAAGGCATAATTCTGTTTTATTATCCTGCCCACAGAGGGCAGCAGCACAAAACGATGTTATGTTGCCGGTTTTTTGTCAACCAATGGGAGAATGGAACCTTTCATGTTTGAGTCGCACCCGTTTGCGAAGGGATATCTTCAAAATGGGTAACTTTCTGTTAGCGAAAGTTTTACTTTCTAAAAATAAAGTGAAGCAGGCGATTTTTGTTTCTTTGATTTTTCCCTTCAAATACATTCGTTGTATAACTTTTCCCTTTAAAAAAATAGTTTTCATTCCTTGTTACCTTTAGTTGACATTGCATTAGATGTACACAATTTTTAATTGAAAGAAATTAATGTACATTTTTGTGTGAAAGAGAATTTAACGTCTAAACAATGTAAATTGCGCCCAATGTAAATTCGACACACACAAGTAAGCCGAATACCGAATATTCGGTCGGCTGAATACTCCAATGTTCCAGGGTTAAAATATTAAAAGGTTAAATATTAAAATCGCTTTATCTCATATTTAATACAAATGCTGCCTCAATTTTAATTTTTTCTCTAACTTTTAACTTTATTCCTATTTTTGTGAACATTACTTTCTCACAAGTAAACTTCACACTAAAAAGAGAAGGGAAAAAAATCTGTTTCGAATTATTAAATAAGATTATAATTTTAATACTTGTAAATAACGCTCTTAACTTTGGCTTTCTATGTGAATTAAAATAAATTAATACAAATTTCGTTTCTACCACTTTTCGTAATATCATATTTCAGATAAAGCAGTGTAAGTCTGATAAAAAATATCGTAACAATATCGTTACTATAATTAAAGTTGGGAAAAAAATTCAAGTTCGGCTTGAAGTGAAATACTCTGTATTTGAATAAATGGATTAGAACCTGGTTTCCTATACAAAAACTGTCTGAATGAAACTGTAAAGTAAAACCTATATTATAAATTCTTTGTAGATTTTTCAATTGCGTAAAATGTGTAAACTGTATCACGTCTTATTTATTTATAATCGGCTGCACTCTTGAATCCTCGAACACTTTTTCTTTTAATTTCTGAAGGAAACGGATATGTATTTCGAAGGAAACTGTAAAGTATAACCTACATTAAGAATTCTTTGTATAGTATAGATTATTCAATTGCGTGAAATGTGTAAAATGTATTATGTCTTATTTATTTATAAGCAGCTCTATTATTATTATTATTTTGCTGTAAGGGTTGATCCTATAAAAAACTTGCCAGTATAAAAGTTGTAGATAATATTAAGAGGATTAATAATACATTTAAGCGGATTTGATATCTTGTGAATTGACAAAGTTATGAATTTTTTTCTTCTGAAACCCCTCTTTTTCCCCTCCTCGGGGCCATTTTTAATGATATCAAAAATCTGTCATACATAAATTTTTGGCCGTTTTCCTAGAAGTAATAATAACTTTAAACGGATTCGATACGTATCATAATTAAGATTTATGGGGATTTTCTGTTTTCACAAAAAGGCCTCCCCCCCCCCCCCCTGGTTCGATTTTGCCCATTAACAAACTTGACAGAGATTTTATGCCCCTTGATTCTATGTATCAGTTTGGAAGACATTTATGTAGAATTTTTCAAGTTATCTTGTCCATAAAAAAGTTGCATAGATAGATTGATAGATAGATAGGTAGATAGATAAAGTTTTGAACTGGGGGTGGTTTTGGGTTCTGGGAGTCATGATCGGTGTAGATCTGCAAAAATTTTCCAGAAATTCCAGCAGAGTGGAGAATGTAATAGGTAGTATTTCTTACGAAATCTTAAAAAAAATGATCAAACACTAAACACGTTGTCCGATAAAAATGAGTACAGTTCTTACGACAGTTGATATATCATATGCGTCAAATGGGAGCTCAATCAAAAGCAAGGTTTAGACGCTATTGTGTTCACTCACATATATACAAATACGTATATAGGCATCATCATAAAAGTACCATAAAAAGACACACATGGTCTGAAAACGAAAAAATACCAACATTCACGTATACATTACGGAATAATTGTAAAAAATATCAAACCTTCAACATTTAAAGACATCCTCAAAATGTAAAGATATATAAATATTTCCATAGTAAGGTTTTTATAATGATTACAACCATTTTCCCAGCACTAGATATGATCGAAAAGTAAAAATGTAAATGAAAAACTAAGAATCACTGGCCACATCAGTTATGTTCTTAGTAACATTAAGATTTCTTTATAAAAAAAATTAATTTGGCAGATTTAAATATGATATAATATACACATGAATTGATGCCACACAATCCTAAAATGTACGTGTACCAAAGAAAATATAAATTCTACAGATAAGGTAATTATAAATTTACCAGTACACCTGTGCGATGATTTCGCACTGCAGTCTAATATTTTTTAGATGCAAGTTTAAATTTCTAAAGAAAAATTAAGGATGAAAATATCTGCAAACAACATTAGTCAAGCCAGAATATCATGTCATTCATCCCATCAAAATTGAAGTAAAAACTAATCAAAGATATCAAGAGGCACGCACGAGAAAAAAAAATAACAATCGTAATTTAACTTCATTGGAAGATGACGTCATCCACTTCGGGAAAAACACGGGACAAAAAAAATAAATTGAGCACATATAAAATAGAATTTAATATAATATAACATAACATACATTTTAGACTACACGTAAAATACCACTGCTTCGATCGATCGATGGTGTCTTTTTCTCCAAACATTTGAATTTGAATTTTGCTTTTTAATCATAAATATAAAATAAACCCGTGCGTCCCGCTTTATCTTTTATTGTGCTATTTATTTATTTATCTTTAATTATTGTTAAGCACAATATAATGTAGTATATATATATTTTTTATGGCAACAATAATTTGAGAAAAAAAAATCATTTCATTGAAAAAAAAAATGCTGATATAATTTTTAATTAACTGTAATTTTTAATCCAAAAACGCGTTTTAAAGAAATGTGAGTATACTATCTCAGAAGCCTGTTCAAAAACCTTTCGAATGATAGGTCATTCATTTTTGTGCATTTTGTAAATGCATAGAAAAAGAGATGTTAGCAACAGAAATAATACATATGATTAACTCATGTAAAATTTTAAAGCATATGTAAGTACAAGGAAGTCAGAAATGATAACTCATTGTATGATAAATCTAAAACTTCTAATATGAAAAATTACATAAATTTTTATTCTTAAAATGAAAGCCTATATAAAATATTAAAATACATACAATTAGGTATAATTGCAACTCAAGTAATTTATATATGAAAAATCCCTGACTGCTCGGCCTACAGGCACTGGTAGATTTCGAAGACGCAGATCGTGGGGCGCCTGTATGTTGGGAATTGCAGAAGAAATGACCTTTTTGCCATGATGCGGCAGTTGGAACCGCCTACTTCAAAACCTAACTTGTTTGCAGGCGGAGCCAACAGGGATTTTTTTTCTGCTATAAGAGTTGGTCCTATAAAAAACTTGTCAATATAAAAGTTTTAGATAATATTAAGAGGATTTATAATAAATTTAAGCGGATTTGAAATCTTGGGAATTGACGAAGTTATGATTTTTTTTCTTCTAAAACACCCCTTTTTTCCCGCCCTCGGGGCCATTTTTAATTATATCAAAAATCTGTCATACATACATTTTCGGCCCTTCTCCTAAAAGTAATAATAACTTCAAACGGATTCGATACGTATCATAATTAAGATATAATGGGTTTTTTTCAGTTTTAAAAAAAAGCCCCTCCCCCTCCCCACCCCCTAGTTCGATTTTGCCCATTAACGAACTTGACCGAGATTTTATGCCCCTTGATTTTATGTATCAGTTTCGAAAAGATGCGGGAGTTGGAACCGTCTACTTCGAAAAATAACGTGTTTGCAGGCGGAGCCGGCAGGGATTTTTTTTGTTTTTATTTTTTTTTTTTTTGCTATAAGGGTTGGTCCTATAAAAAACTTGTCAATATAAAAGTTTTAGATAATATTAAGAGGATTACTAATACATTTAAGCGGATTTGATATCTTGTGAATTGACGCAGTTATGATTTTTTTTCTTCTAAAACCCCCCTTTTTTCCCGCCCTCGGGGCCATTTTTAATTATATCAAAAATCTGTCATACATACATTTTCGGCCCTTCTCCTAGAAGTAATAATAACTTTAAACGGATTCGATACGTATCATAATTAAGACATTATGGGTTTTTTTCTGTTTTCACAAAAAGCCCTCCCCCCCCCTCCCCCTTGGTTCGATTTTGCCCATTAACGAACTTGACCGAGATTTTATGCCCCTTGATTTTATGTATCAATTTGGAAGAGATTTGTGTAGAATTATTGCAGTTATCGTGTCCATAAAAAAGTGACATAGATAGATAGATAGATAGATAAAGTTTTGAACTGCGGGTGGTTTTGGGTTCTGGGAGTCATGATCGGCGTAGATCTGCAAAAATTTTTCAAAAATTCCAACTTAGGTGAGAATGTAATAGGTAGTATTTCTTACGAAATCTACCTAAAAAATAAATCTGTCTCTTATCACAGTTATTTTGTAATTTATTTTTAGTTTATATAATTCCTGTAATAAATCAAACTGTGTTTTAAATTTTTTATTACTTTAAGGTGATTTTGATGTTAAAAAATAGTAGAAGGAAAACAGCGTAAAAGTTGTCAGCTATGCAAACATCGTAGAATAGCTTTCACGTGTATCAAATGGTACTGTTAGTAAATGTATTGTTGCTAGCGATTTTCTGATTCATTTTTAAGCATAAAAGCATAATACTACTTGCAAGCATGATTATTGAAATGATTGAACAGTTCTTTATTTTCAAATAAAGGAATTACATCTTGAGCTATAGGCTATTATTGTCTAAGGACGGCAATTTGTTCCTTTCCTGCGCTGTCACGTCCTAAAATTCAGTTTAAAATGACAACTTTGACAGCATTATTTGAAAATCTTTTGCCTTTACAGGAAAATGAAAAAAATATATATTACATAGTTTCTTAATAAGTTTGTGAATAACAAGTAATATAATTAAAAAAAAAAAAAGTCAATTCCTACTTTTTAATCATAAATATATAAAATAAACCCGTGCAGCATTAATGTCCCACGTTATCTTTATTGAACATTATTTTATAATCATCGTTGCGGTATTTTATTTCTGTGGCATCACTCATTTGAGATAAATCTTTCATTTCATTTATGAAAACAATGGGAGGAATTTTTTTCTCCCATTTAAAACTAAAATTAATTAATTAAATTTAATGAATGAATTAATATTTGAAAAAACTGTATTAACATAAAGTGTCATCCACTACAAGTTTAAAAAAAATTATTTGAACTTGAGTGGATGAATAGAAAATATTTTATTAACGATTGAAAATTTGAACAAGATATATATAGAGAGAGTGTGAGCTAATAGTAGGAATTAAAAAAAACAACAACTAGTTGAAGCAAAATATCTTTATTTGAGATGTTAAAACCTCTCACAGTCAACTGCAATGCCCATTTGGATCTTTGTTTGAATTTCACGTTACACACGTTGGAGCATAGAGGGTGACACGTTGCCACAATGTGTCAGAAAGTGCACAGTTTGGATTTCAGAACAGCCTTAAGTAAATAAAATGTATATGCAAAAAAATTAAGTCAGAAAATAAAACAAATGCATTAAGTAATAATATTTAATAAAATATATTTACTGATAATTATCATATATTTAAAATTCTAAATATTTTTTGTGTTTAATTAAATTTATATTTACAAAGCTTCGCTTAATCTTGATTACTTTTTTTTTCAATTTCGGTTCGGATTACTGGGTTTCTATTGATATGGGTAAGCAGAAATATTGATGTACAATGCCCCCCCCCCCCCCAAAAAAAAAAAAAAAAAAAAAAAAAAAAAAAAAACATTGAACCATTAATTTGGATAGCTAAATACATTAGCAATTTAACTCCAAATTTGAGGAAATATAATTAAAACATATCAATATTTCGGAAATTCTGAATCTAGATCCTTTAACTTAAAAGCGTTATTGTTATTTAGCGCAGCTATTTTCCTCCTGTTACATTACAAAATCCCTTTTTAATTATAGCTAAACCCTGTGTTTCTCTCAATAACATGAGATTACAATTGACCAGTCGATATCTATTAAATTAAAAAACTGGCTTAAACCGCGCTGAGATTTGCATGGGCTGAAATATTCACAACTGTGCCCGGTCCGAATTAAGCCATCTTGTTCCGGAGTCCCCAGAAAGTAAAGTCCAAAACCAAAACCCATCCTCTATACAGATCTATAACCAAAAGCTAATCTCTAATCTTCTAACTTACATTTACTTGGCACAGAGCCTCTGTGTTTACTCAGAATCACTTGCGTCTAGCGCTGCAAAACTTTTCCAAATTCCTCCGAAAATCGATCTGCGCATTTTCTCGCGCATGCTCCTGCTTTACAAGGTTTGTTTACATCGGGAGTTAGTTTTTATCTTTTCGTAGATGTAAAGTAATGGGTACAGGCTACCTTTTTAAATATCTGACGCTAACTCATAAGAAATATACTTTTTGCGCCATTGAAAATATACTTTTTAATGTAGAGTGTTTGTTTTGATTAACCGTACTTTGAAGTTTATATATTTTTATTCCGTATTAAGAGTTTTCAACAATTGACTTTAAAATATGATGATAGCTAAAATAATCAAACAAAATATATATAACAATGAATACATCATATACTTTTATTTGTATCGCAAAAATATTTACATTATTATCTGTAAACTTTATTTATTGGAGACTTGTAATGTGTGTTACATCCTCAAGATTAGATTTTCATAAATATTTCTGTAGTTTATTGATTAATAAAGAAAGTAATTTTTTAGTCATTCAGAATTGTTGCAATTCTTTGCTGAAATGTTATTCTAATTATGTATTAACTTATTTGGGTACTAGCCTTTTCTTTTTTTTATGAACAAAATATAATATTGTGCATAAAGTAGCTACAGAAATTCAAATGAAATCTGATTTAGTGTTCTATACAAATAGTTTTTGTGGCAATTCACCTTCAGGTTAAAAGCAAAATCAGTCAGCCAATTATTTTACATATTCTATGAAAAATATGGGTACTTAATCCGGCCATGTCATACTTACTGAAAATATTACTTACAGTAACCGTTATTTATTATTTTATTTTAACTGCTTTGTTACTATTATAATATGATATTATTATAAAGTGATATTATTATGATATTGTTATAATATGAATATATTATATCATATACATAGATATAATATATTCATTGATACAGTATATTTACGTTGCATAATATTTATATTATATTAATTCTGGTAGACAAAACAAATCACTGGAAATAAAACTACTATTGTTATTTCAGTTATTGCTAAAAGCCGCCAATTTGATGTTATGTATTTATTAAATATATACTAAATTACTGTTTTGCATTATTTTAACTTGCTTTCATTTATCATTTTTAACAGTATTATGTATTTATTAAATGTACATTAAATTACTATTCTGAACACAATTGGCAATTGACAACCATTTTTGGCGATCAATCTACCTGGTCCAGATAATATGTAAGTACCAAAATGTGGTGGCTGGTGGAAAAAATAGTCGCAGTGCTACAAGCTACATTATATGTTTAAAAATATTGTATAACACACCTAATGCCGCAGCCCATGTGTCGTCAGAAAAAAGCATTCTTTACTGCAACCATAGATCCAATTATGCAGTAAAACCTTTAACACAGATTCTAGTAGAAAGAATACCATGCAATTATATCTGCTAAGATGAAAAGCTGTCTAACTCAGAAGTTTTAGAGATTCATAGCATATTATACTGTATTTTCTCTGATATATACAGTTCTTACCACTTACTGATTTTTGTGCAATATTTGAATCATGGATGGGTATCCTTAAATGTTTTGTTTTCTTCCAGAATTCTCCTATGAAATGAATAATCAATGGTATTCATTTCAAAGCCAGTCTGTGGCGCTATGTTGAGAGTAGTGCATTGACAGGTTTATTGAAGAAGGTGGGGGGGATACAAAATGGGTGTCTAAGTGATGGGGCATTCTTCTACATACTTTTATTTGCACATATGAAGCAATTTTACATACACCAAATGCCATAAATATACATGGCTATCTCATACTTTTTTATTATCATGTTTTGAATCAAGTTCTATGATTGACAGTTCAAGAAATATAATCATGAGATTGCAACTACTGATAACTCAATATGCAATACATTTATCGAAAATGAAAACTGTATTTTATTCCAAATGTTTTCAATAGTCATATGTGCAATGCCATGCTTTCCTATTTATTAACAAGTCTCAGCATATCAGGCATTTTTGAGTTATTGAGCAGGTAAAAACATTTCTTTGAAAATTGCCCTAGAAATATTTCTAATCTAGAAAAGTAATTTTCTTTAATTACTATAATATAGAAATTTTTCGCTTTTTTAAAAAATTTACAAATTTAACTTTCCAGTATAATAAACTATTTTTATTTTTCTAAAAGTTTAAAAGACTATAATGCAAGTAGTGTATAAAAACAAATTTACATAGTGTATGTATTATCATAATTTTTTAAAATTTAATTTCATACCAGGCTTAGATTGGTCTATTGGCTGAGGGGTGTTGCACCCTCATCCAGGGAATCTAATGTACCCCTCAGTCAATCCAATACTTTTTCCTTGGCTATTTACATATATTTTGATTTGTGTATAATGTGAGTTGATTAAGAAAAGCTAGCTTTTGAAAGAATCTTTACATTGGAACATTGATATGTTGGAGGGCTATTAAAGTAATGGGAATTTAAGGAACAGACAAAAATATTGGGATATTTGTAATAATATATATATATATATATATATATATAATTATTTTTTTAGAAGTGTCAGGTATGTTCAGTTTGCAAGTCAGTTGTTGATTTGTTGCTGTAAACATTATGAGTCCCATTTTATGAATTTTCTAGTAAATGCAAGTAAACATGTAACCCTTATTACCAGTGTTATCCAATTCTTTTTGAGAATGAATCTGAATAATGAGTTTCATCTATATGAATGTTATTTCGCATGTAATTATGCCTTTTTATGAACAATTTTTTAAAAAAAATGTGTTTCTTTTATTATGTGTAATAGCAGCAGACATAAATTTTATAAGATCTGTTAATAGCCTGCTTTGTCAATATATACTTTTAAAATTGATGAAAAAAAAATTAATTTATCATTGAAATGGACGGAGTACATTTTTCAAATAGACAACAGAATTTAGTCTATTTACAGGACCTAACTGAAACAAGTGGGTATGTGTGATCGAAGATCGCACAAAGGGTTTCATTTAATATTCCTTTCAAACCACTTTATCTTTTCTTTTATAAGTCCAAATAAATTTCATTTTCCAAAAAAAATCATGTTTTGTATAAAGTAAAAATTTACTGGTCTATTTTTTCAAATATCTGCACTAGACCAATAGCGGGAGAAGCTCGCTATTCTGCTCTGTCATAATAATATCTGTCATGTGGACTAAATGCGATATTTAGAAGAAAAAAAAGTAGTCCCCTCCCCATCCCTTCTTTATTAATAATCCCTATTTGCATTATTAATTATATCATTGTATATTAACATTTTATTTCATTTTTCTATACAAAAATCAGCAATTTGTAGTAAAATATAAATTTGGTTCTAATAATGTGATCTTTATAAAAATTAGATTTCTGCATTCACCGTAAAAAAAATATGCACGGATGCAAAATTTTCAAATTGGTAAATGAAATATTAAAAAAATAATAATAGAGCTATTAATCTCTCACAATCAACCCTCAAAATCTGCGGTGTTTATTTTCCTCCCTTCAACAGTTGACACGAAAAGAAAAAAGTCTGGATGTCTTGCTTATAAATGGCATAAATCTCCAATTTCACAACCAGCTGCAAATGTTCTTTTGATTTGGATAAAAATTATTTTCATTAACGCAAAATTTATTCATAATTTCTGTTCTAATTACGCTATCTTTATGAAAATTAGATTTATGTGTTCACCGTAAAAAATACACAGAGATGTGTTAATTTCAAATTGATACATGCAACAAAACAAAAAAAAAATTCTATAGAGTATGAACAATGTCTAGTCTGCCATCTTTTATCTATGTGAACAGATGTCATATTGTTCGTCTGTGATTTTCTAATGAAAGGAAATTAAACGAATTTATTCAAATCAATTTTAATTGATATTTATACTTCCAGTGGGAGTAATTAAATTTTTCTTTAGAAATTCTGAAAGCTATTTTTTTTTTTTTTTTTTTTTAGAAGTTCTGAAAGCTTTTTTTTTTTTTTTTTGCATGTGTGTTTGAAATTTTACGTTCCTCGGCTGAATAGTTTATGAGATAGGGGTGTCTTTGAAAACGTCCAATCTGTTATTACTATTGCAATGCTGTGACTATGGCAATCCTTCCCCCTCTTCTGGAGTTTCAGAATGCGGTTTGATTAAATTCTACACTGTAGCTGAATATTTTTTTTCCATTAATGAGTGGGTTTTTAGGGTTTTAATTAATATCTTGTGTTAATGAAGACATTTTCAAAATTTTATTATTTCCAGTGTGACAGTAGGTATTCAGCTGTAAGTGCATAAAATTTCAAGTCTCTAAGTTATACAGTTTCTGAAAACAGACAACGAGACGAATAGGGTTTCGTGAGATGAACGAAACCCAAAAATTAAGTTACATTTTTTCCACTATAGTTTTTATGAATTTGGTTTGTCTCGTAAATATACTCTAATTGTCATGTAAGTGATATATGTTATTGAAGTTTACTATGACATGTTTGCTATTGAAAATAAAGTGTATAACATTTACAATTTGATTACTGAGACAGAGGACAGCGAGACTCAAAAGAATCCCATTACTTCATGGTTAATGGTGAAAAATCATTTGTGATGTATTTTAATGATGTTACACTATATCAAACATAGTAAAATCGTTATATATTTATGAAGAGTGCTAAAACATGATCTGTATAATATGGCATTCACAAACATTACTTTGTATGAGCATGAATTACTTAAGCATGTTTTTAATTGAGTTATGGATTTTCCAGCTGAACTATATTTAGTATTCTGACAGAGTTTTGTAACATACTAGCGAATACATATAAAGCTGTACACAAGAAACAGATACAGTGCCATCTATGGATAGTAATCTTTGAAAATATGTTTTCAGTTATGTTTTAAGTTATTTTACTAAATTAAATTTCAACTTAATATGAAATCCGTAGATATAATATACAGGGCAGTAAAAAATTGTGCATTTTGTATATTTTTAACACTTTCTAACCTAGTTGAAAAGTGTTTATGACTTTGGTTTGTCTACCGTCTGTCCGTGCTCTAACTCCCGTAAATATGCTTCGATTGTCCTTAAATTTTTGTATGTTATTGTCGTTTACTATAGCATGTTCTCTGTTTCAACAGAAGTGTGTAGCACTTGATAGTTTTTTTATAGGGACAGTCAAAAGAATCCCGTTACATTACAGTCAATGGGGAATAATCGGTTCAAGCGCATTTTGATGACGCTACGTCATTTAAAACATAATGTAATTGATATATAATTATGAAGCGCATTAAGAGATGCTTTTTGTAGAATATGGGGTGCAAAGCATTTATTATTCATTTACAGGGTCAAACAAAAGAATTCTTTTACACTTCATTATATGGGGAAAAATCGTTTGCAGTGTAATTTAGTGATATTTCACTATTTCAAACATAATGAAAATTATATGCATTACTGAGGTTCACTATACATTGCTCTCTTGAAAGTGTGGTGTGCATTGCGTTTATTTACAGGGACACACAAAAGATATTGGTCACAGTACATGTGCGATATTTACAGTCTATATGTGATAAGTGCGTTTTCAACTTTGGTTTGCATTTTTAACTTTTTTTTTTCATAGTATATGTGTTTATAAACTCGGTTGACCATATACAGGGCTACACAAGGAAATTCGTAAGCACTACAGACTATGGGAGTGAATTGCTTAAGGGTAGTTTTTAATTGTGCCTACGCATTTTCCTGCTGAACTATATTTAATAGACTAATAGAAGTTTCTGGAATATAAATAAATTCATATACAGGGCTACGAAAAAAAAGATACATTGTCGTTTATGTTTGGTAATTGCTGCAAGTGAGTTTTAAGTTGCCTTTTAGCTTAATAGATGGTGTGTACAAAAGTCTTCAGCTAATATACAGGGCTGTACAAAAGATTTCGAGTACATTTCCATCGATTGGCGAAAATTGCTAAATGTGAATATTCTAATTGAACTAAATTTTATCATACTATATATCCACATCTATTGATCATATACAGGGCCGCACAAAATAATTAGACTACTTTTTTGACTCAGGAAGGTACTTTCGGAAACTGTATTTTTCAATGTGTTATGTTTTCTAACCTGTTTATTTACATATCTTCTTTCACCTTATCTAACGGTGAAGTTTCGTTACAGTTTTCTGGCTGTGTTGGAAAGTGTTTGATAATCTATGCTTGATGCATGATTTTTCGTTCTTGTTGGAAATTGATGAAAGGGAATTTCCGACTATGTTATGTTACAAAGCTAAATTTTAGCATACTATCTAGTGTATATACAAATCTATAGATCATATACAAGGATGCACAAAAAAATTTGAGTATCTTTCTGCTTCCCATAGAAACAGAGATAGGAAAGTGCCCTCTGGTGGTGAAACTCGGAACAAAAATCGATAAGCTCTAGTATCCTCTATCGATGCCGAGTCGAATGAGCCATACCCCATCGTGATCTGGCCCATAGAAACACAGATAAGAAAGTGCCCCCTGGGGGTGAAAAAACAAACTAAAATCGATAAACTCTATCGATGCCGAGTAGAATGGGCCAAACCGTGTCGTGATGTGACCCATAGAACCTGAGTTAGTGGCAAAATTCTTTACTTACACCTTCCACCACCAGGGGGCGCAATCTGTTCTATACGAACATAGCCCAAATCTGTAAAGCTATTGAAATCCAGTCGAAAGAGCCAAACCCCGTCGTAATCGGGGCCCATAGAACCAGATTTACGGAAGCACCCCTGGTGGTGAAACTCAAAACTAAAATATGTAAGCGCTATTAATGTAGAGTCGAATGAGCCATACTACTTCCCGATGGGACACATACGACAGGAGATAATTTGAAAAGAAATAGCAAATTCCTTAGCTGTTTTTTTCTTATACAAAAATTGGATTTTTCTAAAATAAAAAATTATGGTCCGAATTCGAAAATTTTTTGAATCTCTAAAATGCCAGCCCACTCAGAGCAAGGATGCAAGTTTTTCAGATTCGAAAATCCGATATTTAAAAAATATATATATTGCCCATAAAAACTGGAATCATTTTAAAATGCATCTTTTTATCAATTTATCTCTTTTGGCAAAAAGGCGTCCAAATATCTGATGAGAACACCTTCAAATATTTTGCTTCTACCCAGTTGAAATAGAAATAAATTCATTTTCCATTTTCATTAATGAGTTTTAATTGATATCTTTAAAAGTTACTGGTCGATTTTGTTGAATTTGCGATTTTTTTTTACACATGTTTGCAAATTTTTGTGAATGTGACACTGCGCTCCGGAACACAGTGCAATAACGCTCCCGAAAAACTAATCCTAAATCACCCTTTCCGTCCCCTTCCATCTCCAATCTGTTGTATCAAAACACTTATAAGTGACGTAATGTGTCGCTCACGTAAGAGATGGAGATGAAACAGGCTCGATTTTTCATATCAGTTTTCAGGTTTGGGCAGCCTCGAGCTCAGTCTGTCTTAAATTCAAAATTTTATTTATTTCCATTTTAAATTATTTTAATGCTATTTTGATCAAAATAAACAGTAAACAGAAATAATCTTTTTCTATTCTGCATAGCTGCGAACTATTCATTTTTTGTGTTAACACAATTTCCGAATCCTAATACTGAGCTTATTGAATCGCAGAATTCTGTGATTAATTAACATTAAGATTAAGCAAAGGTTTCTATTTGGAAGTAGTAAGAACTAAAAATTGGACTAGTTGATAGCTAAATATACGCAGACAGATATATTTAAAATTTTTATTTTGTTCAAAAATAAAAAACAATGCTTTAAATTTTGAAAATAGTGTATGAAATATAAATATGCAGATTGGAGTGACGGCGGAGGGGTACTTACGGGTGTTAGTACTGCAGATTATTAGGGCTCCGGTACTTTTTTTCTTAGAAATTAAGTCCTGCCCCCCCCCCCTCTCCCATGACTATAGAAAAAAAATCAGAAGTTGGACCAGAGCCGCTGTAAGGACAGTCTCATGGCACTATGATTGACAAGCACCACCAGTTATTGCTACCAAAGACTTAGCAAACAGCATTTTTTACACAAGTTATAAAATAGGACTGATGGGTGCTGTGCAGGGCATTAATTACTGCTTGAAGAAAATTTATAGTTTACATGTATGCATTTATTATTACTTGTTTTTTATTTAAAACATGGAGGTACTATATGAAATTATATGTTGTGCATGGACTTCAGTAATTACTTAAAATAAATTATTTGGGAGGAGTGTGGGAATTCTTTTTATCTATAATTATATTTAAAATTGTTGTATCATCCTGGGAAGATACATCATTATTTTTGTTAAGTTTTCTCTTTTTTTTTTACATGTGTAAATCGTTGTGGCAGTATATTTTGATTTGGAGGAACATTTTTCTTTATTGGTAAAAAATTTAAATCAGAATTTTCTAAAGCCCCAGCAGCTTCTAATTGTGGTGGTATAGATTTAAGAATTTTTTCCAGTATTTCACACTGTTTAACAGACGTTATTGACTGACGTATTTTCTGCCATTGTTGATCTAAATTGGCTATTTTGTTTTCAAGTGTGACAGGCTGTGATGTTTTTTGGGCAATCTCATTAAGAATTATATCATTTATGCGGGGTGTTTCATCAATTATGAGGGGAGATTCGCTAGATGTTGAAGCAGTTGTATGGGAAGAGGGGTTCAACTGTTTCTGCAAATAATGAATATGTTTGCACATGTTCCACTTAATTGAAGAGTCCATACAACTGCATATATATTTATGTATGCAAATATTGCAGTCAGTGCATTTTAATTGGCAAGAGCAATCTGTTTTTAGTTCCTGAATTTCATATATTTCTGTTTTATCGGACGATAAAATTGACCACCCATCCTCATTTGCAATAATCTCAGAAGAAAACGTTTCACTTGTTTTATGTCTGTTCCTAATGTCTCGTATTTTGCTAGTCAGTTTTCCTTTATGAGCAGTAATCAATCTATCCACCATCTTATCTCTTACAAATCTCATTATGGCATGGATAGCCTTATCCAATCTCTTAATACTTTTCCCATGCAGATAAATATATTTCAGGATTCCATGCATGCGTTCTAAGTGCATGTTTGTGTTAATGCCACTATGCAACCTGAAACAATAAGCCCAGGATGATACATTTTGTGAATAATATGTTTCAAAATAATTTCCAAAATTACACATGTCAGGATCATCTTTCAATATATTGAGTGACGCTTCGAAGGAAATATAAAATGCATTTATGTCCCTCTCTTGTAAAAGACCTCGTATAATTTTATATGCTCTTGCCTGTTTTTCGGTTCCTTTAATTTTTTTCAAATTTTTTTTCCAAGCCCTATCAACATGCCAAGCACAAAAAAGTCTCATTTGTGGTTCACCCATTATGAAAGTCCATGCATTAAAAAAAGATTCAGCCATATCTGACATAAAAACCTTCGGTGTTATCTCCCCTACCTTTTCTTTAATACACGAAAAAAAAAGAGACATTACTGAGTAATCGCTGCGATTTGAAATTAAGAAAGCACAAGGAAATCCTTGGCGTAATTCATCAAGAACTAGCAAAGTGAAAAGCTCAAAACCATACCCATTTAAGCCATGTGTGCCATCAACACAAATACAATCCGATCCAAATTTTTTTAACATTTCCCCTTGAGCTTCCGTCATAATTATCAATACAAAATCATTTATTGTAAGAGTTGAGTTAGGTGGGGCTTTTGATCCCTGAGACTTATAAAATAAAATACATGTTTTTTCCGAATTTTGCATCTCACGTACCCACATATCTACACTGACTGCATCATTTTCATTTTTAATTGAGCCACACTGAAGATTAAAACAATTTTGAATATTATGAAGATCCTTTTTTGTTAACATATTAATTCGCTCTAGCCCATCATATGATATATTATTTCTAATTTCATCCAGAATATCATCAAAGGGAACTTTTGTTGCTATTTTTGAGGCTATATATTTCCTTTCATTTTCAGTTAAAAACAAATGATCTATATCATTCTGGTGACCCACATGCACCGATTGAAAAAGGACACTGCATTTACCATCTATATATTGAGTTACTTTTAATGAAGCTGGGCAAAAAGCATTTATTTTATTACTGCCAAAATATTTTAAGTTACGTTTATCTTTACCTTTTGAAACAAAATTTCCTGATCGGTGGCATCTGAAATAATAATTTTTAAAGGTCTGATCAGGATTTGTATATTTACTGCCATATCCAACAAATTTTGATTTGGTAGTGTGCTCAGTATTTTCTTTCCACATAAGAAAATCATTATAAGAATCAAACTGTAACTGGCACTCATTAATTTCAATTTCATGTATATTTTTTAAGTGCTCTGTCATCTCTTGTTTGTTTACATTATTTTGGCATAGAGGACATATACATTTTTTAAATTCAGGGGACTGAGCAGATTTTTTTTTTGTTTTCGTGTTCTTATTAAAGGATTGCATTAGAGCGTCATTATGTGGGTGGAAATTTTTAACATGCCGTTTTAGGTTATATTTAGTAGTAAACTTTGTTCCACATTCAGCACAAGACAAACATTCAAAATCTAAATTATAATCACAAATGGTTTCATTCATACTATCATCCACAATTCCAGAATTTTCATTTTTATTACAAATGTTTGCATTCAAACTAACAGACATACCATCAGAATCATTACAAGAAACATCCACAATTTCACATGCTTTCGCATCTGTATAAACAAACATACCATCCACAATTTCATATGCACCAACAATCATACTATGTGGAGGATCAACTTTATTATTAATATCAAAACTCAATTCTAAAACTTCTGAAGAAGCAGAAGTACTTGGCCCTGAAAAGGGCCCTTTTTCTTTCATTTCAGAAGACATGATTATTAGATTTTTTTAAAAAGTAATAATGATCGAATAAGATGACGCTACCAGAGCAAAAGCAAATGGCGAAATGAGCCGAGCACGGCATAGAGATGCACGGTGAACGAACGTCAGGCAAGACGACGCGGCCAATGATGAAGTACGCATGCGCAAAATACACGAAAAGCAGACATGCGCGAGAAGTTGCGCAAATCGATTTTGGGAGGAACGGGAGCTTTGCAGCGCTAGATGCTAGTCTCAGAATCGGCTTCAAACGGGAAGTGACGTTTCCTAGAAAATAGGGCTGCCAAGAACAGAAGTTATTCGCCCATGCGAAAGTCAGCGCCATCTATTGAGTAAAGGTGATTTTCATAATATCTGACGCTCCTTTTTAACAGCCATCATTTAAAAATAATTCATTGGAAATAGTATATGCTTTTTGTTTAAATTCAATTCTTGTGAATATGGAGGAATAATTCTACACCTAAATGCAAGGAGCTTCAATTGCAAAGCTTTTTGCAACCCAAAATTACATCCAAACGTAACATTTACATGTGTTACGTTTGCATGTAACAGTAACAGTTACATGCAAACGTAACACTTGCAATTGCAAAGCTTTTTGCAATCCAAAATTATATGTAAACATTACTTTTGCATGTAATTTTCAGTGCAAATTAACATTTATAGGGGTTCAAATTAAAATTAATTTGGGTGCAAATTACATGTAAATGTTACGTTTGCATGTAATGGGGAAGTTGCACTCATTCTAGATTATGCCTTCTTTTATGTTTAATTGATGTAGATGACATGACATTCCTCAAAACTTAACTCAGAAACGCAAAAATAATTTTAAATAACTAGTTATTGGAGTTTTAAACTCCGCTAAAAGCAAAACAAAACCACGTGATCTGAAAACGCGACGGGATTAGTTTGACGTCACTACACATGAAACGCGGATTCTGCTTAGAGTCGAATGCATGCAGGCTGTTTTGCATTACTTTCTATTTATTATAAACGTCTTTTAAAGACGCATTTACACAAAAACAAAAACAAAAATTAAAGTCAAAAGATTATTTTAACATATCTAAATATAATGCACTATTTATTTATACATTTGCATTAATTATCATTTAGAAAAGTGATGAAGTTGGTCGGATTCGAAAAATACAAAATTTTGCCTTTCAGATTTTTTATTTTTCAAATTTACTTTTAAGGCTATATGTTTTACTTACTCTTATTTATTTAAACGGAAAAAAGAATGATAGTTTTATTACAAAAGAAATCGTAAGTAAAATCGAATTTATATAGTTCTTGAAATGCATTATTTTCTTAATTCATTTTAATGCTTAATGATTCGTTTTGATATGAATATAATTTCGTGTTATGCAGGTTATATTAAGGATAAAAATGGGCTCAAATTAATTATGAGAAAACGAAATTTTGAGCAATAATGCAGAAAACAAAAACAAAAATCTTTATTTAATACTGATTTATTGAATAAAAACATTAAATTAACTACTGACAATAATAATTGTGTATTCACCGATCAGAAAAACAATTACTGCAACATACGTGAGTAAATTTATCACTATTGTCTTTTATTTTCTCTTTCTATGTGGTTACTTAAAAATAAGTATAAAAGTAAAAATATATTTTTTAAATATCTTTTATAAGCATCCAATGTTTATCTTTATACTCACGCCTCATTTTATGATTGTAATTCATGATTTTTCCAAAAAATGTCCAATATAATATACTGTAAGTTGGCGTGGCCACTGAACCCGATCATGGAAAATTCAGCACTTTTTTTTTTACGTTTGGTAGAAAATGCGAGCTAGTACATTTATTAAAATAAATGTGTAATGTTTGCTTTATTTCTGTACTAAGGTATGGAAAGAGGAAAGAAAAAATAAAATAAAAGAATTATTTAAACTATCTTTTAAGGATTTGTAAATTGATTTCTCAACGCATAATCATAATTCAATTAATATGAAACTTTTAATTTATTAGAACGTATTTTTTTAAATTAATAATTTAAACGTATATTACACTCTATAGTTTTTATTTGTTATTTTTTACTTTTTAGTATGTAAAATAGTTGCAGCTTCACATCCATTTTGCCTTTATTTGGCGACCGTGGTTTAATGCATAATAAATCCACTGTTGTTGTAAGTCGCATACAATTGTAACCACAAAGAATATTTTTCGATTTATCAACTGTGGCGGGCTAACGGAAAAACGCGTCAAAATTAATGTATTAATTTATAATTAAGTTCTAAAAATATTAAAATGTTCTACTGTCATCGGAAACACACCTTTGCACATAATTTTTATGTTTCTTAATTTATCAGAAAGTGAGTAAACAACCGATAACATGATTCCATACTTATATACAAAAACCAAGTTGAGTTAAATAAAAAAGTGTAAAAATAATTTAATTACTGTTTTATTATTATTTGCTTACGTATAATTTTTGAATGGATACAGTAAGTAATCTTTGTTTGTTTGAAATATGGTTTCTCAGAATGTCCTATTTTAGATTAATCAGGTTCTAAAAATTTTATATCAGTCTTTTCCGCATTGCTCTAACTTTCGTAGAAAATAAAAAAAAATGAAAATATTTGAATATCTTGTTAAAGAAAGCAGTATCTTAATTTTGAAAATAAGCATTATACTGTACAAAGCTTTTTTAAAAAAGAGCAAGATGTGCTAAGAATTTGAATATGTTGTTTAAGTAGAGCCCACTCTTTTCACTTTTGAAAACAGCCATCTCATTACACGTGAACTTTTTATAGTGACATATAAAGAAATAAACATATATTATCACTCAAGGTTCATTCTTTGTTTGAACAATGCATTAGTATCATATGATAAGGCATTATGTTAAGAGATATTATGCTATAATATCACAAAATTTATAAACAAGAACCTGAATGTAACAGTTATTTTAAATTCACAAAATTATAATTAGTTTTTTCACAAATATAAAATACTTCTCACAATTTCATAAAAACAGGACCCTGCCTGTGAGAAAAATCTGGATAGACACCTGGAAACATTTTTTGAAAAATTATTAAACTTTTCCCGTGTATATTTATATAAAAATTCTGTAAGGCTGTCTTAAAGCTACCTCAGCACATTTCGCTCTTTCTAATAAGTTTAACTGTTTTCAAAGATTCAAAACTATTTAACAATTGAAGAGATAAAACATATAGTGAAACCAAGCCAAATTCTTAAATAAAGTATAAAATATAAATACAAAAACCTTTTTATAAGTTGATTCCACTCTCCCTTATGAAATAAATTCTATTTGTACCAGTTTATTTTATATTGTGCTAGATTAATTCCAAAAATAAATAAGTAAAAGTATACATTTTTCTTTAAAATACAATATTGTAGTACGATTATGTACTTCTACCGATACTTTATTTCTACATCGAGATCTGGAAATGAAAATTCTTAGGAACGTTATGAAATAAAAATCTCACCTGGAATTCACAGTATTATTTATTCATTACAGCAATTTACAATACTTTTAATTTGTTATACTAATCATTTTTAAGAAAAGAAATAAATCATTCAGCGTAAAGCAAGCCATCCCCCATAGAAAATAACAGGGAGAAATACAGCGAGGGTTTGTTTACATGTGTAGTGACGTCAGAACAGCTTTTATCACGTGACACGGCTTTTTTCCACGACGACAAAAACTGCGTTTTAAAAGTTAATTTAATGAATTATACAAGTTCCAATTATAGTTATTATTAGTTATACCAATATAGGTAAAAATGGTATCAAAATGTTCGTATTTTTACACTTTATCAGATGCAAGTTAAATTGAAAAACGTGCAATTTCCCCATTTGGGGTTGCGAAAAGCTTTGCAATTGCAAGTGTTACGTTTGCATGTAACAGCAAATTTGCCTCCTTGGTTTAATCTATAGCTAAAACATTTCTTGATTTCTTGACAATATGCTGACAGACGATTTTTGTTCTGCAGAATAAATTAATTCATAAAGTTTGAATAGCTGGAGATATGTTTTTAATTTTCGGAAATTCTACTGTAATCAAGATTTTTTTTTCACCAACTATTCAAATTGAAAATAAATTCTTTTTTCAGTTTTAATGAGAAAATGGCATTAAAATGTATTAATCCGTTTTATTTCTTCTTTTTTTATCCAAAAAAATGGAGTAATTTAATTACCGTTGTTAGAGAAATCTCGTTAAAATTTACAATATATATATATATATATATATATATATATATATATATATATATATATATATATATATCTCGGAATCTAATTCAAAATTTTAAACTCTAAGAGTTTATATGACATCCTTAGATTAATGATGGTGTTAAGTAAATCGCATTGCATTAAGAGTAGTAGTTGCGAAATACAAACAGACAGTCACATTTTAAAATAATAGACTTGTGTTCAATTTTCTCTTCCTAATAACCTTACTGATGCTTGTATTATTAATCGCAGAGTTCAGAGAATAAATATATATGAAATGTTTGTGTTTGGCGTGATGCTGAAAATGCAACCCTACAGTTGGCTTAAACAACTGGCGGCTTGCTTTGAAAATTTCTCCCCGTCCAATAAAGTCAGCCCTTGGGCCTAATGATTTGATCGATAAAACCGGCTTCATATTGCAAGCCGATTTGACGTTTAACTGCCTCTCTATTCTTTCACTGTACTCTGTAATTATTAGTGTATTAAATTGATTCACGCACCATTTGAAACATATTTGAAAAATCCCGTTTTATTTTCAATATGACGTCACTTTGATTCCAGAGAAATCTCTTTTCAATGATATAATTCTTGTTAATTTTCTTTTCCTGGCAATCATGACGGGAATTTTATCAGAAAACTTACATCTGTATGTAACTGATTTTCAAGCTTATTATTAATCAGTATCAAAAAACATATTTCAGTTATTCATCTTAAATCTGACGTCCATTATGTATATACTTTTATTATACACTGATATGATATTCATGCTCCTTGGAATGTTACGAATATTTGAGAATACATGTTTTATTTATGACGTCATATTTGTTCAAGCCAAGGAGGATCCTTTTCATAGTTCCATGGTCAAGCGAAATCTTTTCTTAATAATATGATTATTGTTCCGTTTTTCTTCTAATTATAACGCAATTTTTGACAGAAAATATCTTCTCAACGTAACCAATATTCATACTTCATGTATAATAACAAATGCTCCATATTTTTGTTTCAAATATCACGGAAATTCCTCTTCTTTTGAATTCTTTTGAATTTTCATTTTTCACGTGAAAATCTTTCAATTGAAACTAAATTGTTGAGTAAAAATTATTATTTCGGGTTTTGATTTAGTTTTGGCAACGATAAAGTATTAGCAACGGTAAAGTTAATTTAACCATTTTAAAATATTATACTGAAAAATGTCCATTTATTATGAATGAAAATAACGAAATTTTGAATTATTAAGAAAAATATTTGAATAAAATAAACAAAACCCAGCCTATGTTCATATGAGGGTTATAAGCAACCTATGTGCAAAAGTACAGGATCACTAAATGCTCCATTTTGACGCTGGCTTCAGCCTAACATTTGCACACAATCAGATTTATAATATTATTAGGATCAATGAAAACTCCAATGTGCAAATGTTAAGTTATAGGTTAATACTATAATTTTCCAGAAAACCCAAATGACCATTACGTTCGAAGTTTGAGCCTCAGTTGTTTAGTTTTTGAATGCATCTAGCATGTCAGCAGCTGAAATTCGTCGATGCTGAACAAATCATGTGTGACTTAATACTACGGAGATGTGATAGTTTAATGAACGATTCAGTTTCAGGATTGCAGTAATAGAACATTTCTTGAAACGTTCTCTCACCGACACTATACCTCAAACCCAGTCCGCCTGATTTTCATCTATTTTTGAAGATTTCCTTGATGACCACGAATTCCAGGCTGATGATGCTACCAAAAAAACCTTGGTTATCATCAAAGGCAGCATCATTCTTCGATATGGGGATACAAAGTATTGTACGTCACCGTGATAAGCGTTTCAAAAATAATACCAATTACGGTAAAACAAAGTACAAGAAATGTAGGTTTGGTTGGGGTAAGTGGAACCCCTTTTTGGAATACTTCATTTTTGAAGCCTTATACAAAAATTTTGAAACAGTTTAATTAGAACTTATCAACTTATTTTATTTAAGTCTATATTAATAAACAAAAGTTTATCATTAGTTTCTAAAATAATGCTTTAAATATTTTTTAATTGCTTTTCTCCTAAAAAATCAGGTGGGTGTCCCACTTACCCCATAATAAGGGCCCGCATAGCATGCACAGTCACAGTGACGTCACTGTGAGTGACGTACGTCACGTCACATCTGTGACCAAAATGACACCACTTTGTAACGTCACACTGTGATCAAAATGTGAACGTCTTGAAGATCTATAGAAAACTTAAAATAAACTTTAGAACATCTTATGCCATGAAGAAAATTACTTTTTGACAGCTTTAAAATTTTTTGTGACGTTGCAATGACGTCACTGCAAGTCACATAAGTCACGTAAAACCTATGACCAAAATGCCAACACTCTGTGACTTCACGGTGTGATCGGAGAGAGAATTTGGAAAAAAACTCATAAAATATAGAATTGAATTATGTCATGTACCTAAATCATTAATAAAAACATTGTCACACATTATTTAAATATATATTTCCAAAATAAAATAAAAAATAAATATTTGTCTACATATATGAGGCAGATATTTTTTTACAATTTTCATTGCCATTTTCAGGAAATTTAACAAAATATACTATATAATACACAGGTAAAAATCCTTAAATAGAAATTTCGTAACGTAGGAAAGTTTTGGCGGAAAGTAATTCAGAAATAGATCTCCCATTCTAATAAAACTGTTAGCGATTTAGATATTTGTTAGCATTTTAAATACAAACATTTAATTTTTTTTCCTACCACCGCATAGAACTCATTTGCTAATTTTGTGATACTAAAAATATTTTAAAAATCTCCAATCTCTTATTATTTTGAGGGGCCACTCAACCCAATCATCAGCTTTCTGTTTAAAAAGTGAGGACTGAGGACACCATTTTTGCGAGTTCGACATCGGGGGTGTTCGGGGTGACCGTCGAACGCGTTCAAGATTTTTCTTGTACTGAATATTTAAGGTGGTTCTCAACTGACCTGCTCCACAACGCGAAGCTTTCTGACATAATTTCTGACTCATTTTTAAACACAAAGGCATAAAATGGACAGGACTGACTATGGAAGCAATTTGGAATCGAAATGAGTTTTCCATTTTTTGATAAATAAATTACTTATCGAGTTATAAGCAATTCGTGTCACGTGACGACTGGTTTTTCTCTTTTCTTTCCCTATTACGTCAGGTATTTGGTTCAAAACGCTGACTTTGACATTCTTTTCTGAAAGATCTTCTGATTTTACTAAAAAATGGAAAACGTCTTTCAATTACAGAGTTTCTGAATAAAAACAAAAGCCAATTTCATGCGTTTCCGAACAAAAACGAATTAAAAATATGTCATAAAGTATATGTCATTCCTATAGCAATTTATTCCAAAACTGGTCAGTGCTTAATAAGATATCACCTCTGTTAAATATATTGCTCTTTTCAATAGAGTGTAAAAAATGAAAAAATCGTATTTAGGAAATCTGATTGCAGAATAGTATTTATATTTATGTCGTAATTATTTTATAAAGACTATTAAATCCATTTTTATTTAAAATTTATGTTTACTCTGGACGCCTAAAACAAATGCAACTGATTAAAAAATACATAAAAATTTAAATTTTCACAGCTTATTTCCAAGAATATTAAACTCTCTCATATAAAAACAGAATATTATAGTTTTATTAGAAGTTATTTGTCAGCCATATAAACTATAAAGCATTTGAAATGTCTTTATTTAACTGTTTTCTATTCTTTTTCTGGAAACACCTGCTAGATGTTACTTTGTGGTAAACATTACTGCGCAGATCATGATCGCAGATGTTGAGGGCAGACGATTATTTTCATCGGCGGATTAGAGTGTGTGGTGTTTTTTTAAGTTTGTGGAAGTATATTGTGGAATTTATACCGTGAAAGTAAATTAACGTTTTAAAGTGAATCATCCATTTTAACCTATCCTTATGTCTAGCTGGGTGCGTTATTAAGGTCTGCGTGATATTTGATATCTCAGATCTATGAACACACCTAAGCTGGACACTTTGAAAATTAAAGCAGTGGATTTGAGTCTCATTTTTCAATGAAAAGGAAGCAGTCAACGACCATTAAAACTTAATCCCTAGAACTGGTGGTTTTACTTATAGATTAGCAGGTCACTTTTAATGTCTTCGCAGTTTTGTTAATAGTGCATATTTAGTAATGGTACATTAATAGTGCATTATTTAAATGTTAAGATGTTTAAATCTTTTTTTTTTTTTTTTTTTAATCACTTGTATAAAATTTTATCTTTAATGTTTTAAATCGTTTTAAATAGAGAGTTTGGAAAAAAGCTTAAAGTATTTACTAACAATATATATTCTAAATGTAAAGTGTTATTTATAACGAGGAATGTATTTATATTTTGCGTTTCTCAGTTCAATTTTCATAGTTATTCATTGTAATTAAAAACATTGCAATTTTTAAAACTATTAATATTTGATTTACAATTTGAAAATTTCTTAGCTAGTGGAGGTTTTGAGAAATAATTTTCTGGTATATTTGAAATAATTGCGACAATTTAACTCATTACAAATTTAGTTGTCAAGATATGTCAATATTAGGTGCACAAAAATAATGAATATTGATGAAACAATAAAACAGCTATTCAGTTAAGGTAATTTTTCCAGTTATGTTATCGAATTTTTTTCTACAGTAAAAATTGATATTTAAGCTCTGCATTTAGTATTCTATCAAAAACTATAAAGAAAATAATTTGTAAAGAAAAAAAAATATTTTTTTTTTCTTTGCGTTTATGATCCGAAGTTTTAAATTTCATTTGCTTCGAAAAATATTTTATTGCTTGATACAATGTTTATTATTTAATAATATCGCACAATAGGTAGATCTATTATTTAAATGGATTCCTAATATAAATTTTTCACAATGCTTATTTAAAAATCTATACTTTTATTTTCATTAAATTTGTAATCAAATCCAAAATAACTAATTTCTGAATTCATTTTTATTCGGAAACACATGAAATTCGCAGGTGTTCTTATTCAGAATATATGTAATAGAATGGCATTTTCCATTTTTGACAAAAGATGTTTCAGAAAACACTATCAAAGTCGGTGTTTTGAACCGATTTTCCGACGCGCAGCGTCAGAAACGGAAAAAACGTGACCAAAATTGCTCTTAAGCATTTCATTTATCTAAAAATGGAAAACGCTATTCATTCCAAATCGCTTTAATAATCAGGCATGCAAGTGCCAAGCGTTTAAAAATTTGTTCATAAATGTGTCAGAAAGTTTCGTGATACTGAACGAGGGGAAATATGGCAAAGTATACACATTTAAAAACTTCAATACTTAAAAGCAAAATAGCATTAGTTTTAATTATTTTCAACATTTTTGGTGGTTACATAAAACAAATGGAAGTCGAAGTTATTTTTAAAAGTGGTTATTTGCACAATAGAATTTCATATTATTAAAATATTTAATTTTATTATAATTTTTAATGGATTCATCTATTATTTTTATATTAGTATGCGTTTTTTACATTTATAATTTTCTTGTTTAACGGCTACATTAGCCGGTCTCCCAATCAGATGCAAAGTTTTAATTTGAATACGAGTTGCATAAAAAAAATGATTGCCGATCCAATCCTTATCGTCGATCTTATCCGTATTTGGTGAAATCTTGTTATCCGAATCTATGCGAAATCATTTATCAGGTTCGGTCGGGTTGTGGGCCTACAGAATTTTTGTTGTTGTTGTTGTTGGGTTAGGGTAAGATTACGGGTTGAATGTAAATATAGTTTCAGTCAACCATCATTCATGTTCAAGTAGACATTCAATCATGTTCAAGAAGTATATAACCGGATTCGTGCATGACTCTAGATCCGAGCCGACATCAGAAATTGTATCGTAACACAATTTCTGATAAAATCTGGTTACTTGGTCGTATGAAAGATTCTATTCTGAACAAGATTTACAGTAAAAACATTATACCCGACTCGGGTGAGATCGGGTTCACGAAAATCAGGTCACACGACAACTAATCCAAATCTATTCTGTAGCCAAACAAATCCAAAAAGATCGATCCGAAGTTTCTGGATTGTATTCGGGTAAAATCTGGTCACCCGACCCGGTGCAGTGTCGTCACAAACGTCAAAAACTTGAACCATAAAAAAATTTTGATCCGAACAATCCGTATAGGATTCGGGTAAAATCTGGTCACCCTATCCGATGCAGATTCGTCACATTTTTCACATTGAAGTCGCACGGTGACTTCACAAAGTAGTCACATTGTGAGGTCACAGAAAGCCTTGAAAATGGCCATAACGACCTCGCATTTACGTCACAGTGACTTCACATCGACGTCACATGACGTCACGACGACTGTCACAAAGTCACAGTGTGACTTCACAGTGACGTCGCCGTGATGTCACCATGCCTTACGGGGGGTAAGTGGGCCCACCGCTCTTTATTTAAATTTAAAGCAAGTATAACTGAAGAAGAGGTAAGTGGTTGTTACTTGATAAAGTATAGAAATTTTAAATAGGAAATATTTTATTGTAAATGTATCCATGTATGAGATATCTACTCACATTAAGATCAGTCTGCAAGGTAATTATAGAATGAAAAACAGAACTAGTACATCTATGAATTTTTTTTGAAAGCCTAAATGCATAGTTTTACCGTATAAAACAGTGTACCGTATAAAATAGTTTTTTAACGTATAAAACAGTGCTGAAAAAACATAATAAGGTTGATTAAGATTTTTTTTTGGCTCATTAGCAAACACTAAGTTGAAAAGAAATTGGAAACAGTAAATGGCAGCGTCTACTTAAAGTTGGCCGATTGAGAATCATTATTACTTTATCCTCAATAATAATTCCAACATCATCTGCATCCGGCTAGTAAAAAGTCTCACTATTACTATTCTTTATTGCAAAATTTAGCAGTTATTGTTTCATTTGTATCATCAACTTCTAAAATTAGAGCTACATAATACTTTTTTTTATGCAAGGTTCACAAATACATAATCACCAGCTTTAGAAGTTTTGTTTTTAGCTAAACTATTGAAAAGTAAACTTATAAAAACATTAGAGGTAGTAGTAGTTTGCTAATTAATAAATAGCAATTATTAAATTTAATGTACGGAACTTTCTGAGCGCGAGTTGTACTCGCACTTGAGTGATTTATTATTGTAAAAGGTTTAAGTTAAATAATTATGAAAGTTTCTTACTTTCTTTGGCCATTCTGTCTTGAAGGGATTTTTAAAACTCAGATGAAAATAATATTTATTTTATGAGCAAATAAACATCAGTGCTGACATTTATTGGTTTTGTTCCAAAGCAAAAAACATTGAGCTATATAGAAATATAGTAAAAATGTGAAAAATTAAAAAATTAAAAAAAGAAACAGTTCAGTTTTTATGCGGGAAAGAGTAGAGGTCCGTCCACATTTGTGTAACTCAGGTCTGAAGAGGTCAAATGTGTTTAACCAAATGGAAAAACCATTCAGAATCATTCAATTTATAATACCCTGCAGTGGTTAAATTATGATATGCAATATAGTTCATTTTCTTTAATAAATTTTATTATTTTACAATGATGGCATAGAAGTTTGAATTAATCTGAAACGTGATTTTTTTTTCAGTGAACTCACAAAAGATCTTGAGAAAATGGATGATATGTACGACGATGTTAAACTCACGAAAGAAAAATTAGTGAAATGGACAACAGACACAAATACCTTGTTCTCAGATGACGACGAAGAAAGAGTTGAGTATACATTCATTATTAATCCCAAATGTTTGAAATGAAAAACTAAGAACAACAACAACAAGTATAATGGACTTAAGAGGAAAAAAATGCTTTCTTCTTTTTCTTCTTCTTATTATTTTATGGCACTTTATAAAAAATAGTAGGCTATGCCACTGGAAGAAGATTATGGAAGATTAATGGATTTAAAAGGGAATTTCGCCAAATTAGTCAGCTATCGCGAAGTTGGCTTCATATATGGCAACTTATTTTTGTCGACAAAATTTGGCGCTATTGTGGTAACCCTGTCATTAGTACTTTTCTACAAATACTCATTGTATTCATATGTATTCATCAATACACACTCATTTATATATATTCCATATAAATGCTGACATCGTAATGATGCGGCCAACAATGTAATTAAAATGGATGAATGTTGCAACAATGGAGCTATTTTTTTTCAATTAATATTAAACAATCGCAAAGTTATTTCTATGGAGAAAATACAAGTTTTGAGGCGACGTTGCCCCCTCCCCCATGAATAATAATAATAAAAAAAATCAATGACCAATTCTTGTATTGTCCTCAGGAATACATATATATTCGAAATTTCAAAGCTAAGTGTCAACAGGAAGTGGGTGAAAAATGAGTAACAAGATTTGACTGTTGCAAACAAAATTGTAAGTTAAAAAAAGCATATAAAAAAAGCTACTACATCCTAAGGTTTTTTTTTTAATCTCAAGTAGGTTATACCTACCTGTAAGGTCTAAAAAAAAAACGTGTATTTTTGGGGATTTTTTTCAGGAAAAAGAAACAAGATATTTAAAAAATTATTTTCCTATTTTTGTTTATTATACATTAAAGAAAAAAAAAAAGATTTTTGTGATGACAAAACAAAGTTAGGTGTCTCCTGTGGACACGTTCTCCGGAGATGGTGTTGTTGTGGTAGCCATCCACAGCAAAAAACACCACGTCCACAGCACTGTAACTCTCTCAAATGTTATCTGAAATTATAGAAAGCATAATGTTTTTACTTCGAACACTTAAAACTAGAGAGTAATCGATCAGTTTTTGAGGAAAAATTGATTTTGAACAAAATCGCGACCGTTCAAAGTTAGGTGCCGATTTTCACAAAAAAAAAAAAAAAAAAAAAATTGAACTTTGATTGTTAATAACAAGTTGGAAATTGTACGTTAAACAGGACAAATGAGGTGCGTTCATATCGTGCTATAACTAGTTTTGCAATGTAAAAAAAAAAAAAAAAAAATTGTTATTATTTCAGTGAAATAAATTATATCGTCTGCTATGAGCGAAATGAGGGTGCTTTTTTTCCCCCCTTATTACGTATTATGCCATGTTTACAGATGCGAATTTTTTTTTTCGACACCAGACAGCGGTGTAAAATTCCCCATGGAGATCTTGCTTTGCGAATGATTACCTCCATGATTTAATATTTCTATGACTCACGATGAATGAATCTTTTGTTTATTTACTTTAATGGATTGAGATATTCGGCTGTTAACCTAATTTTCACTGAAGTTAACTCAGAATCTCTACATTTTTGAATGTAACTCATCTCTCAAGCAAACAATTTTTTTGAACGACCTATATAAAAATAAAACTTTTATGCAATTTTATTCGAAAAAGTAATTTTGAATAAAAATGGCCTCCTGTCATATGAAAAAAGAAATGGTCTTATTCCGGATTTGCTTTCCTGAGTCACATGATTTGCGTTTTTATTATTACATAGATTACGTATTATAGGATTTACTAGAATGAAGAAAACTTTTATTATGAATATTTTTTTAAGTTTTGATTCGATTTTCATAAAATTTGAAATGACTCGACAAAATTATGCAACGATTAAATTTCAAACCATTCGGTCAGGTAGTTTTTGCGCTGTTATATGCGGACGGACGGACTAGACCAGACGGCGACTATAGGTGCTACGTATTTATATAATTACGAACGCACCTAAAAAATAGAAGAAAAAAAAATCACCAGATCACCGAAAGGAAAGATTACTCTCTAGTTAATATTGTTATCAAAATTTTAAGAAAATTGGTTGAAATTTGTTCGAGTTATCGTGATCACCAACTTCAAAAACATAGTTTTGAGATAATCACGTTTAAAGACTCAAGTTATGATTTAGGTATGATAACACAAAGTAAATTAAAGCGGCGTCAATTTCTTAATTGTTATCAGATCAACTAGAAAATTAACCTGAATATTCTTTACTAATTGTACTTTCAGAAAATGCAATAAAAATGTATTTTTAAAATGCATTACATTTTTTATCCCTAAACAAAAGCTAATGTTCATAAAGTTAAGATGACATTTTTTTTTAATCATTTTATAGTAGTAATTTTTAATGACTTGTTCTTTATAACTATTGTGTTTTCTGTTCTACAATAAATACATTCGTAACAATTTCATGTAACGAAATATTGCTAGCATGAAATACTTGCACGCATTCTGAGTAACTATTCTTTTGTTTTTCTAATTTTCAGATCTACTCTCTTTTGGAAAAAATAAACAGTTGCATTCGTACCATCAGTAGAATCAACGAAGATGTCAGTCTTTTTAAAGAAATGGATAAGGCTTCTCTTGAACTGGTTTTTCATCAGTATACAAGAGGTTTAGGTAAAGGAATGGGAACCTACAATCTACAATACTTAACGCTGAGAGAAAACATAGGTAAAAAACTATTTAGCACATTGTTCCATTGCGTAATAGGTATCTTGCTGATGACGTATATACCATTGTAAATTTTTTTAACACATTAGCTGCAGAAGTATACTGTTGGCGGTTTAATGTACTTTCACTGACAGATCGATACTTAACCTTTAAAGCATGTTATAACTTTTTTTTTTTTTTATCCGTTGGGAAAAGGGTTGTTGTTTTCGGTCGAGAATGGACCTCTTGACGTCGTCACTTTATTTTTTTAAGCGTTTTTAACGAAATTCTGTAACTTTAGAAGAATTTTTTAAGCGTTTTTAACGACATTCTGTAACTTTAGAAGAATTTTTTTTGAATAAGCAATAGAAATCCAAAAAATCGTTACAAAAATGTTAAAGTTACAAAAAGAATAGATGCAAATTATCAAATATGAAAAATAAAGTAGAAATTTGGTACTTTCGTGTTATAGCGGCCCGCAAGGATGAATCGCCAAGCGACCAAGATTTACCGCCAAATTATAAAGCATGTATGACATTATAATAATATATGATATATATATAACATTTGTTGATGTATGTGGCCAAGTTATAGTCATATATGATGCATATATGATGTATATATATGACATGTGTATATGATGTATATACGACATATAAGACGTAAATAATATGTGTATAATGACGTATATGGCACATATAGGAGTGTTTGGAATACATATATGCGTATATAGGATGCCTATATAAGCTTTGCGATGATCTTGGCGAAATCATAACTGCAACCTTGGCATAATCATAATTATGGGGGCCGCTATAACACTAAAGTACGGTAATTTTTTTTTTTAAGCTTTCAGGACATTTTCCGAATGGTTATTGTAATTTGTTAAATTATATTTATTTATTTTTACATATTTTCACTCCTTAAACCCTTAAAAACTGTATGGTAAAGCAGTTTTTTTAAAAATTCATATTGGTTCAAAAGTCACCCGCCTTTTGGTGTTGCAGTGAATAGGCTCATTTTTAGCGTATTTTTAGCATAGAAACAAAAGAATTGAGATAGAGGAAGTCCAGGACAGTTCATTATATGGGCCTGGTATAGATGATTATATGTAAGTTGAAAATTGTCACTGTTATTATAAATTTGTTTCAAAATGTTGTAAAACTTTAAACCTGTTTTTCTCGAAACTTTAATTTACAAATCGGTACCAGGTAGAACTCGAGATTGGATCGACCGATTTGGTTGAAAATTTCATGCTTTTCTAGTATATATTATTTTTTAAGCCCTCGTGGACGTGTTTTTCAATATTAGAATTGCAAATATTTTATTGCGCGATTTAAATCCGAAAATGTTTTGTTTAAAATCGACAACTTAAAATTTGAACGGCCGTCATTTTCTTCAGGATGAAAATTTGATAAACCCATCCTTGAAGGACTACAAAATATCGTAAATTTCAAGGTTTTTTTTTTTTTTTTTTTTTTTTTTTTTTTTTTTGGTTTTTTGTTACAGATAAGCAGATTCCGCGATTCATATGGTACCGTGGAACTCTTCAATTTTTGCACACTCCAGTATCGAAGACCGCCAGAGGCCAACCACTTTCCAACCACTTTTCAAACACTTTCCAAATAAAAAATTGTTTTTAAAACTTCAAGTAATGCTCTTTCATTTTCAAAAATCATTATTATTACTGTATAGTTGTGTTAAAAAAAAATTGCAAAAAAGTGGAGAAATAAGTAGGTTTACTATAGATTGTTGGGTATTGAAAATGAAGTGTGTAACATTTACAGTTCATTTACAGGGACACTCAACAGATTTCCGTTACATTACGGTCTATGGGAAAAAATCGTTTCGGTGTATTTTAATGATATTACACAATTTCAAACATATTAAAAATTATCACTGAGGTGCACTACAAGATGCTTACTATAGAATAGCGTGTGCATAGCCATTCATCGTTCATTTACAGGGGCACAAAAAAATTCGGTTACAGTACTGTCTATGAACAATAATTGTTGGAAGTGCGTTTTAAGTTGTGGTAAGCGTGTTTATATTTAATTCATTTTTTTGCACATTACAAGGTGAGTATAAATTCTCTAGACTCTACACAGGGCTGCACAAAAGATCTCGAGTTCATTTCCGTTTATTGGCGGAAATCGGTGAATTTTCTACTGTAATATTCATTTCCTAACTGAACTAACTTTTATCATACTATGTAGTATATATACAAATCTATAGACAATATACAGGACTGCACAAAAGAATTCGAATACTTTTTCGGCTGTTGATGGTAATTACTGAAATTGGGTTTTCAAATACGTTAGGCATTTTTCAAATTGTTTACTTAGACATCATCTTCACTTTATTAAACGGTGAAGTTTTGTTACAGTATCGTGTGTGGGAATGTGTGGGGACCTGAATGTGTTGGAAAGTGTTTCACAATCTATGCTTGACGCATGATTTTTCTTTCTTGTTAGTATAATGCTATTCCTAAATTTTCCAGATGCTGAATGCGATAATGATTTCCTTCATAAAATACGAGGTTTGTTGAAGGTATCTGATGAAGAACAAGTGAAGAAAGGCAAAGTGAAAGGTGGACTCGAAGAATGTAAAAAATATTGTTTAGAAGACAAGAAGTGTCGAGCTGTCGGATTTGCTGAACACATTTCTGAACTAGATCTTACGACTGGCATGTATTTCAAAGAAGAAAAGCAGTGAGTATTATTTGATTTGTAGATCACCCTCTTCCTAAAAACAAAACAAAACTCGGTACTTCTCTATTATCCCGTCGACCACTTTTCATTGTCAAACTGTAAGATTAAACGCCAAAAATGATGTCCCATTTACTTGATGTCAGAAGCATTATTACGTGTTTGTTATGTCATCCAGTGGTTTTTAATTCGACATTTGCGTGTATTTTTCATTCTGTTTTACTGGCTTATTAGTTATTTCATTAGTTAAAATAAAAATTGTGTCCTTAAATTCTTATATTTTATTTATTTATTTATTTTGATATTCCAATGGCATCGTTCTCCCGTTTATTTGGCGTTACAGTTTGGCGATAGTTTTTTGTTATGAAAAATGGTCGACAGGATAATAGAGAAGTACCCAAAACTTGATGACCGTAATAGCTAAATTTACTAATATTAAGTAAAAACACCACTAAAAGGCTACAGTTAAGCATGCCAAAAATCTGTTTTCTATTTTAAACTTATTATTTACTTTCAAAACCTGCGGCTTTGCACGGTTGTTGAAATATACCAAGTGGTATTTGCATTAGAGGAAATTATACTGCTACGGATAATTTAAAAAATAATAATTAAGCCACATTTTGAGTAAACGTCATTCTTATACTGCATTAGGCGAACATGAGATTCAAATTATTTGGAAAATATAGAATCAATTCTAAATAAAATGTAATGCGTTTAAAATGTTTTACGCTCAGTTTATTTTTCATTTGAAATTCAGAATTTCTTTGGAAGGTTTTCTTAGTGAGCATTTACATCTTAAAAGTGAGCACCATGCCAAATTCCAAGCGTCTAGTTATCCAAACTTCTGTACCAACTGTATCTCAGAAATCGCAATCTTAGAAAGTGTTTGCTTCTGCGCCCTTTTAAATTTCGAATTTAAAACTGTTCTGTGTGTGCATTTATGTATCAAAAGTAACAACCATGTAAAATTTCAAGTTTCTATTCCTCATAATTTTAGATAAATCGTATTTTAGAATGTTTTCCGCTCATTTCACACTTTTAAATTCGAATTTTTTAGAAACGGTTCTTAGCAAGTATTTATATCTTAAGATTACCACCATACACAATGTAATTCTTTTAGCCCTAACAGCATCAGATAAATTGATATTTTAGAACGTTTTTTGCTCCTGCACACTTTTGAATTTGGAATTTTCTAAAAACTTTTCTGTGCGAGCGTTTACATGGTAAAAGTAACAGACATGTCAAATTAAGTTTCTATCACTAACAATTTTAAATAAATCGTAATTTAGAAGATTTATTATCTGATATCACTTTTAAATTTTGAATTTTTTTATAAACTGTTTTGACCGGGCATTTACATCTTAAAAGTAACCACTATTCTAAATTTCAAGTTTTTAACCCTGGATCCAGAGATTACCTCCAACAAACACACAAGCGTTTCTTCTATATAGTATCAGTATAGATATAGATGAATTATTTAGGAACTTTACGTCAAGAACCGCACTTAAAAATTTGCATAACTACTCAAATGATAGTGATCACCCATTATTCTCCATTGTTTATACCAATTTGTTTTTTTTTCCCTCGGAAAGAGAGTGCAACAGCGTAAAAAATAGTACAAATTAAACAAAAATATATTAAAATAATTAAAATTAAAAAATTCCTCATTCAAAAGTTTAAAATAAGTGATTAACCAGAAGAATTATACGAATAAATTTATCGGAATTTTAGATTTGCTTTTACGCAATTTTTAATACAATTTTTCTTGTTATTGTCATATTTTAGACTTTTACTAAGCTGCGTGATAACCCAATATGTTACATTTAAATTGAATGTGGTATTTCAGTTATTTTCTGAAAAAATAAAGCTAGTTTTATTGTACATTTAGAAAGGTTTTTTAACATTACTTTTATTAAATACTAAATTTCTAGTATGAAATTATATATATATCCTAAGTTAAAAGATTTCTTAATAACTATACACGTTTTACTGACTTCTTTGGCAAAAGCATTTCGTTCTATCAAAATCTGGCTTTTAATTTTAGATCTGATGAAATGAAAAATGCACTATTTTGACGAACGTATACAGAACTGCTTTAGTTTTATGAATAAAAAAAAAGTTTTAGATATATCGTTTTTACTCGATAAAGTGTTTCAAATTTATCACCCTTGTGAAAAGTTTCAACCCTTATCTTTCGAAAATAACTACTTGAAAATCGTTTTGTTTTTCAAATACAATTCTTGTGAATAGTGAACAGTAATTGTCCTGTTAAACGCAAGGACTTTAATCTGATCTTACTTTACTTGGTTGAGTGAAAAACTAAAAGAAATGGGAAGTGTGATTGAAGATCGTACAAAAGGTTTCGTTTAATATTCCTTTCAAAACACTTTATCCTTTAATTAATAGATCGAAATCATTAATTTATAATTATTAAATCCATCTCATTTATCAATATACTTTATCAATAAGAACATAGATGGCAGCACCATTAAATTTAATAAAATGATAAAATAATAAAATTATAAAATAATTTGATAAAATGATAATAAAAGGAAGCTAATTTTTTAACCCTTAATTGCATAGTGATGTAAATTTCCATCACTTTTTATTTAACATTTAATAAATAAATCAACTTCTTCGCCACCACTATATTTACATAGAAATATTAATCCAGTAAATTTCCCGTGAACTATGTTGCTGAACGAAGTTAAAAATCTATCTTAAAATTTCTGGTGTCTAATATTTAATATATGTATAAAAAAACACAATTGTAAAAGAAAAACTCATGCAAAGAAGGGTTAAATCAAATTAAACATATTTAAGAACTGCTTTTCAGACAATTTGTATAGCAATACGTTTGCATATCTGAAAAAAAATTTAATTACATGATTTAATTTTAGCTAAAAAAATAGAAAAGAAAGAAACCATTAAAATGGCTAATAATTACGAAAGTTCTTTTAATTAAATCCATCGGATAATGAAATGTAAAAATCGAAAATTTCAACTTCCGTCGTCGAGAATAAATTCCGGAACCTTTGCGTTTGGAGGAAAACGCGCTACTACTGAACCATCTAGTATATGCGAAAAAGACTGAAATTAAGGTTTTACTATTTTAAGATCTGATAAAATCACAGAAATGGTCGGATGTCATTAAATTAATTCATTTAATTAAAATAGTATAAGTCTTTTTCAAAATTTTATGATTTGTCGTGTGACAGGAGGTATTCAGCTATAAGTATGCAAAATTTCAAGTCTCTAACTTATACAGTTTCCGAGGACAAACTCTGTGACAGACAGACAGAGGAGTGTGACGAATAGGGTTTCGTCATATGAATGAAACTCTAAAAGTTGCAATGAAGTGTTTTCTAAAGTTGTCAGCTGACGATTATTTAGCTCTTAGAATAAACCGATTCGTTAATGTACGTACATGTGAAAATATAATTTTACTTCTTAGCCTTTTCTTTAAAAAATATAATTTGATTAATGAAAGGAAACTGAAAACCGCAAGCCAGATAGGCGCTTCCAGTTATCACTATTGATGCTCAGATGATCGGCAGAAAATAAGAAAAAAACTTTTGCAGGCGCCAAATAGATTTGATGCGGTGCTGAATGAGAGTCCATACCGTGTTCTGAGCGTAATCATACTAGCAATTGCCCCGCTATTGTTTGTGTTTTCCCATATGTTTGTATAATAAATATTAAAAACTCCATTATGGTCTCTGGAAGCGAATAGTGTAGGCATTCTGTACCCTTTTCTTTTATTTTTTTTAACAATAAATGAAATTTTTTTTTAACAAAATTAACATCTCTGAAACTAATTCCAAATTTTAAAATTCTGAGAGTTTACACAATATTGCATAATAGCCATGCAAATAACTGGTCATCCAACGTCACACATTCTAGGTGGCGTAGTTGTGAAATACAAAAAGACAGTCAGATTTTAATATAAAAGATACAACTTTTCCAGATATTTATTGAACGAGTTTAATATTTCTATTCATTGTTATATCTGGCACGAAAAAGTGATACACTTGAAAGTATATATAACACAGACAATTTTGAGCACATTTAACTTAAAAAATATGTGAAAGTCTATAGTGCGTCTCAAAAGTATACGGACAGGCGATTTTTTGAAATAACAGTTCAAAAAATGATGCAATAATCACGAAAAAAAAAATATGCATATAGTATCATAACATAAATTTATTACAGCAAAGAAATAAAGTATAAGTTTTACAGATTAAAAAAAAATAAAATAAAAGTAGGCTGTCCCAAAAATATATTGACTTTTCGAATATTTTGAATTTAAATTCAAATTTTGTATCTATTCCTTTTAATTATCTTGAAAACTTTATCAGGCATGCTTCCAACTAGTGTTTGGTGTATGTGCGGCTTCAATAAGAACCAACTCTGCTCTACTTGTTGCTGTAATTCCTGAATAGTAGAAAACTGCCGACCATGGTCCTACACATCTCGTGCAAGTACTCCCCAAAGGTTTTCAATTGGATTCAAGTCTGGGCTGATGGCTGGCCAGTCTATAACAGTCATTTGATTCTATTTAAACCAAGCTGTTGTTGAGTGGGAGGTGTGAATCGACGCATTGTCCTGTTGGAATTTCCAGTCCTCCCCCCCCCCCTCCTACCGAAGATATTTCCGATTGGAAATAGATTGCTTTTAAGGACAGTTTGATAATCCTCAGAGCACTGCTAACCATAAAGAAAAGCAATATCCGTTGTTCCGTTGAAACAGAATGCGCCCCACACCATCAGTGACCCCCTCATTTTTGTCGCCTAAAGAACTCGCAAGGTTCTTTTCGTAAGTCATGCCAATAGTATGCCCAGCCATCAGGGCCATCCAAATTGAATTTTTTTTCGTCACTGAAGAAAAAAACTTAACCATTCATCCGTCCAATGCACGTGTTTTTTAGCCCAAAGAACTGGAGCCATTCCATGGTGCACTTTCAGCATAGGTGTTCGACACATTCTGAGATATTTGTGATTTTCGCTTACCTGTATGCGACGGTGAACAGTAGATCTGGAAATAGGAAACGCCAAAGCCCTTGCAATTTCACGAACAGACATCTTTTGGGTTGAAACTGCTCGCAAAATGTCTCTATCTATGTTGTTTTTGGTCGACCTGAACGCTTTTTTGCAATCGTATAGTCACTTTTTGATAAAATTGCATAAAATCCAGATCTGCTACGCTTAATTTGTTTTGCAATATTAGAAACTTTAACATTTTGAGCCTTTAAACGCCAAATTTTAGCAATATCAGCTGAAGAGAATTCAACGTTGCGAGACATTTTGCAACTATTTGACAATTGAAGAAAGAGCAGTGATTTTCTATTTCGAAGTGATTACGTCACAAGTACAGAACGCAGAAAATGCAAATTTTTCTGATACGGTGGTAATAAAAGCAATTAGTTTCATTGTCCATATATTTTTGAGACAGCTTATTTTGAATTTTATTTTTTTTTACAAACAATCTGTGATATAAACATAACATTTCTGTATCGCAATAAACTTATGTTATGATTCCATATGCTATTTTTTTTTGTTGTGATTATTGCTTTATTTTCTTTGCTGATATTTCGAAAAAGCGCCTGTCCGCATAATTTTCAGACGCACCTTAAATTGGGAGTTATAAAGTTTAGGAAATTCATAAATCCCCAACTGGAGAGCGAAGAAAATGAATCAGAGAAAGCTACTAATGAGCAACATTACACTTAAGATTTTATTTTTACTATGATCATTAGGGTGGAGTGAAAAAGGTCAACATTTTTTTTTTCAATTTTAATATTTCCTGACTCAACAAATGGTGCTGTTGGGCAAAAAAGACACTGCAAAAAAATCCCAGTGCAATCACTCACCATCTTCAGGTTCCACACAGGGTGTCAAAAAAAGGAATGTTAACTCAAAAAAAAAAATATATATATATCTTTTATTTAATTTTAATGTTTACAATAGTTTTATTTTCTGACTTAAAAACAGTTCTAATTATTAAAAAGAAATAGGAAAACAATTTACTTTAATCAGTCTTCAATTTTGGATTCCACATGAGGGCCAAAAAATTCAACTTTGGTGTCAAACTTTGAAAGTTTCTATCGTGACTTGATTCCACTACGAATGTATCTATCCCTGGCTTCTGCTTTGTATGTTACCAATGATGCTTGTGTTACCAGTCGCACCTGCCTCTCTACTGCTTGAGAATGGCAAGGGAGAACCTCTATTTCAAATTGTGAATCGTTTGGATCATACTTACTATGTCTTCGTCACTGATTTTCATGGTAGCTGGTGGTTCCAAAGGACTGAATCATCTCAAAATATTCCCCTGCTTCGCAATTTAAATTCGGAAAATCAAATTGGCGCATCTTCTCCTTCCAGTCACTTTTTCTTGCTTTCAGTATTTTTCTGAGGCACAGTTCTCGAATATGTGATCGTTCATCTAACAGCATTGCCAACAAAATGTTTTCAGAGTGAGCAAAAGAAGTGTTCCTCTGAATAACTTCGTGAACGATTGACTTAAAATCTTCTGGCAAGAATGAGATTTTTTATCATTCTGTGCAGGTGACGTGCTTCATGAGTTTTTTTTAATTTCAAAGCAGTAAGGCACGTAAACTTTCATGACATATTCTACTAGGAGCTTAAAGTGTTCTGTTGATTCGGCAGTCGACACATATAGGCGAAGAATTCTGTTGGCTATAGTGATCCATCTTGAATCAGACATCGTTCCGGGACTTCTATTTGCTAAATCTGGAAGGCACTCCCCCGAGGATAATGCCCTAGAAAAATCGAAGAGATATTTTTTGTCTGCACTGAGGTCTTTTTTATCAATTTCAGGCAGAGCAACTGGAATAGAAACAAAACTTGTCACAGCAAGGTTTTCGCACGTTTCCAGAGATGTTCCTATTGTTCCGGAAAACTGGCGTGGTCCAGATGTCTTTCCGTGAATCTTCTGGAAAAGGACGCGAAGAGGTAGTTCATTAGTATGCAATAAATATACAAACCAGTGCAATTTTTGGCCATCAAAGATTCCAAGCCGTCTAACTGTACCATTTTTCTTCCCAACATTGGCTTTCGTTTCATCACAGCCAATGGCAACCAGTTCCAAAAGTGTAATCCCTTTCTGTGTAACGAATTTGATGATGTTTCATATAATATCTGCACTAGAGCCTGAATCCAGAGTCACATGTCCTATATAGACAGAACCAGGTTCTGACAACAAAACAATATGCTCTTCCACAGCTATAGTCGTATATAAAGAACTTATTTTCTTTATAGTTTTGTTCTTTCTTCTATCAAAGTAACTTTTCATTATAATCTCAACTTCTTAATGAATTACCAGAGGCAAGGAAGGTTTTTTCCAAATTCTTTCAATGTCACAAGAAACAATTTCGCTGATATTTTATACTAAAGGATCTTTCTTGATCTCTTGCTTCCACAATATATAATTTTGTATTCGTAGGAAATGCTTCATTATATCAGCATACGTTGGTAACACTGTCTCGTTCAGTTGTAGTGGAGTCCCAAAAACACTACAAAACGATTCCCTTCTTGTTAAGGTCATGTTTAAATTAAAAATCCGTATTGGCCTCTCCAAAAAATAAATAAATAAATAAATAAATAAATTAGTTGTTGAAACAAAGACAAGCATCAAACAAAGACAATAGTCTCAGAAACGAATCATTCCACACAATAAAAGTCACGTGTATACTTAGGTCATGATAAAATAGTTATCAGATTAGAAAACTTGCTTCCATCTATTAGATTTTGGAGTATAAATTTGCTATTTATGTACGAAATGCCCTTTCTAGCACTGACATCTGACAATAACGTTTTAATAAAGCAATTTATTAATGAAAACGCAATTAATTAATATTAATTTACAAATTAATTAATTATTAAATTAGTTAATTATTATTATTTTGATAAAAAGGCATTAAAAACTGGAAAAAAAGCTATACAAATATTCACTTGATGTGTGGAACCTGAAGATGGCAACATTTTGAACTGAAATTTGGAGACAAGTAGTTCCAGACAGTTTTACACCAGATAATTACTCAGGCAATGTGAATTTTGAGAAAAAGTTTTTTCGCTCCACCCTGATGATCATTCCTGAATTTGAACGTACTATTACCCAGAAATCATTTAAGGTAAGTTTATGAAATTAAAGAAAAATTGCAGTTGAAAATATACAAAAATTTAGACAATATTAAAAAAAAAAAAATATGCAAATTTTTAAATTTAATGATAATTAGCCTTTTTAAAAATAATTTCTTTTTAGAATATAGCCTGTCCAGAAATGCATGTATGGTTGCAATTTCATGAAGTTGTACAAAATGGTTTCAGAATAACAGTGCTCAAATTTTTAAGATTCATCTCTTTGATTTCTTTTTTTTTAATTTATAAGTAGTTCAATAGTAGAGAGTTTTGTTTAACGGGTTAAAACGAGCGAAATAATGCAAATTTTTAAATGTGGACTTTTACACATTGTTAAAAAGTGATTAAAGAGTAAATTAAAATAAATTAAATGTAATTTTTTTTAAACATACTTTCATAAAAATTCCCAAAAAAATCAACTTATATTATAAATAACAAATCACTCAATACTGACGTCATAATGATTCGGACAAAGGAATTCGGTGAAAATGAATGAATGTTGCAACAACGGAGCTATTTTTTCAATTAAACAATCGTAACGCTATTTTTATGGGGAAAATGCAAGTTTTGCCCCGTCCCCCGCCTCAGAGATCGAATTTTTAAACAATATTATCCAATTCATGTATTGCCCTCAGGAACACATACACAGATATTGTTATATTGTTATATGTATATTCCAAATTTTACATCAACAGGAAGTGGGTGAAAAATGATTCAAAAGATTTGACTGCCACATACATACAGAAATGTAAGATAAAAGAAAGTATGTAAAAAAACGATTTTCAGCCATGTTTAAAAGTTTTTAAATAATGAAAAATCCCTTTTGCGAAATATCTTTGCCTAAAAATTTAAAATTAAATCTTGCTTTAGAAGTTTGCAAAGAATAAATAAATAAAAATTATCCAGTTTTGTTATATGCATGTATACATATATAAATATATAGGTGATCTATACATCGTAAACTAGTTCTAATTTTCGTAAATAGATGACGTTATATTGTCCCAAAATGTAAGAATGCTCAAATTAAATTACAAATGTAAACTTGTTTTATCGGGTTTTGACAAATGAGTAATATCTCAGATAACGAAAGAGACAGGATGCAATACTCCCTCGATCTTAGCTGCCTTCCAGCCTACTTTGATCAATGGCAATTCGGAAATTGGTGAAAACAAGCCTATCATGATCACGTGACAACGAAAAGGAGTGGAAGTATCTCCGCCTGTCTCCTTCGTTGACTGTGGAACGATATAAAGAGTAAAAACAGTAATTCTTGATCCAGTTGAACATGTTAGAGAATTTTTAAAGGTTGAGACTGCGCAGTGTCGTCTATTGACATAAATTCGAATAATTTTTTAAATTGTTATGGGAAAAATTCATGAACTACCTTACATAAACATACTTCATTTAAAAATTTATTACAGTTCGTTAATAGTAAAGTTTGAATGCACATTTCGGGGCATTCTATATAGTTTTTGTAATAGAATTTAAAAGCTCTCTGAATTTTAAAAAGTTTCAGTTGTATCATTGCCATGTGTTGTAACTAATATTAAATATTTTAATATTTGTTCATTTTTCCATTCAATCTGGTGTGGTATTCCATTTAAATTTATTGGAGTAAATGCAAAGTTAATAACATAATGGGATTTTTAACACCAGTTTAACTATTTTGTAGATTTATGTGTATGTATTGTGCGATAGACGTATTTCTTCCCAACATGGACATTATTATATCGTATTTCTTTTCCCTTTAGATGCTGGATTTATTACCGAAGTTCAAATACTGCACCTATTCATACACCCAATGGACTTACTGGCGATATGGGAGTTTATGACCTAAAATGTTATTTGCAATAAAAATCAAAATTTAAGATAAATTATTTTTTATTATGTCTGTATCTAACAATGAAGGTACTTTTATTTCTTGGAGTTTATTATTTTACTGTTGAAAATGAAGAAAGGACATTTATGACCAGTTTTAAAATCATTAACCTCAATAATCATAAGGAATAAATTTATGTATTTCATCTTAAATGGATGATAAAATTACAACTCTCTTATTGTCAAATTTAATTTACACGTTATAGCGATTAAGATGAATAAGTATTTCTTAAATTATCTTCTATATCGACCTTATAAATTACTTATTCACATACAAAAACTATGATTACATGCGATAAACATAACCTTTTTCTAAATAAACAAAAGTGAAAAGTATTGAGTGCTTTTTATCACAAATGACACGACGTTTTTCTGGTGATTGAAAGCAAAAAACTTTGTCACTTAAAATTCTAAATAATGTAAAGTCATTTTCCATATTTTGCCAAGGGAGTTTGAAGGCTTAATAACGTCTTCACATGTGAAATACATGCTATTCTCAAAACCAACTTTAAACAAGCAAAATTTTAAAAAACCTAACTCTTCCCTTACTTGCAGATTTTATTTACGCGTCAAAGGGGTTAAGATTAATGTATACTTTTAAAATTTTATTTTGAAAATTTACATTTTTTACTCTAGCGCATAAATAAAATGTGCAGCTCAGGCAAATTTTTAATATTTTAAATTGATAACTAAGCAATTTAACACCTCCTTAAGCGATCGAAATTATTCATGTTATTTTAACTTCTAACGAAACAGATATATCGTTACAAATTTTGTAGTTACCGCGATTGCAAAACTCACGCCAAATTGTATGTATTATTATTGACAGAGGATAGATGTCTTTACGGGCCGAACTCGGCCAATTTTCATTTACGACACACGGGTCGGGCCAGGCCAGGCTTTTTCTACAGACTCGGGCCAGGCCAGATTTCTTTTTTCTGCACTAAGCTGGACCTAAACTTCTTTCTGTTTAGAGGTTTGTACGGGCCGAAATTTTCATGTCCGTGCAAAAATCAGTAAAATCAGGACCGGCACTAGAGTTTTTGCAAAAAATGCAGGCCGAATTTTTTGCTTTTATACCGGCCGGGCAAGGGCCTGGAAACTTCGGCACGGGCAGACCTCTAACAGAGGGTATCAGAATGGATTTGTATCTCCTTAATGGATTCTATAATGGGCACCACTAGAAATTAGCGGATTTTTGCAACTTTTTTCCCTCTCATTGCATTTTTTTCAGTTTTTTGATGATATCCAGCAACGTATCTGTTTTTAACCTATGCATGGAATTCATATTGACTGTTCTAGAATGCTACATTTTTCTATACTAATTTAAGATCAAATGTATTCAGAAGTCTGGCATACTGACGAGAACATTTTTATTAACCCTGATTTGGGGCTGTTTGGGGTATACCTGCACCCTGCAATTTTTCTGGATATATATACTATATGTATCTGTGTGGGTTTCATATAGAAGATCTAAAGTTTTTGTTTTGATATATTGAAAACATACGAAATCCTATTTTAATTTTTGGTATTCCTGTACCGTCTTATAGCAGACCTGTTAATATAATATCACCCAAAAACGGCACCTGTTTGTCCCCTTCAGTTTTAACAGTGTACGGTGTACCAGTGTGTGATGTAGAAGTAACCACTAAAGAAAATTGAAATGCGGCTTACATATTTCTGAGTCAAAAGTGATTGTACATTACACATGCTTTTGCAGATTTCGTTAGAAAATGTTTCGATCACTTAGTAAGTTTTCTGAATGTTTGATAAAATAAAACTTCAATACGTTAGTTTTTAATAGTTATAAAAATGAGTTCTGAAGAAACGAATCATGGAGAGTGAAGAAGAGTTAATCTCTTCTAAGGTTAAAGAGGTTGTTGAGTCAGATCTCAAATTCCACTCGTTAATGTTAAACCCATGGGAGTTGAATGCATTCTTATTTTTAAAATATCTCATAAAGAATTTTTTTAAATTTCATTTTTCTATGCACTCATCTTAATCAATGTCCTTTTTTCTTAGTTTTCAAAATAAATGCTTAATTTAATGTTACATGTGAGTAAGATTTTAACACTTCAGATAAAATTAAGCATTATATTTTAGGAAATACTATGATAACTAAAAAAAAAAGATCTTTTAAGAAGAATAAACAGAAAAAAGAACTAAAAGATATTAATTCCCTTATGAGATATTTTAAAAATAAGAATGCATACCCCTCCCATAGGTTCAACATTAGTGATTGGAATTTGAGATCTGACTGACCAACCTCCTTTAAAAAAGAAAAAAAAAATATTAATAGAGAATTTGAAGGAATTGCAAAGAGAAGTCAGTTGGCTGTTCAAACTATGGAGACGAGACATCTGTCGACTGACATTGTTTAAAAGCGTAAAAGTTCTGGCCTGCTTAGCAAATTGTGAATGTCGGTATCAATATAGTTTTGCTAAAAGTTAAACAGTGGCCTGATATAAATGCTGTCAAACTTTCCAAAGTCACTTCCAATATATAATTATTACTAGGTACAACAAGGAGACTGCGATTCCGCTGGAAGCTAAACCTAAGCAGAAACCTTGCAGAAACCTAAGAAGAAACGTATGAACTTTTAAAGTTAATCATAAGAAAATACACTCCTCTCCAAAATTATGTTTTTTTAATTTTATTTAATGTTTATATTGTGTAATAAAGGTGACCGAAGAAATAATGGAATGTTGTTATCGCTGAACCACTTTTCAGAAGCTTTTGAGGTACGGCATAATGCCTTTTCCCTCTCCTAAAAGCACCATATCCAATATTTGTGTTTCTAGTGTGTACACTTTTAAGCCCAGTTTTTTACAAAAATAACTAAATTAGTTTTATCTTGAGCTGACACAGTACTCGAAAGCATCACTGATCTTCTTTTATTTTGACAGCTCCATGCAACGTTTGTTTTCCTTCACAAATCGTGTGTTATTAACTTATAATCTTAAGCTACGTTTAGAAGCGATCCTGATATTTTGTGCAGGAATAGAAACGTTGCAATGAGACGCCAAAATAAAAAAAGAAAAAGGATCAGTCATGGTTTGAAGTGCTGCATCAGTTCAAAGTAAGACTAATTTAGCTATTGTTTCTATGAAAAACTCAAAAGTGCACACCCGTATTTCAAAAACACAAATTTTGGCATATAAATGTATTTCGGAGGTGAAAAATGCATTTTTGATCAAGATAGTCATTGCTGCTAACCTTCCATTTTTTTTCTTCCAATTCAAAAAACATACATGATACCATCAAATTTATTTTATAAAATTATTTAATATTGTGACATGTTTCTCTACGTTGCTTATTTGAGTTAAAAAAAAAAAATTCTGGTTCAAAGTGTTTGGCACAAAGATAACTTGCTTCCAGGAGATGGACAATGAATTGCGTCATATCTTAAAATCTGCGAATAAGTGGTTCAGTGACAGCAATATCCCATTACTTGATTGGCCACTTTGATAGCACGATATGAATTTTTTAGAAAAATGAATGAAGTGCAATTGTGAACCCCCTCCTTTTTTTTCAATGTAAATGGCTAGCATTCAGCATTAAAGATTTCCCTTTATAATTTCTGGGCAATTCATTAACATCATGATTGTCAAAACTTGTTGAACGCACATGTCGAATCGTATGGATGAGTCTTAAAATTGTATGTAGTCGAACTTATAAGCAGTGTCCTTATAATAATTGCCATTAAAAATTTGTAATAATTTTTCTGATTTCATATAAAAAAGAGCAAGACAGTTTTCTTTTTGGATTATAAAATACATGTTATATGATGTTTATTAATAGTTTGAATTGAATAAAATTTATGATTCTTTACATTTCGTATTGTCATTATAATTTTGGGTAGAAGTGTATCAGCTGTTAGACAAGAGGTTCAAAGACCGATCTATACTATGTTGGGAAAATGAGTTACTAATTTTAAATTGCAACTGAAAAATTTACTGCCAACAGCAAAGTATTATGGCGTTATCTTGAATAGTTAGAGGTATATTGAGGCCTCTGATAAAATGCAATTTATTTTTGTAGTCCCTAAAAGAGATTGATTTGTTTACTTTGATGTGCTAAAATAAACGTTTAACAGCGGATACACGCCAACCCAAAATTATAAGGACACTAAGAAATGAAAAGAATTATAAATTTTATTAAATTCAAACTATTAATAAACATCATATAATATGTATTTTGTAATCCAAAGACAAAACTATAAAACTCTTGGGGTCATAATAAAGCCTTGGTTCCTCTACCTCATGCCAAAACAACTGAGGGGGTCGGGGCAAGAAAGTGCCAAGCCACATTTTTGGTAAAATAAATCTAACACTGAAATCTGTTGCTTAATATTGTAAATTATAATATCCAACATATAATTTGTTTTTTATGTCACTCGGTGGCTGCCTAGGTGACAGGTTTCGTTTTTTCCCAAGATGTTTATGCCTCCAATGAAAGATAGCTAATTTACAAGAAACGTAATAGTAATATCATTAAAGTAATGCCATATTGTTACTCAGAATATATCAACTGTTACTAAGACATTGGCGAAAAAACTTTAGGTTATATAACTTGATTTGTGTATTTGATCAAATTTTCAAATTGAAATATCTCAGAAGTTCAAAAATGTGGCTTGGCACTCTCTTGCCCGACCCCCTCAACTGCTCCCACAACGCCCGTCATCGGATTTCAATTTAATTAAGCATATCTGTGGACTATTTATGTTAAAATTAAGAAATGAAACAGTCAGAAGTAAGAATTTATTTGAAATGCATATGAAAAAAAGAAGCTGAATTCATTGGGACAACATATACAAAAATACCAGTGTAATTTTATATCCAAAAGACAAGGAGGTAAAATAAAGACTTCTAGATGACCAACAAGTTATTTACTGTTGAAGTTAAGGTTGAAAAATTTGTCGAAGTTAAATTAATTATAAGTGTAAGATGACCTTTGACTCAATTTTCTTTTAAGAATAATAAATGTTTTTTTTCAAAAATGCGTAGTTTATATTTTTATAAAATATTCACAAGTAATACGTATACTATTTTATGATATACTCTTAACGCACCTTTAATCAAACGAAATATTGATCTTGAATTTGACCTTGTGTTTTAAAACCATATGGACATTTACTTGGAATGTCCTTCTGCATTTCTGAAAAACGATACGAACGCCATTGCCTAATTACATTTTTAATGTGTCAGACAAAATTTGGGCTGTTCAGGACAAACTCTTTTAGTTGATCATTTACAGTGGGATTTGGTAAAGAACGATAAAACTATATACTATGGATTATAATCATCCTTGAAAACTCACCTAACTAACAGTGAAGGTTACGTCAAAATCCATTCAGCAGAATATTTCTAAAAGTGTAAGCTTTCATAATTGGGTTCATCTGATTATAAAACTTTCCCCCACAATTCCTCCCATTTCGCAATGTTAGTAAACATTTCCGTTTTGAATCAGCAAAAATGTAAATTATAACTTAATAAAAAGTATTTACGATTCAAAAAATAGTAAATTAAAATGGTTTGCATGCTTACGATTAAATAATAATTAAAATAAAAAGATTCGCGTTGAATAATTAGCGAGTCACAGTGGTTGGAACGGTTTGAAATAAAAATTATTTGCACACTCAGGGTTGAAATAAATGGCGCATTAGCATACATTTTGGCATTAAGTTGGTATAACGGAAAAGTACCAAAAGGTATCCAAAAAACTTCGTTCCAAATTAGGCGAATTCCTTGTAGACTATTAATGAATAGGTCAGCTTTAAAAAAATGAACAATTGTGTTACATTATAGTGTCTATGGGGGTTTACATTATGATGTCTATGGAGAAAAATCATTTCCGTTTGATTTTAATTTTGGAAGTTACAATACTTCAAATATATTGAAATTGATATGCCTCACTGAGGTGGACTAAAATATGCTATTTGTCGATAATTAATCAAAAATCATGCACTCGTGACCATCATATTCACTTTTATATTTTAACAGAATAATAAGGCTACTATAATTTGTGACTCGTGCATCATATTCACTTTTATATTTTAACAGAATAATAAGGCTACTATAATTTGTGACTCGTGCATGACTCGACACATTGCCATTATCATAATCTTTTTACGCGCGAAAGTTTCGCTATGGTACTCCATTAAGAAATTTAAATTTTTTTTTTATTCAATATTTGAAAAACGGCATAATCATTAGATTTGAAATTTATATATATAAAAAAATAATTTTTTTTACCTTTCTAACGCAGTTTGTGCAACAATTTTCTGACGAATACTTTTCCAACTATTAATTTTTTTAGTAACTTCAATTGTTTCATTTTTCGAGATTAATCTGTGGCAACGATTAGCGAAAAAACCAGTCGTTAGCAACGCGTAGCTTTTTATTAAAGAAGAAGATAATTGTTCTACGCTGAAATTACATGTTTCTATATTTAATAATAGTACGTTTTATAACAAAATTTTTGAAATTTGTAGATGTATGCACATTTTTGATGACTACTGCATAAGTGTAACATTCCAGCGTTAAACAAGAACGAAAAATCATGCATTCGGCGCATATATTATGCCGCACATTCCAGCACTAATAGAATATTGTTAAGAAATTTCATTTTTATTTTTTATACAATGAAATATCTAAATAAACAATTTAAAAACATAATGCAGTAAAATTTTATTATGCTGTCCATATCCGGTAATGTGTTCGAATTCTTTCGTGCAGCCCTGTATTTGATCTATGTAACTTATACACACACCACTTAATATACAAAAAATGAAGTTTAAAAATACACATCACATCTGAAAAAACACTTCTAGCAATTAACAATCATAGCCCGTCTAGTAACCGAATTTGCTTAGGTGTCTCTATAAATGATCGATAAATGCTGTATACTCTATAGAAGACTCATTGTAGTTCACCTTAGTGATCCATATCAATTTCATTATACAGGGTTATCATGAAAGAATCATCCAATTACAAAATTTAATATTTTCCATAATTACAAACAAAAAATTATAATTAATATGTCATTGTAAAGAGAAAAATATTAAAATTTTTTCACAAGTGTTCGATATGACTTCTTTTAGTCACCCGTATGATATCACTGCGATATGTCAATTCTTGCCAAACACGTTCTAATGTTTCACTATTAACTGTTTGTAAAGCATCAAAAATGAATTGTTTAAGTTCGGGCAAAGGTGTAATGAACACAAGATCTTTGATATATTACCAAAGGAATAAGTTGCAAGAGGTTAAGTCAGGTGACTTAGGAGGTAGCTGTGTAGGAACAAATCATCAGCTGCACTGCAACCAAACCAATGATGTCGTAGTTCTATGTTTAGAAATTTGTGAAGCTTCAAATGCCAATAGAACGGTGCATCATCTTTAGAAAAATGAAATTTTGCATATCTTCCTTCAACTGGCGGAAAAGCAAAGTTTCTAACATTTGGAGGTAGGTAATGCCACTCACTGATTTTTCGGCAAAAAAGAACGGTCCGTAAACTTTTGATGAAGTTACAATGTTACAAACTAAAAATTTAACATTTTTCCTTTACCATGACATATTAATTATAATTTTCTATTTGTAATTATGCAAAATATTAATTTTTTGTAATCGGATGATTCTTTCCTTATAACCCTGAATTTAAAGAACGTAACATCATTAAAAGGCACCGGAAACGCAATTTCCTCATAGATCATAATGTAACGGGATTTTCTGATGAGTCTCTGTATTAAAAAACAGAATTGAAAGCATCTAAAATATCATCTTGACGAATAAATAAATAATTTACACATCACTACATCTAACTCGAAAGTCGATATTGCCATGGAATAATTTAAAAAGAAAGTTTAATAAGAAATTAGTACCTTTGCACTATTTACATCCTTATGTACATATTTACAAAGTTTAAATCATAATACTGGGAGCGTAATGCTCCATTTCATATTCATCTTTTTATGACAAAAATGCTATATCTTCGAATCATAGCAAAACATTTCTAAAGCAACTTTTCGTTGCGTTCCAGGAGTAAAAATAGAAGTAGAAGTTCATAGCGATGCAGCGCCATCCAACCAGGTCTCTAAATTGAAAAATCCATGAAACCGAGTGCTATTTTAGAATTATTGTTGACTAAAATCATTTTTACTCTTGCTGCAGTTTTTAGCCGTTTTGTTAAATTGTTAATTTTACTTAGAGTAGGCATTCCGAATACCTACGTTATTCACGTTTGAAGATACTTTAGTCAGTATAAATCACCATCTTATCTGCATCCACTAATATACGTGGTGGAATGATTGCGAAAACCAAATTATTTTTAATGATAAATTTAAATACTATAACAGTACCACAAAACACTGCAATGATAAATGCACCAGTCGTGCTGGACTATTAAATATGATGTCTGAAATTCAATAATTCAACAGGAAATAACAAGATCACAAGAAAAATAGTACGACGGACAAACCAACGACTAACTTCAGTCATGTCAGAAAATAACAAGGCGAAGAGAAGTCAGCCATCTGCCTCATGAGTCGTTCACTTGGAGTAGGAACTATTGCAATTGCTTAACAGCCGTGGGGGTGCGGGCGGTGGCTTATCACAGTGATGTTAAGTGCGTCACTGCACGTTTTAGCCATTTTTTCGGGTAAACCTGAACCGGAACGGATATATTAATGTTTTTTAGGAACTGTAACAATATATTTTGTTAGTGCGACCGGAACGATATTTACCGTAATTTCACGAAGTGTAACAATATTTGTCATAATTTCATGAACTGGAACAATATTTGTCATAATTTCACGATCCAGAATATCATTAGGTTTCCTCCGCGGTACATTTCGAGCCCTGCATCCAACTGGTATTCTTTTTCCACACCTGTAAACGAAATGAAAGCGCCACTTTTTCTATAACTCGACAGAAAGCAGGTTGTAGTCAACCTAAGTAATGCATATCAATGTAATTGTTTGAATTAGCGTAACATGAATAAAATGTACAGCAAGCGATTCTTCCCCCATAGACCATAATGTAATGGAATTCTTTGTGTATTTCAGTAAACGAACTGTAAATGTCACAAGCTCAATTTTCAATAGGAGGATATTCCATAGTAAACTTCAATAACACATAAAAATTGCATGTTATTTGAGTATATATGTACGAGAGTTAGAGACGGCCAGACAAACCGAATTCATTAAACACTTTTCAACTATGTTGGAAAATGTTAAAAAGAAAAGATCTTTGTCTACTGTCTGAATGAAATAGGACCGTCTTTAATGAATTATCTTAAAATTGAAAAAAAAATTCACTAATTGCAAACTTAAAATATTGAAGTTTACAGAACAATTTTATACAAGCTGATCTTCAAACATGTAATTGGTCTTACTAAATAAACCACGAAAAAAGCCGTCAGCTGTCGCGATAGTAGTGGATGTGGCCTTGAGAACCACATCGGGAACGGTTTTTTTTTTTTTTTTTTTTTTTTTTTTAAACCATTATTTAAAGTTTTTTTATGCATGAGAGGATTAATGTAAATGAAGGCTTTAAAAAGTTGCAACATTTGTTTGTTTTAAAGGCTCTTTTCAAATCCAAACCAACTAATTTCAGACACATTTTTAAATTAATTTTTGTTCGCAAATGATATTGGTAGGTGCTCCTATTCAGAGACTATGTAATCGAACGATTTTTTTCATTTTTAGATAAAGGGAAAAGATGTTCCATAAATCACTGTTGCTGTGCTGAACGAATTTCTGGAGGCAATAGCACAGGAAAGAGAAAAAGTTGCAGTTATTAAACAACAATCGCAACTTAATATTTAATTCATTTATCGAAAAATGAAAAGCTGCCAGATTACAAAACCGTTCAAACATACTTGCAAGTCTCGCGCTTTTACGTTTAGAAATAGAGTCAAAATGTTTCCCGTTGTTGAGCGAGGGGAATTTTTTTTTTTTTTAAGAACCACCTTAAAGGATTTATTAACATAACGCGAATCGCGACTGCATTATACAAGTTACTGTGAAAGTTTTTATCAATGAAAGATAATTTCTTTCAGATGTTGAATAAGATATAATGAGTTAAAGTCTTAAATTCTTTCTACATTCTTTTAACATATTTTTGTTTGTCTGATCAACTTATCAAAATGCATTTATTTCCGCACAATTTCTCTTTCAAAATAGTCATGAATAATACTCCGCATCTAATCCCTAATACTTATAAATTTCGCATCTATCACATCTGTTTCGCAAGAACGAAAATGACGTATCTCTAACCATGACTTATCTGCGATTATTCTTTGAGAGACATTTCTTGAAAACTAGAAAAAAAAAATTTCAAATGTTATTTGAACAGACTTTTAAAAGTTTATACTGAAAATTATTGTCAGTAAACAATTGTCGGAGATCATTACGAAAAGTTTAGATGGTTATTCATGAATGACTTTTGTTTAGGTTTAATATTTATGAATTTCTCATTACAAAATGCGATTTTAATTATTATGGCGGACTCTAAAGTACTCTCTATTTAAGCCGGCTTATTAAAAGGATCATTAGGCGAGTAATTATGAGAAATAGGCCCAATATATTTTACTCTCGTTTCTAATTCGCATCTATAATGATTTTATTCTGTTAAGAGTTTGACGACTAAAATTAAAAGAATATATTAGAAAATAATAATTCAAACTAATAGGAAATGAGAGTAAATAAGATTCTTACTTTTTTAAACACTTTCCAACATAGTTGAAAAGTGTTTATGAATTTGGCCTGTCTGGCCGTCTGTCTTTACATGCTCCAACTCACGTAAATATACTCCGATTGCCGTGTAATTGATATATGTTATTAATGTTCACCATGGCACATTCATTAATAAAAGTAAACCGTATTGTATTGATAGTTCGTTCACATGGACACTCAAATGAATTCCGTTACATTATGGTATATCGGTAAAAATCGTTTGCAGCGTATTTCAATTTTACATTATTTCAAACATACTGAAATTGATATACATTACTGAGCTGCACTAAAAGATACTTACTATAGTACATAGCATTCATCGTGCATTTACAGCGGCGGACAAAATAATTCGATTACAGTACTGTCTATGAGCAATAATTGCTGGAAGTGAGTTTTCAATTGTGGTTTGCGTTTTTAATTTTTTTTTTTTGCATATTACTTGTTGTGTATAAATTCTTTAGATCATATACAGGACTGCACAAAAGAAAGTATATTTAAACTTATTGATAGAAATTGCTGAAAGGGATTTTCATTTGTGTGATGCTTTCCTAACTGAAGCAATTTTTGGCAGACTATGCAGTATATATACAAGCCTAAAGGCTATCATATACAGGGTTACGCAAAAGAATTAGGATATTTTTCCGACTATAAAAGATAAATCCAGAAATTGAGTTTTCAAATAAGTTTTCCAAATTGTTTACTTAGTCATCTTTCCCTTTATAAAACAGCGAAGTTTTGTTACAGTAATCTGAATGTGTGTTTCATAATCAATGCTTGACGCATGATTGTTTTTCTTTGTTTTAAACGCGGCAATTTAAGTAAATGAGCAAAATATATAAAAAAAATTACATCTGGACTCCAAAAGTCTTCCTATAAATTTTATAAATATTCTAGTATAAAAACCTTTATATATATATATATATATATATATATATATATATATATATATATATATATATAATTCGCATGTAGCTATGTGATGTATTTCTGCTTACTACGAAACTTTTTAATTCACATAAAAAATGTAATTGTTTCAACAATTATGGCAGAGTTGAAGATTACTGAAAGAAAATGTGACTTTTTTTTTTATGAAATTCGTTTTCAGAATACAATAACTTCGCGTCTTAATTTTGAGACTGCCACTAACAATTTGAATTAGTTATGTTGTAGAAACAGTTCAATAAAGTGATTTTATAAAAATATTTTTAAACTATTTAATTGATTGTCCGAACACTTCATGTTAAAATTTAGAACTACAGGATAATTAAAAAAGATTTAATTTCACACGGCTACACCCATCATAGATCAATATATTGTATGTGAACGATCTGCAGATCATTTAAAAAAGCATGTTCTATAATTAAAAAGAATACTACTAAAGCGTTCCTAAAGCTCGCTTTAGTTCAGAGCAATTTCAATTGTAAGCCTGATGTCTTATGCAGCAGAAGAAATTCGTGCATTCAGTTAAATAAAGATTTTCTACAGTTAGCACTCAAAGATAACATATCTGTAATAAAAATTTTTCGCCATTTTTACTAAGTTAATTTATTCCAAATTCTTACAATTCTAAATTTTTCCCTCTCTTTTAAAATATCTCTTAAATCTATTTTATCTTTTATTCCATAACTTAATCAAAATATTATTTTAATTATCATTCTAAAAATCTTAATCTGTTAAAAGCTACACGTATTTATAAAAACCTTCTATTAAATGCAACACTGCTTCTAAAAAGCACCTGCTTAATTTCTTCTTATTTTGAGACATTGAATTTTTATTCTTTGGAACATTTTGTAATACCATTTTTTATTTCTATTTAATATTATCATTCGGCTTCCCATCAGCCCTCGCGTTTTTCCCGCTCAAGGTTTTTTACCTTTTTAAAATACTGCATCTAAAGAAAGAGTTTTGACAATACGTCAGGTACACACCCTCTTGGCCTCATTTTTTCAACCATTAGCGAGCAAGCCCTGCCCTTTCGACCCCCTTGTTTCCCTCCGAACATTGCTGTCAGTGGGCTAGCATTTTTGCGCTTCTGTAACCTTGAGCATAATCTTGGAATATTTATACTGTTGCACTGGCTTCGGAGAGAGACTTTTACACGAATTATTATTGTCCAACTAGAAGCTGTCGCTGGGATAGTCCAAATTAGTTCGTCGGTAGTTGTTCAATAGCTCTGTGTTTCAAGTTTTTAATGAAACGAAATTCCGTGGAGTTGTTTTTCATATCTGTTGTCGAATAAAAGCCATTACTCGTCTACCAAGTCTTCCTTAATGCTTTAGAGAAATTCTTCTGGAATTCATGCCCTCTACTCAGCTCTATCACGATTGCACTTACACTACATTTTTCAGATGTGACTTGTACTCAGATATGTGTCTTTACTGTTTTTAAGTAAATCTAAATAAGACCATCTACAAATGTCATGAAGTGATTTTCGTTGACTCCGACTGCTCCAACATCTATCTTCTCATCCGGTAAATTTCATGGGGTTCGGGGACTGAGATGTCGTCCTGAGTATGATAGAACGAACGTTTCATATCTATATTTACTTTAAGCTTGCACTGAAACAGTAATATACTATTTTATTATGATCATTCTTATTCTATGCATTCAAATATTATGAATGTGGTCATTTTTCAACCAGTACTCAAAGAGAAATTTATATTATTTTCATACTAATTATAGGTCGTAATCAAACAGTTATATATTTATCATATTCTGTCCTGTTAGCATTTAAAACTGTGAAGAGTCATTTATTTAATTAGCACTCAAAGATAAATTTGTATATCTATACTTAAATTAATTTTGTTTACATTTTTGTACACAAAGAGATACGTACTATTTCATATCTATACTGCTTGTATCTGAATTTCTAGATGAGGTTCTGACCTACATGCAATAAGTTAAATAATTTAACATATACTTAAAATGTCCGTACTGCAAGAATTTATATATAGATAAAACATTATTCTTACATAAAAAAATAATGGCATTCCATCTGTTTCTTCTGGAGAGAAAAGTTTATTCTGTTCCGACTCGTTTAATCTTTTATTTTCCAAATATTTCCATCCAAAAGTTTAATTGTTATCTCAAATTTCATTGCTTACTTGTACTAAAAAAATATACTTAATTTGTATTTTCATCCAAGACTAATGAAATGTCAATTCTCGGGCTTTTGCAAAGCCTAGAGGTATAATAATTTCAGTATGCCCGCATGAGGGCTACTTTGTCAAATATGTATTTTTCTTTTTAATAAACTTGCCAAGCAGGGCTTGCAGAGGCTAAAGCCATATGGTAGTCCTCTCTGCTTGGTTGAATCTGAATCTGTGAGAGCCCTTGAAAGCAGCAGTTAACCCTTTCCCTGCCGCTGGTGCGTTTTCGCAAAATTCAAAATAAAAGTGTATGAAAAAAAACACCTGCCAAGCTACCACTATTTTAATATGTTAAAATATACTTGATTTAATGACACAAACTTTGCTATTAAAGATACCGAATATTATCTTTCAGAATTTTTGGTGGCAAACTAATTTCAGTCAAAACATTGAAGACTCCGCCCACACAGTTTTGGCAGTTAATGGGTTAAAACATCATATCTAATGACAAATTTGAATGATGCTAAAAAATAAGTATAACAGTTACAGTAAAAAGCGTGAAGCAAGACTTTTTCATTGGATGTGAAATGAATTCAGGTACCGTCTAAAGAGATTGGCAACGTTAATATCCGTGAATTATTTTAATTTTTTAGTATGAATGCAATCGCACCTTCATTTGTATATGTAGGATACATACCCATAAAGATAAACAATTCAACATTGATATCGTACGAACATATTTATATTGAAGAAAATTGTCTAATGAAAGGAAGGGGGGGGGGGGGAGAAAACTTATTTGCAGTGAATGTTCAAAGAACGTAAGAATGATTGAAAAAGTTGTTTTTAAAGATAAATCATCTCTCAATTTTTTTTTTCAGTAGATTTCATTAAAAAACAAAGTGAGCCTTTTATTTTCTTTCCATCAGATTTAATACTTACTTTACCATGACTACACAATATCTATAAATATCAATTTATAATAGATTCGAGGGTACAAGAAAACAGTTCGATGGGTGTACATGTAACCATGACGCCTAAGTTAATCTCTGTCCTAGATATTATTTGTCATCTGGAAATTCGTTTTTTTTTTCTAGTTACGCTGCATAATTCTTGCTTGCGTTGTGGCATATTTTTTGTTTAAGTGCAATGCTAAGAATGGTGAACAAAAATATTTATTTTCGTCATATTATGCTCATTTCAAGAAAGGTAAAAATACTAGTTAGACTGCTTGTAAAATTTGTGCTGTATACGGAAAAAGTGCTGTTTCAGATGACACAGTTCGAAGGTGGATTGTAAAGTTTAAGCGCGGAAAATTCAGCTTCGAAGGGGATGCTGGACGACCACCATCATCTGTAAAGGAGGACCCTTTAAAAGAAGCTATGAAATGATCATACACTGTACTTTTTTAAATAATTTAGTATGTGTGATAGCTCCAGCACTGTGAACGTAGATTTTCTGCGATAGCTTCTTTTTAGAGGTCCTCCTTTACAGATGATAGTCGTCCAGAGCGGGAATGATCTTAGAGGCTGTAATTTTTACGCCTAAACTTCTCCAACTTCGGATTGGAGTGAGACGCCCTGTATTTTTGACTATATAAATGGATTTCAGACCCTGCTTTCCTATACAAAAATTGTTACAGTGTCCTGTACCAACCCTTAAAGTTTGTATCATGAATTCAGAATCACCCTGCATAATAACTGTTTTATAATGCCATTCTACATTAAGTCTGTTGGTCAGTCAGCTCCACTATTCTCCTCTCTAATGTTAAACCTATGAGCGTAAACTGCATTCGTATATTTAAAATCTCTTTTCAGGAAATTAATATTTTAAACTTTTTTTCTGTATACTCTTAAGGGATGCCTCTTTTCTTAGTTCTCAAAAAATTTCTAAAACATAAGAGCTGAGAGTAAGATTTTAATACTTCAAATAAAATGAAGTATATATTTTAGAAATATTTTGACAACTAAAAAAGAAAGAGACATCCTTTAAGAAGTGTACACAGAAAACAGAAGTTAAAAATATTAATTTCCAGAAGAGATTTTAAATATACAATTATCGTATAGGAAACTACGCCCATAGGTTTAACATTAGCGAGGGAAATTTGGGAGTTGATTGACAAACAACTGTAAATATAATCACTCGCACAACACTCATCTTGATAACAAAACGAAACAATGTGAAAGATCAACACAAAATTACAGAATATTAAATCTTTTGTATTCGTTTATACCATATTATAGGTCTAGGCTAATTTTTAATTATTCTTACTTATAAAATTAATAGAATATTTCTACTTTATCGGAATATTGTTATCTGAAATTACGCATTGAGGCAACACATTCGATGACTGTAGGCATGATTCCTATAGACTCCCACTGCATTATATAACATAACTACTGTACTGTAATGCCATTCTCAAGCATATTTGTTTTTCAACAATATTTTTAATGCTCTATCAATGTTGTGTACGTAGATAATGTTGTATATTTATATGCACGAATGTTTAAAAAATAAATTGAACTTAAAGTTTAATTTATTCAAGTTCAATTTATTCAGTTCAACGAACTGCTCAAGCAAACTTTAATGTTCGCTCGCCCATAAACCCCAGGTTGGACGTCCGGATTTATGTTCTACTAGCTTACCCGCCCGGCGTTGCCCGTGCCAACAACCTTAAATGTACCTGAAATCAGTGTTGAACATTTTTTTTATTTTTAAACAAATCTAAATGTTGGGGGGCCCACTACCTTAGACAGCAAACACTGGGCGTGCCATACACACTCCCATATATTACCGTAAGTCGAGTCGAAAGAGCCATACCCCTTCATGATCCAGCCCATAGAACCAGAGATAGAAAAGCGTCCCTGGTTGTGAAAATCGATAAGCTCTATCGATGTCAAGTGGAAAGAGCCATACCCCATTGTTATCCCGCCCATAGAAACAGAGATAGGAAAGCACCCCTTGGTGGTGAAATTCAGAACTAAAATAGGTAAGCTCTATTGATGTTGTGTCGAATGAACCAAACCGTGTCGTGATGTGACCCATAGAATCCGAGTTAGCTGCAAAATCCTTTAGTTACACCTTCCACCACCAGGGGGCACAATATGCTCTATATGAACATAACTGAAATCATTAAGGTTATCGATGTCGAGTCGAATGAGGCATACCCCTTCATAATCCAGCCCATAGAACCAGAGATAGAAAAGCACCCCTGGTGGTGAAAATCGAAAAGCTCTATCTATGTAGAGTCGAATGAGTCATACACCGTCGTGATCCAGCCTATAGAACCAGATATAGGAAAGCACACCTTGTGGTGAAAATCCGAACTAAAATCAGTCAGCTCTATCAATGTCAAGTGGAAAGAGCCATACCCCATTGTGATCCAGCCCTTAGAAACAGAGATAGGAAAGCACCCCTTGGTGGTGAAATTCAGAACTAAAATAGGTAAGCTCTATTGATGTTGTGTCGAATGAGCCAAACCGTGTCGTGATGTGACCCATAGAACCAGAGTTAGCTGCAAAATCCTTTAGTTACATCTTCCATCGCCAGGGGGCACAATATGTTCTATACGAACATAACTGAATTCATTAAGGTTATCAATGTCGAGTCGAATGAGGCATACCCCGTCATGATCCAGCCCATAGAACCAAAGATACGAAAGCGCCCCCCCCCCCCTGTGGTGAAAATCCGAACTAAAATCAGTAAGCTCTATTGATGTCGGGTGGAAAGAGCCATACTGTAATGACTTAACGAACTCCAGTGATCCAAGGTGATGATTAACATCCAGCACTTTTTATTAGGCATCGTTGAGACACAAGTTAAAATAAGATGAACAATTAAAAAACATTACACTCTGCCATAAAAACCCCAGCGTACACAACCATCATATACTGTTCACGTGCACACATCATTTTCCGCTCACCATCGTCTGTTCAACTCTCTCTGCATCTCTCTTAGCTTAGCTCGGTTCACTTCTTTTTGACCTGCCAACTAACATCTCTTGCAGTCTTTTTGCATATCGAAAATTGTCCTTTCGATTCGATTACACGGCAGTCAACCTCCGAAGCTAGGCGACAAAACCATGGACAAAAACTGGACAACTCTAGGCCAGCAACTCACGAGTCAGGCTAGGCCATAGATTTCTTCGGTCGTTACACTGCTCTCATTGGCTGGCTGCTTCGTTGCCGAGGCTATTTCATGGGAGGAGCTTGAAATAGCCTTGAAACCAAAATTCCATATACACGTTTTAATTTTTAAAAAAAAATCTAAATTAAAATTTAAAAATCCGGCCGCGAGGTATACTATCCGGTGACAACATCTGCACATGACAAAAATTTCTGAGTCCTAGGTGTTATAATTACGGAGAAATCCGCGGGCAGGCAGGCAGACAGACACTTACTCTTTTATAGAGATAGAGATGTATAGTAAAATACTAATACCATAAAGACCTATTAAAATATTTAATAGTTTACAATGCATGGTTTGAAGTCCCAATGCATTAAAAAACACTTTTGAAATAACATGTCACTCTGTTTAACGTTGTTAAGCAAAATATTCAATAAATATTAAATTTGCTATCAAAAAATTAAAAATTCTTTGTCTTATAGGATGACTACTTACGGATGTCTTTATACATTATCTTTAATGTTTCAGATTTCCTAAATAAGCATAGACTTTTGTTCTCTTCCCCCGACAGGGTGAAAAAAATATTTTTTTATATAAACTTAGGATCTGCATGTACTCCCTCACTGATTTTTGTTTGAAGAGTGTTTAAATGTATTATACAAGATCAGAAACAAAAGTTTGGTATCATTGAAATAGGTTAATATTTACTAATTTTCATTTTATTACTTTCTTCTATCTTTACAAGCAGAAAATATTTGATTCATGAAAATTTTCGACTTCCGGTTTTCGACGGATTTATACGTTTTAGAAGGTCCTGAACACGATTTGACTGTTTTTAGAAAATGTCTGTCTGTGACATGTGACAAAAATTTTGTGGGCGCTCTATCTCAAGAACTAATGCACGAAATTTAATAAAACTTTAGATTCAGTTAGTCCCCGATATAAATTGGCGCTGATTACGTTTTGGTGAAAATCGCCCAATAGGTGGTGCTGCTATGCTGCATTTTTTGCGATTTCCGCAATAGCTCTACCTCAAGAACTAATGCACTTACTTTCATCAAACTTCAGATTCAGTTAGACTGACATAAATAGACGTCGATTGTGTTTTGGTGTAGATATCCCAACAGGTGGCGCTGCTATACAACTTTTTCATGATTCTTACGATACCCATATCTCAAGATTTAATTCACAGAATGTCATCAAACTTTAGATTCTGTTAGATCATGACAAACAGATGCTGCTTACGTTTTGGTGTAAATAGCCAACAGGTGGCGCTGTTATGCTACTTTTTTTATTATTATCACGAAAACTATCTCAAAAACTAATGCACGGATTTTCACCAAACTTCAGATTCAATTACACGTCGACATAAGTTGTTGATTAGGTTTTGGTCTAAATCTCCCAACAGATGGCGCTGCTATGCTACATTTTGCAGGATTTACACGATTTTAGTAATAGTCATATCCCAAGAACTAATGCACGGAATTTAATAAAACTTTAGATTCAGCTAGACCTTGATATAAATTGATGCCGATTCTTTTTAGTGTATGCGAAACCAGTGCGAGATAGAAGAAAGTTATGGGACTAGCACATCCAATACTAGTTATATTAGTTTTCATAACGCAATCTTAGTTTTGACACACATTTTACTTTTGCTTTAACAGGTTAACAAAAACAGTAAGATTGTGTTACGAATATTTCATATAATAACTCGTATGTTGCAGCCATCACAAAAGTTTCTTCTACATAAATCAATTTGTCTGCAAAGAAAATTAAATGACAACATATTCGTTCTTGAGATACAGCTATCGCGGATATCGTGAAAAACAGCATAGCAGCGACACCTGATGAGCAGTATACACTCAAACCTAAATAAGAATCTATGTCAAGGTTCGACGTTTCAGATTCCATATATTAGTCCTTGAGTTATAAGCCATCGCAGAAATCGCAAAAACTTTAGCTTAGTACCACTACCTTTTAGGAGATTTACACCAAAACCTAAATCACCACCAATTTATGTCAAGATTCAAGTTAATCTGAAGTTTGCTTAAACTCCGTGCATTAGTTTCTTGAGATAGAGCTCCCACAAAACTCAGACATTTTCTAAAAACAGTCAAATCGTGTTCAGGACCTTCTAAAACTTATAAATCAGTGGAAAACCGGAAGTCGAAATTTTTCATGAATCCAATATTTTCTTATTGTAAAGATATAAGAAAGCAAAAAAATCAATTGAAATATACCCCAATTTTCAAAATAAATTCATGTTACCGATCTTGCATAACACATCCCAGGTAATAAAATTAGCAAGAAACCTTTAAAATATATATGATTTTGAAGGTATTTTGAAGGTTTCTGCAGGTATTTTGAAGAAAAATGAAAACAGCAGGTTTCCTTATTATTTCAGCACGCTTATAACCTTCAATTTACCTTCTAAAACCATTACAGGTATTTTGAAGAAAAACGGGAACTGCTTTTCATGCAGCAAATATGAAGGTTTTTTTAAAGTTTATGTGCAGGTTTATTTCAGCAAACTTATGGCCTACAAATTACCTTCAGTGACTTAGCAAATCTTCCCTAAAATCACTACAGACATTTTGAAGGAAAAGGAAAACTGCTTTTCATGCAGAAAATTAAAGATTTTTCTAAATGTTTTGTTATAGCCGATATGGTTAAGTATCCAACTCATATGCAAATAGCTTTTTACTGGAAAAGGCCAGAGCCACATGGATCAGGAGTGGGGGGGGGGGGTATTTTTTTTACTTACGTTTTTTGCTTTATTTACGTTTTTTTACTTACGTAAATTACGTTTTTTGTAAATTAGCTATCTTCATTGAAGGCATAAACGTCTGGGGCAAAAACGAAACCTGTCATATATGCTGCCACCAATTGACATTAGAAACAAATTATATGTTGGATATTATAATTTACAATATTAAGCAACAGATAACAGTGTTAGATTTATTTCACCAAAAATGTGGCTTGGCACTTTCTTGTCCCGACCCCCTCAATTATTCCTGGCAGCCAATAAAAATGGATGATAGATTACACTGAAACAAAATACAGGGGGAAAACATCCTAGGGGGAAAGGAAAGGCCCTGCGCTGAAAATCAATGCTTTTTATACATCTTCAATTTGGATATACTTAAAAGATATACGAGATTTAATATAAATGTATGAAAAATAATTCTTTAAATCAATATAGGACAAACTTCAGGTATAAATAATCAAGACCTATCTTATTTGTTTTCACTGAAATCTCTTTTACATTGCAAAATTAGAAAGAAAGTTTATGAAGTTCTTAGTTGATGACAAGTAAACTATATCAGTTTTCAATATGAAGCGTTGATAAGTGATAACAGTAATTTTTACATATGTTAATATTTGAAAAATAAAGAAAAACATATGTAAAAATCTGCGTTGATGTTATGAGCACTTCCATAACGAAAAAAAAAAATAAATCTATAAAAATGTGCAATATAAGTATGCATTAATTATAATGAATTTAAAAATAGATAAAACTTATTTTAGTACTGTAAAAATTAAGTTTTCAAATATGGATTTTAATTAAAATACATAAACGTACATATTAATATTTGTACATTTTACCAATTTTTCTTTCAGACATTATATAAAAAAGCATGGTTAAAAATTCTTACTGAAAAACGTCCCCCATTTAAAAAATTGTAAAAACAGTCTCCAATAAAAATCTCCACCATTTCACAAAAGCGTTTTCACCCCCCCGCCAGGGCATCATCATCTGAAAGAAAAATTGGCAAAATGTACAAATAGTAAATGTACAGACATTAACAAGTGAACACCTGTTTTTAACGTACATATTAATGTTGTATATTGTCTCATATTTATTATGAAATTAGTCTGCAATGTAAAATTATTCCGTTATTATCTTCAGCAAGATAAGGGGGTGCGGGACACAAAAATTTTCAAATTTTCTAAAAAGAATTTATTCCATTAAACAATTATTTCTTTCTGCTTAAAATGACGTTTAAATCATTTTTCTATCTTAATTAAAACAGTATATATTAATTTTTTGTTTTCAAAATGTAGCTTTCAAATAGTGGTTATCATGGAAACGTTTCTGCGTTTTTCTGCATAACGGGTTTTTACAACAATTATCTTCTTTAAGGTGTTATAAGTTTAGAACGGTTAAAGATAAATGTTTGAAACTTGGAACGTGTCTTTTTCAATTGCTTTACTTTAACTTTGATTCAGCAAATTAAAAAAAAATATATATTTACTTTTTTTTTTTTTTTTTTTTTTTTTTTTTTTAAGTTACAAAATTTTTTTTAAAGTTTTTACTTTAAATGTTTAATTTCTTTTTAAGTAATACTTTTTAAAATGCTGAAACAAAATTTTAATTTATATATTTCTGTTTATTTAAATGAAAAAAAAATTGAAATTCTACAAATAATATTTCGAGTTATAACGATTTTAAATTACCCCACTTTAATAAATTTTAAATTTAATTACAAAAAAGGTTATGAGAAGTTTTATCATGTCATTTTGTTTACAAATGATATGGTTAACCATCACTAAAAAATTCAAAATTTTAACGCAATAATTTTTTTTAAAATGTGTCATAAAAATGATTACTTTGATGCTTATATGTAACCTAAATCTTACATAGCTACACGATTAGTATCGTGAAATATCAAAATTTTTGCAGATATTTAAATAAAAATTAATACTTACTATAAAAAAAGGGACATACTACTGGATATATCACTAAATAGTTTCAAAGAAATCAATATTTAATGCTCTTATGATTACAGAGGAAATTAAGATTTTGCACAAATATTTTATCAATTGTCAGTTTATTCAAAACATTTCCTTAAAATTTCGTTGCTTTACTTTTAGCAAAAATTATAGCTCACAAGCTTCGTGGCATTGTAACTCAAGTATTTTGGCTCTACGATTCATAATCGATAGACAATTTGAATAAAATATTTGACCTTAAATTATGCAGCTTCTTTATACAAAATGCAACCTTTATACTTGCAGGTATCGCTTTCGTGACCAACGTTGTAACATTCTAAACATTTAGTTTCTCTTTCTTCCACATAAACGGCTGCGTACAAACCTTTTACGTTCAATGAATATGGTAAAACATTTACATCCACATCGTCGTTCAGAAGAACTTTAAATCTCCGTTCACCAGTATACACATGAAACCACCCTGCTCTATTATGTCTAACTAAATCTGTTTTAACAATTTTGCCGTACTGTTTAAGAGCATCAGTTATGTGCACAGTATCTATATCCGCCGGTACCCAACGGACATTCACCGAAACAGTTTTCGATGGGACTCGTGTTACCTGGCAAGGATATTTCTTTACCGTCAAAGGTTTATTTCGTTGATCCTTCAGGTATCGCACGAAATTCTCCGTTGAGCGCTCAGTCTTGAAACTAATGGTGAAAGCGTAGTTCAGAGCTGTATGTCCAAGATTATGAACATCATTTCGTCTAACGATAAAATGTAGACCATTAGCGACATCTATCAACTTATACGGAGCACCAGCTGGATCACATCTCAGCACCAGAGTGGTTGACCAGTCGATATCGGGAGGGAAATGTAGGAAGTTCAAATCGTCCAGATCTGTACTGGAAGACACTTGCTGATCGGAGACATCACTTTCCGGCTTATCCATGTCTCGTTTTCAAATTCTGAAACGAAGCAAACAAATACCAATGAATTATGTGAAGTAATTAAATGTATTTACTTTAAAATGGTTATTCTGAATTCGATTTCAATCCCGGACAAATTAAAAATAGCGAAACGAGGACAAAAGATAAATTTTTCCACCTCTTTCAGTCATAAGTCAACAGTCACGTACACAGCGATTGCGTTTATCTTTTTAACCTTTGTCCCCCTATTCTATCCACCTTCAGATAATTTAAAAACGGATACTAGTATAAAATGAATGTGTGTTCAACACTTGCGTAATGCAACCGAAAGTTGGAGATAAGATTATCAAAAAGATTTAATGTTGGTAACTGAATTTTCACTCTACATTCAGGAAATGTTTTAACGATAATAAAATATAGCGAATGCTTGAGAATTCTTTTTAAGTAATTAACTAAGTTATCATTAAAATTCTAGAAAATATTGCATGGTTTAAAATGCCAAAATATCCGGAGGACAAATTAAAAATAATCGTTCTTTAAAAATAATTATTCTTTATAACATAACTATTTTAACTGTATAAAGTAAATAGATTACTTATATTTAGAATCAAAGTGTCCGGTAAATATTTCCGCACATTTAAAAATTAGTTTTTCTCAATGCAATATAGTGTTGGTGTTCTAAACAGTTGTTTTAGCACAAATTTATTTCTACTTAATAAAAAGACTATAGTTCTTTTTCTGTATCATTACAATCCAAGAGCAAGTTCTGTTTAAAAATATAAATTTGAGTAAAAATGTCAAAATCTTAGAAAGCCTACTCACAATATTAATTTCATTTTTAGTTTAATCAACATAATTTGCATAATTTAAAATTCAATCTAGACGCTTCAGATAGCGAGAAGAATTTTAAATGTACTGACATTTTAAATTTTATACAAAATATGCAACCTTTCTTTTTACCCCTTATATTTAGATTTGAGCAGAGATAGCTTTCGAGGAGGGGAGGGGGGGGGGGAATTACAATCCGGGGCGTTAAATTCAAGTAGCAGAAAATGAAAATACTATAACATTTTATATTTTCTTTGGAAAGTTATTTTTAGAGGCTTAAAATAATTCTCATCCAGAACACAGAGCATACTAAAGTTGTATCTGGATTAGGTATCTAGTCCAAAATGATTTTATAGAATGATGCTTGTAAGTCATCAGGCATATTTCTATTAAGGTCACAATAGCGAAATGCTCGGCATTCTAATGAGTTTATATCCCCCTTACCCTAGATGCAAAGATATTTCACTTTGCAGCCACAACTACCCAGCGCAAACTACTGGTGTTTGTGTGCGGTAGTAGCGTTGAGTCTCCCGTCGTGCACTATGGTGGTTGGATGTCGGTAGCTGTGGGGTGTGGGAGATAAGGTGGCGAAGGTGGCATTTTCATATTTCAACCAAAGTGTTCTAAAAAATGTTTTGATCTTCAATGGGAATAGGTTCATTCAACTTAGCATGAACTAATTAAGATATAGATAAAAGGCAGAAAAAAGAAATGAAGAGGCAGAAATAAAAAGGCAGAAAATAGAAAAAAGTAAGATGATTTCGCGCCCCCTAGCGGTGGAAATTGAAACTAAGCGATATTGCAGCTCGTGCATATTAGCACGCCCGTTATACAATGCCGTAGCCAGTAGGGACGAGTGCCGCAGTTTTGTTTGGAAAGATGTTTGTTTAGAACAGAAAGCGTACCGAAAAGGGATTTCTATTGGAACCGCAAAAGAAAGTTACCGATTTCCGGGGAACGCCGGACGGATCAGCTAGTCTTATAGTAAAACAATAAAGAAAAATCATGCGTTAAGCATAGATTATGCAACACATTCAGAATAATGAAAATAAACTTCGTTTAATAAGGTGAAAGATTATGTCTAAATAAACAATTTGAAAAAAAAACGCATAACATTCGAAAACTCCTTTTCAGCAATTATCTATAGACTGAAAAATATTCAAATTCTTTTGTGCAGCTCTGTATGTGATCTATATATTTGTATATATATATTACAAAAATTTAGCAAAATATGCAAAATTTTAGTTCAGTTAGGAAATTCAACAGTTGAAAATTCATCTTTAGCAATTTGCGTCAATAATCGGAGAAATACACTAATTCTTTTATGCAATCCCGTATATGATCTATAGAACTCATATACACCAAGTCATGTACAAAAAAATGTTAAATTTTAAATCTCATAAAACAATTAAAACGCACTCCAGCAATTATCGCTCATAGAGTAACCAAATTCTTGTGTTTTTGTAAATGAAACTTAAAAGCTACGCACACCATTTATTAGACCATAAGACTATTTCAATCCTAATGAAATTGATATGCATAATAAAATACACCAAAAATGACTCCCCCCCCCCTTTCATAGACCATAATGTAACGAAATTATTTTTAGTGTCCTTGTGAACTAACTATAACTGCTACACACTCCATTTTCAATAGAAAATTTGCTATAGTAAAACGTCAATAACATATCAATTACATGGCAATCAGAGTATATTTACTGTTAGAGCACGGACAGACAAACAAACGAGAATTCAAACACTTTTCAGCTTAGGTTGGACATTGTTAAAAATGTATCCTTGATCCATGCACTGTTGTTCATCCATAGGGTAGATTCATTTATAAGGTAGCAGAAACTTGTTTGAAGTGATTGAGGTAACCTGTAAGGTCTCTTTTTTTTTTGTGTATTATGAAGTACATGCATAGGAAAGAGGCCCTGGGGACCAACGACGGGGACTTTCGAGACCAGTTTCGAAAGTGAAAGTAGCTTTATTAAAAAAATCTGCAACCAAAATCGAAAAAGTAAAAAATAGCCATATTAGAAATAGACCTCTACTATCCTATGCAAAAGTGTTCCGTACATTGAATTTATTAATTACAATTTATTGTATTTATTTTACTGCTATATTACAAGGTGTAATAATTAATTATATTTTTAGTATTTATTAACTACTACTACCCCTAATTTTTTCATAATTTAGTTTTGGAAATAGAAGAGGGGCATATTTTTCCAGTGCTTTAGACGATATCTCTAAAAATATAATACCTAAAATTAAAATAAATATATTTTTGAGTTCGATGTTGCGAGATCTTTCCAATAATACCCCTACACGATATATAAAAAGAAAAATTTCGTCAATATAGATACCTCCAGCGCCCGTCAACACTCCCGCTGACCACTCGAAAAGTAAAGTTTATGTAACAAGGAAAAATGAGTTCATCAAAAACTATGTTACCTAGGAAAATCTCCATAGTTTGCTTGCAAGGTTTAAATAAACTTCTACTCGTATTGTTTTCATGTTTTTAGTTTCACTAGATTCGGAAATACAGAGGGGGGGGGGGGGATATATTTTTGCAGTGCATTTTCGAAGATCTCTCTGAAAATATAATACCTAAAATTAAAACAAATATATTTTGGAGTTCGGTATTACGAGATCTTTCACTCGATAGACAAAAAAATAACTTTTTTTTTTTTTTTCAAGTAACTTAATTTGCCCTCTAAACTTTTCCTAAACATTTGTGCATGGCTAATAATCTGAAAATAAATATATATATATTAAAACATGCTTAAAAGGTGATCAAAAGATGTTAAAAACGTAAAATATACTCATTTACATCACAAGAGGACTCTTACATTATGCAAATTCGATTACATACCACAGTTATACGAAAGATTAAGATATACATTAAAGAAATTTGATATCAGTTTTTTAAATAGGGATGTAAATGAGTATATTTTACGTTTTTAACATCTTTTGATCACCTTTTAAGCATGTTTTAATATATATATATATATCTACCCTATATATATAAAATCCTAATGAAACGAATTTGTGAAACGAATTTATGAAACGATTTTATGAAACGACTGATTAAACGACTGATTATCTTTCAAGGCTATTTTTAATAAAATATTAAACGCTTGATGGTGAAATTAATACCAATTGTCCATAAAAATCCGCGGATGTCAAAACTGGTAATAGAATTTTGAAATTGGAAGTAGTATATATATATATTTATTGATTGATTTAAATACAAGGTGAATTTTTCATTCCACTTCAATTTCGTTTTCGAAATTTTTCTGTTAATCTGAAAATATGTGGGTAAAAAGGCTTTATAACTTTCTCAAATTTGAACTTTCCATGTCCCATAGTTTACGAGAAAAAGGGCTCTGACAAACACAAGGGTGATCTTATAATGGTTCCATTTTTAACACTTTAAAACCTAGTTGAAAAGTGTTTATGATTTCGTTTTGTCTGTCGTCCGCCCTTGCTCTAACTCCCGTAAATATACTTCGATTGTTCTGAAATTTTTGTATGTTATTGTCGTTTACTATAGCATGTTCCCTATTTCAACGCAGAAGTGTGTAGCACTTAGTTTTTTTACAGGAACAGTCAAAAGTATTCAGTTACATTACAGTCTATAGGGAATATAATCTGTTCAAGCGCATTTTAATGACGCTACGTCATTTAAAACATAATGAAACGGATATATAATTATTAGGCGCATTAAAACATGCTTTTTGTAGAATATGGGGTACAAAGCATTTATTATTCCTTTACAGGATCAAACAAAAGAATTCTTTACACATCGTTACATGGGGAAAAATCGTCTGCAGTATAATTTATTGATATTTCACTATTTCAAACATAATGAAAATTATATGCATTACTGGGATCCACTACAAATTTCTCTCGTGTGCATTGCGTTTATTTAAAGGGACACATAAAATATATTGGTTACAGTACATGTGCGATATTTACAGTCTATGTGTGATAAGTGCGTTTTCAACTTTGGTTTTCATTTTCAACTTTTTTTCATAGTACGTGTGTGTTTATAAACTCGGTTGACCATATACAGGGCAACACAAGGAAATTAGTAAGTACTACAGACTATGGGAGTGAATTGCTTAAGGGTAGTTTTTAATTGTGTTTACGCATTTTCCTGCTGAACTATATTTAATAGACTAATAGAAGTTTGTGGAATATAATTCATATACTGGGCTACCAAAAAAAAAAGATATTGTCGTTAACGTATGATAATTGCTGCCAGTGAGCTTTAAGTTGCCTTTTAGCTTAGTAGGTGGTGTGTACAAAAGTCTTCAGATAATATACAGGGCTGTACAAAAGATTTCGAGTGCATTAATATCGATTGGCGAAAATTGCTAAATGTGAATATACTAACTGAACTAAATTTTACACTACTAGCAAAACCCGCGGCTTTGCTCGCGTAATTCTTGAAAAATGCCAAGTGGTATTCGTTGGCCTATTTTCATTAGAGTAAATTTTAGTGCCACAGATAATTCAGAAATTACTAATTAAGTCATACTAATGTCGAAAAAAAAATCGAAAATTTAGAGCGTTTTTCGCTCTTTTACCCCCCCCCCCCTTCCTGTGGTAGTGTCACAGATATAAAATATAGCCTATGTTACAGCAGGGACTGTTACCGTCACTTTTGAAAACGGTTCTGTAGTTCCAGAGAAATTGTAATTTAGAATGTTTTTAGAACGCTTTTTACTGATCTCACCTTTTTAAATTTCGATTTTTTTTAGAATTTTTTCTTGAGAGCATTTACATCTTATAAGTAACTACCATGCCAAATTTCAAGTTTCTAGTTCTTTCAGTATAAAAAAATCGAAATTTTAGAACGTTTTTCGCTTTTGCACTCCCCTGGGAGTAGTGGCAACGACATAAAATATAGCCTATGTTGGAGCAGGGACTATCACGATCAATTTACCACCATCACTTTTGAAAACGGTTCTGTAGTTCCAGAAATACCATAGAAATTGTAATTTAGAATGTTTTTAAAAAGCTTTTCACTCATCTCACCCTTTTAAATTTCGAATTTTTTTAGAATTTGTTCTTAGAGAGCATTTCCATCTTATAAGTAACTACCATGCCAAATTTCCGGTTTCTAGCTCCTTCAGTATAAAAAAAAAATCGAAATTTTAGAACGTTTCTCGCTCCTGCAGCCCCCTGCGGGTAGTGGCACCGACATAAAATATAGCCTATGTTGGAGCAGAGATTGTCACCATCAATTTGCCACCATCACTTTTGAAATCGCTTCAGTAGTTCCAGAGATAATCCCCTACAAACAATCTTTACTACTTTATAATATTAGTATAGATATATCCACATCTATTGATCATATACAGGGCTGCACAAAATAATTAGACTACTTATTTGACACTGGAAGGTAATTTCAAAAACTGTATTTTTCAATGTGTTATGTGTTTTCTAAACTGTTTACTTACATATCTTTTTTCACTTTATTTAACGGTGAAGATTCGACACAGTTTTCTGGCTGTGTTGGCAAGTGTTTCATAATCTATGCTTGGCGCATGATTTCTAGGTCTTGTTACTTCTTAAGTACGGAACCCTAAAAATAGTTTTAAAATATTCAAACGAGAATTTTGAAAAGAACCTGACCATATAGGCTTAATATTAGCGAGCGGATGTTTTCGCGTAAAGTGAAGATATAGAGATTGAGTACATTTATTACCCCTACCCTTTGCCTCCTCTTGTGGTGGCAAAGTAACACATAGCGTAATCTAGCAATCTTCTCTATCATCGCACTCATGACACTTTTCTTGTATCAAGACACATTTAAGAATCAGACCTATTATCGGAATAATACGCAGAATGTTTTGAAGTTGTGTCCCTTTTCTGCCGGGTGAGAGATTCTCTTCATAAGGAGTCTTCAAATTACTGTGATTTTAGAAATTTCTCTGCTATAATAGTAGCAGAAACTTTTTGTTCAGGCAACAAAGTTAAAGTCGCTACCCAGTAACAAAACGCAACAATTGTCTACTATTAAGATCATGCGCGCCACGTATGATTTATCACTTTCACATCTAGCATCATCTATAAAACTTTTTTTAAACATTAATCCTCTAAGCCACCCTTTATGTAATGCATAAAATTAATGAAAAACTTAAATAATCGGCATTTTTACTTTTTAAGGTGGTATTAAAAAAAATATATATATTTTTTTTTCCACGCTCAACAACTCAAAATTTTGAGACTCATTTTTGAAAGTTGAAGTCTACTCGGTAAGAAAACGCAACAATTGTCCACTATGAAGATCGCGCGCATCTATCGCTTTCACATCTATAAGACTTTTTTCAAACATTAACCCTCTAAGCCACCCTTTATGTAATGCATAAAATTTATGCAAAACCTAAAATATTGGCATTTTTACTTTTTAAGCAACAAATTTACCAGTTAACATGTAAATGCCCTTTTTATAAACACTTCTGTGTTTTATTTCAAGCAAGCAGACCTTAAAATTTATTTGGAAAATAAAATCCTCTGATAATACACTATAAGGATAAACAGGCATCTTCCAAAGTTTTGTTTTATACATTTTGTCACGTTTTCTAAATTACCTACAGTGTTAAATATTTCACTTTCATTATTTATTCAATTTTATACAGTTTGGAGAGCAGCAAACTAGAAAAATTATAGTTCAAGTAATGGTTATTTTAAGAGTACCCTAGAATTTCGTGCAAAATTGCTACTAATCTGACAGCAAAATGTTTCATTCCAAAAATTATAAATTTGCAAAACGCTTGCTTTTTTAAGAGATTAACAATAAAACGCTTATTAGTCAATAGGCGATTTTTGTATAAATTATGTACAATAAGCGACCGGAGCATCCCCTAACCAATCAATGGCGTCACAAAACTCTTAAGGCTTGAACAGTGCGTAGACTTACTCGCGGGTTCTTTTTCGCGGTTTTTCGGAATCTGATGTTTTATGACTTTCTCTGGATGTCTGAAGTTCAGAGGTCAAAGCGGGAGTAGTTGACAGCCGTAGACACAAAGTGATTTGAGAAGAATGAGTGTCTCAGACTGACTTGCTCAGGATCGCAGCCTTAGACCGCAGCCTTAGACCCTGGTAAACAATTTAAACATTTTGTACCATATAAGCTGATATTTTAACACATTAATACACTTACAACACAAATTAGAACTTTATTATGATAATGACAAAATAAGTACAGATAAATCTAGAAAATAGCAAGTTTACCTTATGCCTTAAGATGATATACGAGAGCATTGCAACATCTTTCAACTTAAGGCAGAATAGTACTTTCCTTGAAAAATACATCTACAAAGTTTCTATAATAGGTCTTCTGTGTTTATGCTTCTTTCTTAAACTTGGATAAAAATCTTAGTTCCTATTATTTTTATATGTCTAAATAAATAGAATATTTGAGTTTCAAAATAACATGTTGGAGATTAACTTAAATCCCTATTAATGTAGGACCTTATTTGTCGGGAAATATAACAAACCTGAGATACAATAAGGATTAAGTTACGCAAAATTACTACTAAAGAGTATCACATTCCCTACAGAGACGAGAAAAATAACATTTTGAAGCAAGTTAAAATTCTTTAAAGAATGTACACTGTACGCTAGGATGTAAAGAAAAGCTTGACCGATATAGGGCTGATGTGCCAGCGATGGGCGCCTTTAAAGAATTTCTTTATAAATTATTTGGATATGATGTCATACACTCACGCAGTTTTTTAAAAAAAATCTGTTATAAAATAGTCGTAAATTTAGGGGATTTTTTCCTTTAATGGCAATCTAGCTATTGTATAAAGTTATTGGTTTGGCGTGGGCTTGAAAATCGCGCCAACCAAAAAGTCGCCAAACATCCGTGCGTGAGTGTAAAGCATCTGTTCCAATTAATTTTTAGTCAATAGTTATATTTATTATATTCCAGTTTATTCAATATTAATCTATCAACAATATTTAACCATTTTCATAGACACATTTCCAATATGAATCAAAAGTTAATTGTAAATAACAATGAACAAAACACCCAAAATTATAGTAATGGACACCTTATAACAAGTAATAGATAATTGTTTTGCGATTTATTTAAAAACCAAAATTTAATGAAAGCTTGCTAAAGAAACAAAATTGCCATTTTCAAATAAATTTAACGATTAGGTATGAAATATTTACGAGAATAATTCATTTTTTAAATTGTCATTATCACAATCTCAATATTTTATTTATTTTAGAAGATTTAAAATACTCAAAGAATTACATTTATCAAATTGAGACATTGGGGGTTTTAGAAAGGTTAGCTAAAAAAAAAAACAATGAAAGAAAAGTCTTGTAGTACCGGTGCATGGAATCTTATTTCCCTTTATTCTTAACAGTTAAACTTTCTGAAACTAGTTTATATTACTTTTAGTTATAAATATGAAATAAACGAAACTGTGGGTTAAATGTTTTAAAAACTATATAAAATGGAAATAAATGAAATTGCAGGTTTAATGATTTAAATACTAAATAAAGAGATTCCAAAACAAAACTGCAGAATTGACATTTGAGTCCCCTGATCTGCAGATTTACCAGTTTCATTACGACTATAAATTATTATAGTTTTTTTATGTAGTTATTTTGCGAGAGATAATTAAACATTTAAGATGGAAAATAGATTTTTAACAACTTGTGCGACTTAAAGAAATTTCCTTATTTAAATGCGGAGGGCTTTAGCCCCATGAACTCCTCCTTTCCCTACACCCTAAAGCATTATTCTCTGCTTCTTGATTGGTTTGATCGATTTCCAGATAATAAAATATGCAGGGCACTGTTTAAAAATATAATTACAATATTGAACATTTTATTAATTACGTAAAATTAATAAAAGCCATTTTTTTTCAAAAAATAGTTAATACATTAAGTGCAATTAAAAAATTAAATTTTATTACTTAGCTTCAGTTAAAATCAAAATATTTTATGCACTATGAACATTAATGAAATTGCACGTTTAATAGTGTCCAGCACTGGAAATTGACTAATTAAGCATTCCAGTAATGGAAACTGGTCCTAAAACCTTAAAAATAAAATTTTGTAAATTGCCAGTAGTATATAAAATTCAAAGTTTTCTATTACTATCAAAACAAAAACATGTAATTTTTAGAATGTTTATTAAGACTTTCAATGAAAAACGGTGGAACTGTGAAACATTTTCCGCTTCCAGATTGGTTGGACTAAGAGTTAACAATAACCCATACTATTAAAGGGGAGTTGTGAAGAAAATAAGTTAAAATTTATTAGATTTTTGTTTATAAGCCAAAAACTTTGAAAAGGTGTCCACTACTGCACATCTACCCTATACAGAGACAACAAATTTTTTAAACCTAACAAATATTCACTCTTACATTGACAAAATCTGATATATATGAAAAGCATTTCAAGGTTCAAAATAAAAACAGTTAAAAACTAGTCGGAAGCGCCAATCCCAAAGCTTTTTTTTATCTCATACATGTTAATACTTAAAAATTCGCCATAACACCATAAAAATTGTTTCAATTATCTGCATAACTTCCTGCACTTTTCGATTATACAATAATGAAAATAGAACAAAAATCGCTATCCCAGTCCCCCCCCCCCCTCTTTTTGTCGGAATATCCCCAAATTCAAGTGGGACCTGCAGGCCATAGCAAAAAACAAATGAAATTTTGCTCAATTAGATGCATAACTTCATACACTTTTCGATGACACAAATGAGGACACACATGGACATTTTGTAAAAACATGTTTGTCGGAATCTGACCCCTAAAAGTGTAAATCCGTCGAAAAACGGAATTCGAAAAAAAAAATTTCGATTTCAATGCTTTCTTCTATTTTATATAGAAGAAAGTATAAGTTAAATACATCTTGAATAACAATCACGTAAAAACCACGATTTTCAAAATTTTTTGGCATACATTTGGAGGGATACCAGAGATCCACGTTTACAACGTTATTTCATAAAAGCCCGATTCAATTTGGCGATTTAACTAACCATTTTACAGTATCGCAGTACATAAGAAAATTTTAATATGTATAAATAAATAACTTCTAAACTACTTCATTTCTACAGGGAAATAACGTGTTACAAAAGATACATGATAGTTTGTTGAAATTCTGCTTTTTTTTTTTTTAACATAAAAAGATAAATAATTTATCAATATTTTCAATTTATTATTCGCTCATATTGACTAAAAAAAAAATATATATAAAACACAGTTCTTTTGTTTAAATTAACGAATTACATGGTGAAAACTCCCTCCAAATATGTAATACTACAGGAGTTGAGCTCCTACTGTACTCGTCAATTTATTTTCTTTCGAAACCAGTTACAAATATTTGGTAGTTGCTCAATGTGCTTCCTATTTAAAGAACGCAAATTTGAATTAAGCTATTCAAATTTATTTTGTAAAAAAGAAACACCTGTAAGGGGGAGGTGGAAGAAAAACTAATGAGAAGAATGAATGAAAGTCCTGCATGAGGTAAAAGCTCTCGAGGGTTAATTAAGATTCACTTGAAATAAATTGCGAAAAGTTTAATCCTAGGATGCTATACTTTATTAACCCGTAACCGCCAGCGATCTATTTCTAGATCACCGACAACCGAACAAAACTTTTAAATTTCGATACCTTTATTTTAGTACGGAAATTCTCATTATCGAATCTCAAATTTTGAGCACTCAAAATTACTACATGGGAAAAACTGGTGTCGAAGAATTAAAAGAAGTGTAAAAAAGTTTGGGCGTTAACGGGTTAACAAGCCTGCTACACAAGAATGTATAGTTATAACATAAAAAATATTTTTTTTTTATTCTTAAAAACGTTTATTTTAAAAAGAACAGAAGAAAAATTGCATATCTGAAAAAAATGCCATAATCATAACCAAACGGAACTGGCGGAGTAATAATGTATTCAACAATTTCAGGGTTAAGCAGCACAAAGGTTCCCTTTGCTCATTTATTCATTCGTCCAACAGAATATTACTGTGTCTATACAATTTACTTATAAAATTTTCACAGATAATCGAAGAGAAGTTGCGAGACATAAGTATACACAAATTAGCATTTCAGTTTTAAAACACAAAGTAAGTTTAGCTATACATTCATTGTTTCAATAGAATATAACTTTGTCTATACAATCCACTTATAAGTGTTTTATATTTTTACACAAGCAATTTATAGGAGCATAAAATATACATATTTACCTTTATAAGAATAGAAGGATTTTAGAAAAAAATTACAGACTGCAAATATTCTTTATCAGCAACAAATTTCTGTCGTGTATATAAAATAACTTCTAGAGATACCTTTAAGCCTGGGAAGTAAACATCTTCAAGTTGGTTGCACACCTGATCCTGAATGATTTCGAGCTTTTCGATATCGAAGAAAAATCGTCGAAATCCGATGTTATAAGAAATTTCTCTATTGTAGTCTTCAAAATTAGTGCCACTAGTGTTAGGGTACCTCTGTATGAGAGTAGCAAAATTATATGCTTTGACTGTGCTTAGACAGGCGTTTTTGTCCAAACAATGGCAAACCTACATACCAGAACTTGACGATACTCACTGGGACAAACCAGGGCTACACTAGATACCGGGCTTGCTCATTCATTATCATGACGTCACAAAAAGTGGCTGGCCGCTACCAGCGATTGGTACAAAGCGAAACGACAAAATGAAAGACCAAAAGCGATTGGCACAAAACGACGGGCTCGTCGCTTTGCACCAATCGCTGGTCGCGGCCAGCCACCTTTTGTGACGTCATGATAATGAATGAGCAAGCCCGGTATCTAGTGAAGCCTTGGACAAACTCTATTAGCAAGGCAACACTAGATACCGGGCTTGCTCATTCACTCTCAAAACGTCACAAATGGTGGCTGACCGCGACCAGCGATTGGTCCAAAGCAACGCGCCCATCGTTTTGTGCCAATCGCTGTATGTCTTTCCTCCTAGTCAGCCACCTTTTGTGACGTCATCATAATGAATGAGCAAGCCCGGTATGTAGTGTAGGCCGGGATCCAGATAGATTTTGCGCTGTTTGCGAAACTGCGAACAGTTCGCAGTGGGCGGAGTTTCGCCAAGTTAAATCAAAGTTGAAGTCCAACCCATCCCAAAATAGCGAAAATAACTTGCGAAATCACGTGATTTGCAGCTTGAACCAATCATGTGCCAAGAAAGGGGATTTGATACAAGCAATAGACACTAAAGATGGCGACGAAAACAAAACATCTCAGTACTCATGCTAGAAGTGATATTAAACAAGCATAAATGCTTTTTAAATATAAGTAAATCATCCCTGTACGTAATCGACTGTTAAAAAAAATAACAGACTTAATTAATGAATACCTTTTACTTTAGCTAATTGATTGTATGTTTTTATCAGCACGTCGAAAGCTTCAAAGTCTGGAATGCTAAAGTAGTAAGTATTGCTTCTACATTTAAAAATATTAATACACTGATGTTTACACATGTTTTAATTTGTATAATAAAACTTAAATGTTGTAGTAATCGATCTGGAGCTTGATTTCGCTGTTTGTTGTATTTTATGAAATAAGTCAGCATAGATATTTTTTTTGTATAAATATCCCCCTGTATTATTCATTTTTCGATTATATACAGTCAAAATATATTTAGCAGCTTCTTCGTTTTCTTTCTTTTTTTTTTTTTTGGCGGTGCGAGGGAGCTTTTTGAGGTTTTTTTACTCTGGAGTATGAAAATACTGCTTGCCATTATTGTTATTATTTGTTTACTAAAAAGCTGTCGTCTAAATATAGTGTTAGAAAAATAAGCATAATTTAAATGTGCTTATAATTGTACACTTTAACTATTCCTTTAATTAACTTCATATATTGATCTGAAATCATGAATTGACTAGAGATGTTGATAAATTGCAAAGTCTATTTTGCAATTTTTTAAAATGTAGTTGCTTTTAAGCCTTATTGGTAAGTAGTTAATTTAATCTATAACTCTCATCCTGAAGTTTTTGTCACTTATAAATTACAAACAAAGGAGTCCCAATGACAGGGGTTTAAATTATAAAAACAGTAAATATTTGTTTTATAGTTTTTTTAATTTATAAATATGGATACATTAAAAGGTAATAAATCAATAATTCCTTATATTCTTATATAGGGTAGATGTGCCAGTAATGGACACCCTTCAATGTTTTTGGTTTATAAAAAAATTTATCTTTTATTATTTCTTTCATAGCTCCCTCTTGCATGTTTTATGATCTGCGTTATTGTTGACATTTTTAATCAAACCAATTGGGAAGCAGAAAATAATGTTTCGAAGTTCCACTGTTTTTCAGTGAAAATCTTAATGAACATGCTAAATTTATATATTCTTTATTTTCTTGCAAAATTTGAAGCTTTTTGTTTTGGTAGTAATAGAAAACTTTGAATTTTATATACTAATACCAATTTATTAGATTTAATTTATTTTTAAGGTTTTAAGAGGGGTGACCATTACTGGGATGCTTAGTCATTTTCCAGCAATGGACACCCCACGTAGACATTGCTAAAAATGCAATTTCCGTAATGTTTATAGTTTATAGTGGATACAATATTTTTACTTATTTGAAAACCTAAATAATCAAATTTAATTTTTAAATTACACTTACCAAAATGTAATAACACCAAAACTTTTATAAATAACTTCTTTTAAGTTATTTTATGTGGTTAATAAAATTTCAATATTTGATTCTTTTTTTTTTTTTTTTTTTTTTTTATTTTAATATATGTAACTCTGCTTTGCACATTTTATAATCTGGCAATCAAACCAGTCAGGAAGCAGAAAATATTGTTTAAGGGCACAGTCAAAGAAGGGCTCATAGGGCTTAATCCCTCCCCATTTAAATAAAAACATTTAAGTTACAGGAGTTGTTAAAAATCTATTTTCTGTCTTAAATGTTTGCTTATTCATCTCTTACAGAAAAAAAATTGTAATATTAATGAAAGTTATAGTAATCATGAAACAAGTAAATCTGCAGATCAGTGGCCTAACGAATCAGTTCTACAGTTTTATTTTGAAATAATTTTATTTAGTATTTAAAATATCCTACTCACAGTATAATTTTTTTTCATATTTGTAATATTAATTATTTCAAGTAATATATGAAGTAGTCTCTGGAAGTTTAATTGTTAAAAATAGTGAGACGAAACTATATACAAATACTCCAAAACTTTTTTTCTTCTAATTATTACCTTTTAAATCCCCCACTGTCTCAATAATTTGATAGCTGTCTGATATTTCGTATTTTAAACTATCCATCTATAATAATTAAAATATTGATCTTCTGATAATTACAATAATTGATGCAAACAGTGAATGATTATCACAAATATTTTATTAATTACTGGTATCCAGATTTGTTAAATTTATTTGAAAATAACTATTTTGTTTCATTAGTATGCTTTCATTAAATTCTGGTTCATAAAAATAATTATATTTATTACTTTTTATGTGGTGTCCATTACTGACATTTTAGGTATATTTTGATATATTTCTGTTATTTACAATTAAATTTTGATTCATATTAGGAAATGAGACTATGAGAATGGTTAAATATTGTTGATAGATTAATATAATATTGAAAAAACTGGAATATAATAAATAAAACTATTAATTAAAAAACAAGTTTTATAGAAATTCCTTAAGGGTGTCCATTACTGGCACATCTACCCTATATTGCATAAATCTGACTGTGCAATTCATATATGTTAGTTAAAAAGTTAAATCATCAAGAATGTGGTTCTTATAAAGGTATTAATATTTCTGAATGGCTTTGTTAAATGTGAATTACTAAAAGGATTTGTCCAGTTATGTAGTTAATTCAACAACATATCGAGGGAGAGGGTGTTAAATGCACGTGATCCCGTACTCATTTCATCTTTAATATAGATATCGAGAAAAACATAATTTTGATCTTCATATAATGTCAAAGATATTCATGAGAATTTACTTTTAAAATTAATGCTTTGCTTGTTTGGATTGGGTTGTCGTTTGGCCATGGAGGAAGGAAGAGGATACCTCTCCTATTTTATGGCAGCTATTTATAATGGTAAAGAATGAAGCTAATGTTAATGTTCTGTTTTAAAACGTTTTGCTCTCGCCCATAATTAAAATATTTTACACCAATGATAAAGTGATAGATTTTTTCCTCTTACTTGCATAGCTATGTGTCAGTGCCAGGGTTCGTAGATATCATGATTTTTTTAAAAAATATCTTGTAATTTTTATGTATCTGATATTTTAAAAATAGTCCAATTACTGCTAATTATAAATATTTTTAGTTTAGCATAAATTAGAAACTAAAACATACATAGTTTTAGTACATGACATGAAAACTTAATAAAACATTATTCTATTTTTTTTTTTTTTTTTTTTTTTTTAAACCTACATAACAAAAATTGAAACAATTTGCTTCAATATATTCATCAAAACACAAGTGATTCAGTATCAAATATTAAGAAAATTTTTGTTTTTTATAGCAACAAAATTTTAAATGCAAAATACTTTTTTTTTTTTAATTGAAAAAATTTAATATAAATGTAAGCTTATCTGATTTTTCATTCACTAAAATTTTTCAGCACCTGTCTATTATCCCGTCGACCACTTTTCGTAACAAAAAACTATCGCCAAACTGTAAGATTAAACGCCAAAAATGCACCCTCATTTAATTGATGTCAGAAGCATTATATGTTTTTATGTCATCCAGTGATTTTTAATTGGACATTTACATGTATTTTTCATTATGTTTTACTGATTTATTAGTTATTTCATTAATTAAAATAACGATTGTCCTTAAATTCTTTTATTTATTTATTTATTTCGATATTCCAATGGCAACGTTCTCCCATTTATTTGGCGTTACAGTTTGGCGATAGTTTTTTGTTATGAAAAGTGGTCGACGGGATAATAAAGAAGTACCAATTTTTCATAGTTTAAACTGAACAATAAACAAATCAGAAAATATTTTTTCTAATGAATTAGATAGTTTATATCTTTCAACAATTGTTCTAAGTTAATATTGTCACATATGATTATTGCTTTGGCATTTAAAAATCTAGGTTCAAACATAAAGCCTGGAAAAGTTTTTTAAGAGAGGAGGAGGGGGGAGGCAGAATTAAAAAGTCATTGCAAGAGAGGGGGGAGAGGCAAAAGTATTTGCCTCTTGCAAATATTTTCCTTTAAAACACAGATTCTTGATCAGCACTATAGAATTTAATTAATACTGTTCTATTTTTGTAGTTTTATCTTTATATTCATTTGGCAAATTTTACAAAAATGTTAATATACTTACTTTTCAAGTGCTCTAATTAATTATATTTATAAAAAAGGCTATGATGTCTTACATTCATGCACCAATTTTTTCTTTTTTTTTTTAATCCTTTATAAAAAAGGAAAAATATCGCCAAATTTCGAGGATTTTTTCCTTTAATGGTAACCTGGCTATTGTATTAAGTTATTTGTTTGGTGCGGGTTTGGAAATCACGCCAATCAAAAAGTCGCCAAACATCTGTGTGTGAGTGTAACACTTCTGTTCCATAAAAAATCTAGTCTATCAATGTAAAGTATTGATTGTAAGTTAGTAATGTTACAAGATTAAAAAAAAAATCTAAATTTCTCTCTCTTATACAAAGTTTATTTTGAAATTCTTAAAATGAATCATTTTTGAACAAATTTTATTTTTTTTTAGTGTCATTTACACTGAGTAAATTGTCAGCTATTTATGGTCAAAAAGGAGCTCAGATTTCTAATAAATCAAAATATTATATTGTATGTAAGCTTTTAAAATACTTTGTTTATTTAGATTTATTCTCTGTTTCATGAAATTCTTAAACAAATTGGGAAAGAAACACAAGGTATGTTTACATTTAGAGGAAATATTTATTAGAAAATTTGACTATTGCCTACAAAATGCTGAACAGTTATATAATTTTTATGTCACAAATTTGAATTATTAAACTTACTTCAACTCATTACTAGAAGTAAGGGAAGGAATTGTGTAATATTTTTAAATAAAAAAACAGGGACCGCATAATGCATTCTCCACCCTTCCAAATATCTGAAGAGTGACAATAAAGATTTCAATTTTGTCAGAATATGTGCCAAATGTTTTTTCTGTGGGGGTGGGGGGGGGTGGGGGGGGGGTAAATAATCATTTTAGAAGTAAGAGCAAATGTTACCCATAGAATTAAAACTTAAAATTACTTAACCATCATTTAAAATTAGTAAACATGGGTTTAATGTGTCCTATGACATTAGCATATATTGAAAAGTGATTTTGCTAGTAAATTATCACTAAGACTAATGAGTCATTTAAAAGGGAAAAAATCTAAATAAATTCCTATAATAGTGAACGAGAGATATAAAGATTTTTGCATCAATTGTGCTTTTGAATGTTGGAACACAATGAAAAATGCATATTTGTGTGCTATATAAAATATTTTTCATTAATGAAGCTCTTTGTTATACATTTACATTATTTTTGAGTACCGTAATTTCGGGAGTAAGCGCCGCGGCGCATACGTGTTTGAAAGTTCAAAATATCGGCGATGCGGCGCATACGCAAGGGCGGCGGGTACAATGATTTTTTTCCTCAACATAGCAAAATCTGGATATTGTGAAAAACAAGCCTTCATTTCAGGTTTTTTTTTTTTAGTCTTACTGCCTCAAATACACTTGTAAACACATAGATTCATTAACATTCATTCCTATTTCACCTTTATTTACATTCATTTAATCTCAGTATAAAGTTCATAAACAGTACATAGTATCACAATATATCTTTATTATAAAAACATAATTACTATAGTCAAAATATATTTAACTCACCCATACTTCTCTATTTTCTGTTCAATATTAATAGCTTACTCTTTAAAAGTATTTATTGTATACTTTACAATAGTTGATAAATTATATTTATTTCATAAGCACACCGCGTACGGCGATATTCAATTAAAACGATAATCGAATAATCGATTGGCGTAGTACGTATTTTTTTTCCTATTGTATTTTAAGATAACCTGTGTTTAAATATTAATAGCTCACTCTTTAAAAGTATTTCTTGTATACTTTACAATAGTTGATAAATTATTTTTATTTCATAAGCACACCGCATACGGCGATATTCGATTAAAATGATAATCGATTGGCGTAGTACGTATTTTTTTTCCTATTGTATTTTAAGATAACCTGTGTTTTATTGTTAATTCATATATCTTGTAAGATTTTATCGCTATTCTTGTTACTTTTAATCCAATTTTGCCGATCGTTTTTTATTGTGACTATTTCATTTTGACCGATTTTTCAATGATGTGGCGCTTACGTGTTTGTTTTTTTTTACCGATTTTTCAATGATACGGCGCATATTCCCGAAAATACGGTACTTTATTAAGCTGATTCTCTTTTTCTTTAGAATGTTGTTCTTACATTTTTTTTTTTCTGTGATTAAAAATTTATATCCATTACAAGTGCATATTTATAATTATTGTATAAGTGCATAGTTATAATTATATAATGATTGCATTGTCTAGCAATTAAAATTCAATAAAAATTATGAATGACAAATGGGCATATTCTGTTGAGTGAAAGGACACTTTTCAATGGAGAGCCAAATCCGGTCATGCGCATTATAGGTCCCTGAGGGCTCGGCGTGCTAGGTGCACCGGGCGGTGCAGCCTATCTCATTTATCATTTGTCAGTTCTGAGGAATGGGGATTTCAACTCTAAACCCTTAATAAGTATTAAATCTTAAAAAGTGCCAAATTAACATATTAATAGATTTTTTGGAGGACAAACCTATATTGCAACCACGAAATTAGGCATAATTATTAAGACAAACATTGGATGCTTATTAAAGAGTGTTTTTAAACAAACTATTTCTACTTTTATGCTTATTACATTCAAGCTAGAAATTCAGACAGGCTTTTTAAAAAAATTGCAGCACATGTTAGTTTATATTGAGGAACTCCCAAAAATTTTTAAGAACTAAGAACAAAATCGTTTTTTAAAACATTGGTTTCTTTGGGTTTTATTTCTTTTTTTTTTAAACCCTGATTTAAGATAATCTGAAATATCAATAATATCCAAAAGAGGGTCTGATGGCAATTAATTTTAGTTAAAAGAAATCTTCATTTTAAACTAATATTAGTGTCACTGTGTAATAATGCACATAAATTTTCTTATTATAGTTACATTTTTATTATTATTATAATTTGGTATATGTGTTCATGCTCATAAGTTATAATATAGGGAATTCTGTTTTTCAGTTTATTTTTTCATTTAAAAAAAAATCAGTTTTTCTTTTAATTTTTTTTCTAGGTCGCATATTTTGATGCAGAAGAGAAAGCACATGTCGAGTAGGTTTTGTGGAGACATTGCTTGTACTATAGATGACTTCTTTCATGAAATTGCTTTTTTGATGCAAGTTATGGCTGTTTACAATAGACTGCATACTATGTTTTATTTATTTTCTTATTTTCAACTTTTTCACCCTCTCATTTATGGATAGTACACATATTAATTCTACTTTCTTCTATTTGTGTTTTCTTGCTATACATTTGGAATAGAAAAGTACTATCCACTGTTTTTATATATATGCATGTTCTAATAATATAAATAAATATTTATCAAGATATCTTGTGTTTTGTATATTTTGTAAGATTGGAGACTTGTTTTTTTTTTTTTTTTTTTTTTTTTCAGGTAACATAAGATATTTTTTTGGATATATATATATATATATATATATATATTTTTTTTTTTTTCCTTGCTTAGCTGGCTGCCACTTTATAATAAAGTGATACAATGAAAAATGCTCAACTTTAAAATCTTAGAACAAGCTGTAAAAATTTAGCAATGTTTAATTTTTTTGCATTTTTTTTTAGATTGATATAGAGAAAATTCCAGAAAAGGTTTTTTTAGAGGACAGCACAATATAGCCTATCAAACTTTTTAAAACTTTTATTTATTTTTTGCCTTCAAAATAACCATCAGTTTTAATGTTTTTGTTTCACCTAATATTTTCCTATATCATTTTTATTGCTGTTTACAACTGTTTTTTATCTAGAGTCATTCCATGTCAAATCAACCAGTGACTTAACTTGACCATTTTAGATTTTGATGAAACTTACAGGAATCGTTCTCCCTGATGATACAAATGAGAATATACTTTTATAACTTTTTATCTCAGTAAATTTTCATACAATTAATTTTTTTATTTCGAAAAGTCATCATTTTTTAGCTTGTATAAATGTTTTCAATTTTGAATTTCTCAAGTTCTATCAGGCGTATAGAGTTGTTTGACCCCTCATTTTAAAGAGAATTTCATAAGGTTTAATTTGATATGCAAGTTGACTGTGCTTGGTTTTAAATAAGTTAATTTAATTAAATTAAAAAAAATTAAAATAGTGTTTTTTTTTATTTGAAAAATTATGTTTTTTGTAATATTATAATCTTTAAATTCTGAAAGTTTTAGAATGGGATCTCAATGGGATCAGCAGTTATGTTAAAAAAAACTAAACACCAATTGGGGCTGATATTTAAAGTTGGCACCTCGCCAACTTTATGATTGTGCTAAAGAGATCATTGTTTTATTCATTTTAAACATTATATTTTTATATAACTGCTGATCCCATTGAGATCCCACTCTAAAACTTTCAGAATTTAAAGATTATAATATTACAAAAAAAATATTTAAAAAAAAAAAAAAACACTTAAAATTTTTTTAATTAAATAAAATTAACTTTTTAAAAATCACGCACAGTCAACTTGCATATCAAATTAAACCTTATGAAATTCTCTTTAAAATGAGGTGTCAAACAACTCTCTACGCCTGATAGAACTTGAGAAATTTAAAATTTGTAATGTTTATACAAGCCAAAAAATCATGATTTTTTTTAAATTAAAAAAATTAATTGTATGAAAATTTACTGAGATAAAAAAATTATAAAAGTATATTCTCATTTCTATCATCAGGGAGAATGATTCCTGAAGGTTTCATTAAAATCTGAAATGGTCAGGTTGAATATTGAAAATTTTTGGTTGATTTGACCCCTATATTTTCAAAATTTCTCATACTGAAACCTGATCGATTGATTCTATTCACTTATGTTAAAAAGTGGCTAAATTAGAAAAATATTTCAACGTGTTACAGGATTAGAAATTGAGAATTCTAAGTAAGGTGTCAAATGACACCTGCAATTTTTTTCGTAGGTGTCAAGTTGCATATCATGGTTGCAATTTTATGTTATATCATATTTTCTCATTTCTTTTCGAACCCATGTTAACAATAATATTGTAATTATCTTTATGTGTTAAGGGCGAGGGAGCTCTACATATTAAACATTTTATCTCTGTGTTAATCACTAAAACAAAATAAAATCTGGCTTTCTATAAAATTGTAAAACAGCATTAAACTACAATATTTTAGATTATCAAGCAATTATATCCATAGAAAGAAAATTTGAACTTTTAGATACAACCAGGTATAAGCTTAATTAATATATATATGTATCCTATGACTGAAAGTACATCAGAAAATGAAAAAAAAAAAAAGCAAATAAATGAACTATTGGATACCAATTAATGTATATTTGTATGGCATTTAAAGATATTGATTTCTATATAAATATTTTTTTTTTTAAGGGAAAACACTGAAATTTTAAAACATTCTTTATACAGTATCTTATTTTAGGAGAAAATAAGGAAGGAGAAATATTAAATAATAAAAAAAATCATATATTAAATAACACGAAAATAGAATTTGAAAAAATTGGAATAATAGCATCTGTTAAAAAAAAAAAAAAAAAAAAAAAAAAGGCTAGGAGTCGAATTTGACGACCAGGTATAATTTTGTGGTCGTCAAATGCAATAATTTAGTTGCATTTGGCGACTAACGACCACTAATTTCTAACCCTGACGTGTTATGATTTTAACGTAAAATGCATCTTGAGTATATTTAATGTAAAATATGGTCTGTGTGTGTGTGGTAGTATTAGAATTTTGACCTAAGTGCAAAGTTCTCTATGATAATTTTCTATCTATTATTTCTTCATTTCTTAATCTTTATTGGAGGAGAATTATTTCACTGTGCCTGCCTTTTTATGTGTGTTGTCGACAAAATTTATTTATAAATTTAATACAATATATTTAAATTTTATTTACTGATGTTTTTGTTTTATTTTACTTATGCATTTTGTATGTTTCGCCCTTTTCATCTACCATAGAAAAGAATCCCCCCTTCCCTTCCAAAAGAAAAAGTTTAGCAATAATTCGGTACTTCTCTATTATCCCGTCAACCACTTTTCATAACAAAAAACTATCGCCAAATTGCAAGATTAAACGCCAAAAATGCAATCCCATTTACTTGATGTCAGAAGCATTATACGTGTTTGTTATGTCATCAAGTGGTTTCTAATTCGACATTTACGTGTATTTTTCATTATGTTTTACTGATTTATTAGTTATTTCATTAATTAAAATAACAATTGTGTCCTTAAATTTTTATATTTTATTTATTTTGATATTCCAGTGGCAACGTTCTCCCGTTTATTTGGCATTACAGTTTGGATAGTTTTTTGTTATGAAAAGTGGTCAGTGGGATAATAGAGAAGTACCAATCATTCTTTAATTTGGTAAAGAAGAAATCTCTGATTTAAAAATTTAGCAACTTCTTGACAAAACATTTTGTAAGTTTTATACTGAAACACTGTATAATCTTTAAGAGATGGTAGAGTACAATGAACCAAATAATTTTATTTATAGGAAACCAGCATCACAATCCACTCATTCAGTCAAAATTACATAGTGCTTTACTTCAATCTAAGTTCAGAATTTTTGCTCATAACTGTAACAATAATGAAAATATTTTAACTCTATTTACAACCGAATTAATTTGTTGTGTGCAAAATATGACAAAATCAGGAAGAATGGTATACATACACAGTAATTCGTTCAGTGCACATGTAATTTCAATTGTTTTCTGAAAAGTGATCATCTAATTTAACTCTCATTGGATGCAAAAGGTTGCCACTTCCACCACATGAAATGAGACAATATCACAAGATGAGCTGAAAGTGGCCACTCTTCAAACACAAGAAATAGCTCGACGCATGGTGGACTGTACGAAACACTTTTTATTATTATTTACTTCTCATTAAACTAAAAAATGCAATCAACATTAAGAGCATGATCACCACGGCTCCTTTCTACACAAATTTTGGAGCAACACTGCCCACTCATTAACTCTTTTTTTTATAGGTGGCGCTGCTACAACAGCGGTTGCGTCTTGGTATGGAACAGCCACCATCTGCATCCAATCAGCATTATATTAGACAATCCACTTTTAGGAGTGAAGTTGACATTACAATGACGGAACTGATATATTGTGCACTTCTAGCACTTTTAATTATTATAGCATTTTGTACACAACAGGTTAATTTTGTTCGAAATAACATTACAATATTTTCATTATTGTTAAAGTTATTACCAAAAATCCCAACTTAGATTGAAGTGAAACACCCTGTAGTTTTGACTGAATGAATCGATTGCGATCTTTGATTTCCTGTAAAAAAATTATCTGTTGTAGTGTGCTTTACCACCTCTTAAAGTTTATAATCATTATAATTATACTGAAATTCCTTATATAACATATAGGTTACATCTCTAGAGGAGAAATATAATGTTTAAATTTCAGTGCATGAAATATGGATTGTATGAAAACCATGAAGCTGGAAGAATAATTTTGTCTTTTGAAATATTTGAAGAGCACTGAAGAGCATTTTCTAAACTTCCTAAGACCTTTTTTTAAACCCATACTCCCTGCGCTAATACCCCTCCTCTTCACAAACCTGCAGAAATGGAAAGTACTTATCTTCAGACCCCAAAAAGAAGTTAGTTCTGGCCCAGAGGAAAAAGTATTTAATTATATTTTCAAAAGAACATTGAAACATGCTGACATGGAATCGCAAGAGGCCGAAAGAAAATTGCATTTCAGACAGGATTACGCCTTTCCAAGTGCCCCACCATTTATAAATAATAGTATTCCTTTTTACTGGGACCAAGCAATTTTTCCACTTAGGACGAGATTTCACTCTAGGCAAATTCCATTTTCATTGACTTTACTGTATTACCTTATTTTGTCAAGTCCATTTGCACAAGGAGCTTTATTTCCCTCCAAAATAAGTGGGAAAATATCTAGAAGGATAGAATGGGCTCTATGTTCTGCTAGGGTTCCTGTTCTCCCAAATTCATATTCTTAAAAGCAGTGCTTAATTTGCACCAGAGTACAGCTCCAGTACTTCTTTATTTTTAGTGAATATTTAAATACTAGCCAGAATTCATGAGAGCTTATAAATATTGTGCACCAAAGGCCGCAGAAACATATAATTATATGTTATGTTTTACTGGTTTGATATTAAAAAAAATCCTTCACAAGAATGATTTTCTAAAAATTGCCCTTATAAATGTTTTTGCTATCGGTTCATTTATTAGATTTTATTATATATATATATATATATATATATATATAATGCATAGCTACCAAACTATTTCAGAATGGTAATCTTCATCTTATTTAATAGCAGATTTCTAAGGTTAAATAAGGAAAAGATTACTATTCAGAAAAAAAAATTATAACAAAAAAAAAAAAACATAATAGTTACAACTATGCTCGTAAGCATAGAGAATATATTCAAATAAATATTAAGACTTTTCTTTTGCTGAAGAAAAAAATGCTTTAAATTTGCAAATGAAGTATGACATACAAATATGCAGAAGAAGGGGCAGGAAGGGAGGGGTACACTACAGTTGTTGATATCAGAGAATATTAAAACTCCAGTATTTCTTTTTGTTAGAAATTAAGCCCTCTTAAAAGAAAGGGAATGTAGCTGAGAAAACTCAAAGACAGTAGAAAATTGGACACACAGTAGTTATGCTAAGTAGCATTAGTGAATGAGTGATTGAATAGTGAATGAAAAATTTAAAGTTGAAATAAAATGCTACATATTAGCAATTATTTTAATAAGGGCTTAAACTTGTAATGATATAAAATAGAAACCTTTAAAATACTAAAACAATCAAATTGCAATCATGCAGTAATTAATTCAGTCGCAAACAGCTTTTATATTTATTTTCTCTCAATACTTTTTTCAAGGATACAGCAGAGGAGGTGAGTCTGCAGCCTTTTCTTGCATATGTCCATGTAAATAGTTTGTGACATGTTTGTGAAAGTTATTACAAAGTGGAAAATTATTTCCGATCATTCCAGTTGTGCTACATATTAGCAAGTCAACAATGTGTGTATGAATTTACAATAAACACCTTTATTCCTGAGGGGAGAAAGATCATATCTTTTTTTTAAGGCTATATCAGCATTTCCAATTAGCCTTCTCTCATGTAAAAATAAATTGCAGAAGAACATAAATTATGGTAAATTTAGCATCAAGTTTTACCTTTTAACTCAAAAATGTTTGTAGGGGAAGAAGTCAAAAGTGTTAATGTCACCTGCTATTAAAATAAAAACCCTGCATTAGGCATTTATTTTAAGTTTTATAGATTATGAAACACTTTCCAGCACATCCAGAATTATAGGATGGGCCAAAGTTTATAGGTCTGATTTGTAGAATAAAAATTATTGGTCCGGCTCGGTTCGATATAAAAGTAAAATGTTCGGTCCGGGTCGACCGAATTTCTAGAAAATGTGCTGATATTTTTGAATCAATTTTATCCTACTATTACAATTATTCAACAAGAACGAAAAATCATGCGTCAAGCATAGATTATGTAGCACTTTCCAACGCTTCCAAAATAATTTTACAAATCATACCGTTTAATAAGCTAAAAGATAACTTCTAAGTAAACAATTTGGAAAACGCATAACATATTTAAAAACATAATTTCAGGAATTTCCAACATATACAATATTCGGAAAAATATCCGAATACTTTTATTCAGCCCTGTATAGGATATATAGAATTGTATATATACTACATAGGATGCTAAATTTTAGTTCAGTTAGGAAACGTGTAGCACATTTTAAAATTCTCCGTCTGGAGTTTGTCAATAAACAGAAATGTGTTCGCGAACTTTTGTGCTGCCCTGTATAGGATCTACAGAATTTATACACACCACCTAATAGACAAAAAGCAAGTTAACATTAAAATCGCGTTCAGTAACTTAAAACGCACTTCCAGAAATTATTGTTAACAGACAGTAGATAATTCTTTTGCGTGTCCCTGTAAATGCACGATGACTGCTATACACACAATATTCCGTAGTAAAGTCTCTTGTAATGCACCTTAGTGATCTATATAAATTTCAATGCGTTTAAAATAGTGAAACATTATTTAAATAAACAGCAAATGATTTTTCCCCATAGACCGCAATGTAACGGAATTCTTTTGAGTGTCCCTGTAAAAAAACTATAAGTGCTACACACTTCCGTTGAAATAGGGAACATGCTATAGATAACGATAATAACATATAAAAATTGCAGAGCAATCCGAGCATATTTACGGGAGTTAGAGCACGGACAGACGGCAGACGGCAGACGGCCAGACGGCCAGACGGCAGACGGCCAGACGGCCAGACAAACCGAAGTCATAAGCACTTTTCAACTAGGTTGGAAAGTGCTAAAAAGCACACTTACTTATGCATAGATTTTATTTTCAGATGACGTTCGAAATTCATGGAATACTGAATAACAACAATATGATTAAAGAAACACTGATTAAAAAAAAAATGATTTAGACAATTACATTCAAATGAAGATTCAGTAAGAAAATCATAAATGTAAAGCTCTAGAGAGACAATAATAGATGTTTAAAAATATCTCTAATTTATTAAACCAAATTAAATGTATAATGATTTCGATAAACAAATATAGAACATCACATTAACTTTTACAAAAATAAATCAATAAAATGGCAATCCAACATGGACTCGGAGGAGAGTATGTAGAAGTCTGCACGGGTCAAGGCTGGAAAAAACATCTAGCCCGGACCAAGTCTGCAGAAAAAAAGTAAGGTTCTCCATCCGAGCCTGTGCATATCTATATCCAGAATATCATTACAAAAAAAACTCGTCTAATAAAGTCAAAGAAAATATGTAAGTAGATATTTCAGAAAATGTAAAATAAATTTAAAAACCTGATTTCAGAATTTTCTGTCCATAATGGCAAAAAATAGTCAAATTCTTTTCTGCAGCTCTGTATATGATATGTAGATTTGTACATATACTATATTTTATGGGGGGGGGGGGATTTCAGTTAGAAAATGCATTACACAGTTAAAAATTCACCTTAAGCAATCTCCAGTAATAAGCAGAAATGCACTTGAATTCTTTCGTACAGCCCTGTATATTATTTACAGATTTTTATATACATCACACATTAAGCTAAAATTTAATTCGGGTAAAAAATTCATAATACAACTAAAAATGCAATTCTAGCAATTACTATCCATAGATGACAATGTATATAGTTCTTTGCGTGTCCTATATATGAATTTATTTACATTGTACAAACATCTCTTAGTATTCAAAAATGATTCAACAGGAAAATGCATAACACAAGTGAAAAACATCCTTAAAGCGGTATTCAAAAAAAATATTTTTCCACGCTCAACAACTCAAAATTTTGAGACACATTTACAGACTCATTTTTTAAAATAAAAACATCAAACTTGGCGACGTGATTTATGAAGAGATTTATAAAGGCCCCATGTTTTTATTTTTCGTTCAGTTAATTAGAAATTGATTTGCAAACAATTATTTTCACAGTACGATAATTTTTTTTTGTTTCCAGCACTATCGCTTCCGGAAATTCGGTTCAAAATGTCCACTTTGACAGCATTTTTTGAAATATATTCTACCTTTATCAAAAAATCGAGACAATACGGACATTATAAAGTTTCTGAATAAGAGAACCTGCAATTGGATGCATTTTAGAGCAAAAATGAATTTAAGAATGTGTCTCAAAATAAGCATTTTCTATTTGAATACACACTTAAGCAATTCCACACTAATAAACAGTAATATTTACAAGTTCTTTTTTGAAGCCGTGTATAGGGTACATAAAATTTATACACATCACGTTACCTGTGTTATACACCTACCATGTAATATGCAGATAGTTAGTTGAACTTAAAAATGCATACCACAACTATTAACATTTATTTTTCACTAGCTGACCCACCTGGCGTTACCTGGGCCCGGGATAATAAATTAAAACAAACCTCAAATTTATATGATTTTATATCTTTAACCTTATTTTGTATGAAATAATTTTTTTAATGATTTTTAAAACAATAAGGCTCATTTATTCATCAACAAAGTAGTGTAATTATGATCCATATTATTACTCATTGATAAAATTAAAAAATTCATATTTATTTTTTAATAATTTATATTCCATTAAAATATCACTTAACAAATTTTTTTACATTTTTCATGCGTCTACTGGCAGAGGAAAGTGGAACTAAAATCTCTTAGGCGATCGAAATCAAGTCGAATGAGTCAAATCCCATTGTAATCGGGCGCATAGAATGCGAGATAAGAATGTGCCCCGTGGCGGTGGAAGCTGGAGCTAAAATATGCAAGACTATCAAATCAACATCAAGTTGAATGAGCCAAACCCACTCGTAATTGGGCCCATAGAACTCGAGATACTTTGAAATGAAATTTAAAAAAAATCTGAAATTATTATTTGGAAAGAGTAGTATGTACATCTGATAAGTTTACTTTAATGCTATAGAGGGTGATTATCATAAGTTTATTGTAATGTTAAAAAGGGTGATTTTTAAGTTAATTATAATGTTTGGAATCAGTTGCGTTCAAATTAGAAAATTAGTTGCTGAGATACGGAAACTGGACACAGTTAGAGGAAAAAACATGAAGGGGGAGCAGATTTTTCAGTACCCTTCGTTAAATGACTAATTAGGAGGACCACTATACACCTTTAAAGATTGATTCATTTCGTTAAGCTAGGAACTTAATTTCCAATTTCGGTTAGATTATTATTAGAAAATTCTGGTAGCTCTTTTATAGAAATATACCCTGAAGCTGTAAGTGTTGATTATTATGCTAATTTGGCAAAATGAAACTAGTTTGGAGAAGTTTGGAACATTATAAAATAAGTTATGGATATAAGCCACAGTTAGAGAAAAAACGTTATGGCGAAGTACTCAACCACAAATCCCTAATTTTGATCCAATCCGAAGTTGCGTTTTCGTTCATAACTTTAACAGTAGTGAAGATATTTTAACGAAATCTTTACGATTCATACAAAGATGAGTCTTTTGCGAATTTTGTTAAAATATCTTCACAACTGTGAAAGGTATGAATGAAAATGCAATTTCGGATTGGCGTGAGATGCCCTGTAATTTTGACTAAATAAATGAATATTTGACCCTGGTTTCCTATACAATAAATGTTTTTTACAGTACTGTAACGATCCTATTTCTCTAAATCCTGGTCTCATTTTTGCGATTTTGATGAGTTTTTAATTAATATCTATGCTAATTTTCAAAATATTACAATTATGATTCTCAGGTGCACCAGGACAGGTTTTGTACTATCCTCACCTAAATTTTTTTACTTCTAGCTGTGCTAGATTTTCCTTGCCATCGGACACACACATACAAAGCAAAACTTTCTTTTATTAGTATAGATTTACAGGGACACAAAAAGAATGAACTGTGTTTTTATTATGTTTTTAATTGTGTAACATCATTAAAATACAGTACAAATGTTTTTTGTCCATGGACTATTATGTAACAGGATTCTTTAGTATGATCCTGTAAAAGCGTGATAAATGCTTTCCACACTATATATTCTGTAGAAAGCATGTTTCGGTGCACCTCAGAAATACATATCAATTTCGTGTTGTTTGAAATGGTGTAGCATCATTAAAATACGCTGCAAGCTATTTTTCCCAATAGACTATAATATAATGGAATTATTTTGTGTCTATTTTTAGAGTCTTGCTTGGGTCGGGTTATATCCAGACCGAACCCAAAAATTCTATTTCAAGTTAACCCAAAACCTGAAATAAAAGATAATAAATCCATATTTTAAAATAATTAAGGAAAATACAGTTATAACTAATGTCAATTTTATCTTTTATGTGGAAAAATGAACATGTATATATATATATATATATATATATGTACTCATTAATGTTCAAAATATATAGTATTTTTCATTGGAAAAAATATTCTAGATTTTTTTGAAAAATTGAGTAAACTTAAACCCGACCACAAGAATCAATTCCTAAGCCGAAACCGAAACAATTACAGTAAAAATTAGCATCAACCCGACCTACGGATTGGGTCGAATAAAATCAGGTTACCCGATTTGATGCAGGACTCTAATCCCTATAAACGGACTTTAAATACGGCACACTTCATTTTCAAGAGAGATAATGCTACAGCAAAGCTCAATAACATATTTAAATTACATGGCAACTGGACTGTGTTTATGGGAATTAAAGTGTGGACAGGAAACCAAAGTTGTAAACATTTTTCAGCTATATTATGTTGACTATTATTGATGTTAGAAAGTCTTAAAAAGATATACAAATATTAATTATTTTAAAACAAAATAACTTTGAAAAATATACATTTTTTTAAAGCTAGTATTTGAAAATATTCTGAGAAGTACTAAAAAAGCCTTCAAAGGCCGTCATTTGGGTAGAGTACTGCATGGCTCGAGTTACTCAATTTTCCCTGAACTCGACCCGGGGTTCGGGTTCACTTAAAAAGTTCCTTGTATGGGTCTTTTTCAAATTTAGTTTAGATATTTTCGGGTCTGATTCAGGTGAAAGTTTTAAACACTGGATGTATTTCAAAAGAAAGTCCTGAATATCAGGTAGCTTTCAATACAAAAAAGTATAAAGCTACCTATTGCAGCCGTTCGGAGGAAAGCAGTTCCGGAAAATTTCGATATATTTTCACCGATCATGATCCCCAGACCCCAAAACCACCCTCCACTCAAATGTTGATTTATATATTATATATATATATATATATATATATATATATATATCTGACCTATGTCATACGATAACGCCCGTATTTATGAATCGATTTTGATGAAACTAACTGTGTGTATTGAGGTCACTAATGTCTCGACCGAGTTCGTTGGCCAGCTTGGTCCGCCATTTTGTTTCAAGATGGCGGCCATTTAAAACTAAAATAAATATACAAAAAAAAATAAAAATTCAAATTTATTTTTTAATTACGTGTTAGGCCTTAATACAAGGATTCCAGAGCATTTTTTGGTTTACCTCTATCTTAAAAAATGGTTGAGATAGAGCAGTTTGAAATTCTAGGGTGGCTGACATTCTGAAACAAAACAGCACATTAACGCGATTACTCGCAAATTGTTTTCTTTCATTGTTGTAATAATTTTCCCAATCATACGCATAAAACTATATATTCATATCCGTTAGCGCCAAATTCTCGCCAAAATTGGCGACATTTGGCGAAATATTGCCAAATTTGGCGACCAAAATAAATCTTCATAAATGAAGGCAATTTGGCTATTGCTCAATAATTTGGCGAATTTCTTATTCAAATTCAGTATTAACGAATCTTTTGTAAACGTTTCTTTGCATTTTAGCTTGCTGTTTTCGTGTAACATTAGCTAAAATTTTAAAACGAAGATATAGGAAAGCTACCTTTTCCTCTCGGTACAGGCCGGAAGGACTTTTTTTAATAAGATGGATATTAATGAGTGTGTATGTGTTCATTTTTATTAAAAAATAAATAAAATTGATATTAGAGATATAATTATAAACTACATTTTCATAATTGTATTAAAATATAGATTCATTTTTTTCACTTTAGGTTTGGGGTTGACTTTAAGCAGAATTTCCGGGTTCGAGTCGTGCAGGACTCCACCTTCGGACCCTGCGTTGATAGTACTGCTGTACACGCCATTAGAGTAAAATGACACAAATCACATTTAAATACGTTAATTAGGTCAAAAGATATAACGGTCTTTATGTTGCACTGTCTATAGTTGCCACATCTTCTTTCACAATTTAAATGCATTTATCTAAAAATTAATTTATAAAAATCTATCATATTTTTTTAATTGATATTTCTATATTTTCATGAAGTATAAAGTTATGAAACTGCATAATATTTTCAATTATATACTCTTTAAACTGTTTTTGAGATTTTAAGAGAAACTTTTGAAAATATGATTCTCATCGTAGTGACAGACAGTATACATAAAAATAAATCGATCAAGTGCGAGTATAACTCGCGCTCAAAGTGTTCCATACATTGAATTTATTAATTACACTCTTACAACCCCAATTTTTTTAAAGACAAGTAATTTAATTAATATCTCGGCTAATTACCAAATTTATTTATTTTTTGAAAATCATTATTAACTATCCTTGGATGATTCTGCATCGATAAGTACCTTAAGCGCAACTCCCTTGCGGGCCGCCCAAAAAGTAAAGTTTGTGTGTAACGGAAAAATGCGTTTTTCTCAAAAACTATCTGACCTAGGAAAATCGCTATAGTTTTCCTTAAAGATTTGAATAAATTCCTACTACCCCTATTTTTTTCAAAATTTTATTTTCACTAGATTCGGAAATAGGGGTGTGGGGGACATATTTTTGCAGTACATTTTCGACGATATCTCTGAAAATATAATACCTAAAATTAAAACAAATGTATTTTTGAGTTCGGAGTTACGAAGTCTTTCACACAATATTAAAAAAAAAAAAGTAATTTAATTACCTTCCCTAAAATTTTCCTAAATATATTTGTGAATGGCTAAGGCTAATAAGCAGTGTTGAATTCAGACACTTTTCTGCGGGAGGGATTTCTGTGGCTCCGATGGGGGGGGGGGGGGGGAATTGTACTTTTTTAACCATTAAAAGCATAAGATCTCAAATCTTCCGGAAGGGGGGTATTCTGAATTTAACACTGATCAATAGGCTTTATGACTTTTTCAAGTTTGAACATTCCCCAGTTTACCAGAAAAACTACTGTAACAAACAGACACACGAGTGATCTTATAATGGTTCCGTTTTTAATTGACCCTAAGACTCTTCTTAAGAAACCCTAATAACTATTTTCATCTAAATATTGATTGTTTATTTTTTTTAATAATAAATACTTATGTAAATCTCTAAGACACATTCACGTTTATTCTTTTCTTATTTAAAAATTAAAAAATCATGCAAAAAATGTTATTCTTTTCTAGAATAAATATCGAACGAGCTATGCTCGATCAAAATTAGCTTTGAGTTCAAATATCATGACCAAAATGACTCACTAATCAAATTTTCTTGAACATGTGACCAAGGCCAATTGTCTTCTCGTACCCGAAACCCGTAGGATGTAAAATTTAGTCAAAATAGTCTGAGTCGTATTTTAGATAAAATTGGCCCACAGTGACCCAAAAATGACCCACAAATCGAATTTTCTCGGACGTATGATATAGCCCAATGATTTTCTCGTGCCCGCAACTCGTCAGGTGTCAGGTGCAAAATTTAATCAAAATCGCCAGAGCCGCTCTTTAGATAAAATTAATGTGACCCGCGTTGACCCACTAATCGAAAGTTCTCGAACACGTGACCTAGCCCAACAGTCTTCTCGTGCCCGAAATCCATAGGACACAAAATTTAGTCTAAATAGTCTGAGCCGTTCTTTAGATAAAATTAGCTAGACCCACTAATTGAATTTTCTCGGACATGTGACCTAGCCCAATGATTTTCTCATGCCCGAAACTCGTAGGATACAAAATTTAATCAAAATCATTAGAGCCGTTTTTTAGATAAAATTAACTTGACCCGCGTTGACCAAAAAATGACCCACTAATCGAAAATTCTCGAACATGTGACCCAGCCCAATAGTTTTCTCGTGTCCAAAACTCGTCAGATACAAAATTTAATCAAATTGTTAGAGCCGTACTTTAGATAAAATTAACTTGACCCGCGTTGACCCAAAAATGACCCACTAATCTAAAGTTCTCGAACACGGAACCTACCCCAACAGTCTTCTCGTTCCCGAAAACCATAGGATGCAAACTTTCGTCTAAATAGTCTGAGCTGTTTTAAAGTTAAAATTAGCTTGACCCATAGTGACCCACTAATCGAAATATCTCGAACATGTGACCTAGTCCAATGGTCTTCTCGTTCCCTAAAACTGCAGGATACTAAATTTAGTTCAAATCCTCTGAGCCGTTTTTAAGATAAAATTAGCCTGACCACAGTCACCAAAAAATGACCCATTAATCGGATTTTCTCGAGCATGTGACCTAGCCCAATGGTTTTCGCGTGCCCCAAAACCGTAGGATACAAAAATTAGTTTTAAAAGTCTGTGCCATTTTTAAGATAAAAATAGCTTGACCCAAAATGACCCACTAATCGAAATTTTTCGAATATGTAACCTAGCCCAATAGTCTTCTCGTTCCCTAAAACTGTAGGATACTAAATTTAGTTCAAATCCTCTGAGCCGTTTTTAAGATAAAAATAGCTTGACCCATGACCAAAATGACCCACTAACCGAATTTTCTCGAACATGTGACTTAGCCCAACAGCCTTCACCTGCCCGAAAACCATCATAGGATGCAAAATTTTGTTTAAGAGCCTACACTAGTCACGCGAAGAAACGCTCACGCTAATGTTAAGTCTATGGGAATGTTATTGCGCGATTTCTCGCTCGCATTTTAATATTTTTAAATGATTTTTTTTTGCGTAGGATAGCTGACGTCGATCTCTATCGTTGTTAGTTTTTACTTTTTCGATTTTGGCTCCAGTTTTTTTTTTTTTATATAAGGGAACTTTCATTTTCAGAACCGGTTCCAACCGGTTCCAAAATTAAAAATGTCCGCTTATAAAAAAACTTTAACCAAAATAAAAAAAATAAAAAATAACAACGTTGCAGATCGACCTCAGCTATCCTAAGCAAAAAAAATTCTTTAAAAATATTAAAATGCGAGCGAGAAATCGCGGGATAACCTTCCCATAGACTTAACATTAGCGTGAGCGTTTTTTCGCGTGACTAGTGTAGGCTCTTAAATAGTCTGAGCTGTTTTTTAGATAAAATTAGCTTAACCCACAGTGACCCCAAAATGACCCACTAATCGAATTTTCTCGGACATGTGACCTAGCCCAATGATTTTCTCGTGCCCGAAACTCGTAGGATACAAAATTTAATCAAAATCGTTAGAGCCGTTTTTTAGATAAATTTTACTTGATCCGCGATGACCCAAAAATGATCCACTAATCTAAAGTTCTCGAACATGTGACCCAGCTCAATAGTCTTCTCGTGCCCGAAAATTAGTCAAATTCGTTTGAACCGTTTTTTAGATACAAATAGCTTGACCATGACCCATGGTGACCCACTAATCGAATTTTCTGGAACATGTGACCTAGCCCAGTGGTTTTCTGGTACCCCAAAACGGTAGGATACAAAATTTCGTCAAAATCGTTAGAGCCGTTTTTAAGATAAAATTTGTATATATATATATATATATATATATATAAAACCACACATATATACACGCAAGATTTGCTCGTATTAACAATCTGGTGTCCTCTAGATAGTCTGAAACGGTTTTTAAACTCTGCTACACTGAGATTAAAAAGTGAGGGCTAAAAAGGATTAGCCCGATCTCTTAAATGCCATAAAATGCGGCTTTACATCGTTGTAATCGGCGAATAATAAAATATTCTGCTATAGTTGTTACACTGAAACGCACAAATGCAACATCGATCAATTACAAACTCTTTCACAGTTTCATTCGAGATTGCGAAAATATCGCTGCGAACTTTGCGCTTACGCCGAACTTTGCGCTTACGCTCTTTGCGGCACCTCTGAGTACTCGCAGATTTTCATGCGAGATAGCGAAAAACTAGCTGCGAAGTTTTCTCTATTTTACTGATCGAGAAAAGTTAATTGCGAAAATTAACTTTAAACTCCTCCTTCAACTGTCACTCAAGAAGAAAACTGCTGAGCTCAAATAAGCCTGGAGAGATGATACAATTTTCAGTTGCTTTAGGTTGGTGGCGCGTTACGTCTGGGAAATATTTCTACTAAGAAAGGTCATCATTTTTGAGAAATCATCAGTTTTGGATAGTAAATATTTTTATTTTTATCTGCTTTTTACTAGTTTGCTTCTGACAACAATTACACAGACTTGTAAAAAGAGAGTACATTTATAGAGAAAACATGCTAAACGATTACAAAAATGACCGTTTTATGCATTAAACTGTATATTTCAGTATTTAATCAAAAAATTGTAACTGCTTCAATGTGAAACAGTTATCAGCGCACTGACCTATCCGTAATAATTAAAATAAATTATTAAAAATCAAATATTACTTGAAAATTGAATCAGAAAAACTGAATACGGCAGTTTGACGTACACTCCATGTCTATTTTTTAGCTTAGTGCGAAAGGCGGAGTTTATAACTTCACCTGGATAGCATTTTTGCAAAATTTTCGCAGTTACGGAAATAAGCCCCGCCTTGACACCTGTCAAAATTTGTTTACTAATAAACAGCGAATGTTTCGCAAAAATGCAGGCTTCTGAATGGTCAATCTCGTATCGCAAACAGCGCAAAATCTATCTGGATCCCGGCCGTAGCCCTGCTATTAGACGTGTGAGACCAACACCCCCTAGATAAGAAAGCCGTGACAAGCGTCACGAAAAAAGTCATACCAAGCAGGCACGAGGCTAACGAAAAAGAAAGGCTACCGCGGTGCTTTACGCGTATCTTTTTTTACAGACCGCCGGAGTCACGTGATGCTCGAATGCATCAATGCAGGTGTACGAAAAGAGCATCACGTCACTCTAGCGGTTTGTAAAAAAAGATAAGTGGAATGCACCGCGGTAGCCTGTCTTTTTTGTTAGCCTCGAAGTAGGCAAAACAAAGAAAAAAATCCGAACAACTTGCATGTTTCGATTTCATTGGCTTATAAAATTAATAATTATTGTTTACGACTAATGGTTAATAACTCCACGAGCCATCGAAATCGAAACATGAATGTCGTTCGAATTTTTTTCTTTGTTTTGCCTGCTTGGTATGACGTTTTCGTGAAGCGTGTCACGGCTTTCTTATCTAGGGGGCGGTGCTGAGACAAGTTAACAAACATTAGATTGGCGATAATGACGGGTTCGCCAAGATGCTTGGCGATTTGTTTTTGTCCAAAATCGTCTCTACCAATAAATTTTATATCCCACATGTCGCCATTCCCATATTAAGGCACAGTAGTGCCCCTGCCTAGCACATCATTCTGGATAGCAAGATTAGTTAATTTGAGACTAGGGTTTGATTTTGAACTATAGCAGGGCTACATTAGATACCGGGCTAGCTCATTCATTATCATGACGTCACAAATGGTGGCTGGCCGCGACGAAAGACATACAGAGATTGGCGCAAAACGATGAGCGCGTTGCTTTGTACCAATCGCTGGTCGCGGCCAACCACTATTTGTGACGTCATGAGAATAAATGAGCAAGCCCGGTATCTAGTGTTGCCTTGACTATAGCCACAGATTAAATATATTCCACCAGATAGGACACTTCCATAAGCTCAATGGTAACCGAATCGCGACTTCAGAGCCCCTAGTGACAACAGTCGCAAACGTTCCGGCGTGTCGCCACAGGTAGGTATTACTTATCTTATTTGTATGGTATCTATCTTTTTTTTTTATGTAAATGCGTCGCCGCAGTTTGTTATTGTTTAAAACATCAAACATATTTTATTTTATCATACAAATATACATATTTACACGAGTTTCTTACAGATTTACACCTTTTTATTAATAATTTAAACTCAGAAACTGTCGTGTCGATATTAAATAAACAAAACTGCCAACAGGTACATGTGACCGTGACAATCTGACAGTTTATAGATCGCGCACGTGTGCGTTAGTTCTTGACTGTGCTCAGTAGTGGCGCTTGTATCGCGCCGGTTCGGGTTTTCGCTCCACTGTCAAATATGTATGAGTATATTTAATCTGTGGACTATAGCCTCTAGAAGACATACTGTGGCAACCATCGAACTAGAAAACTACTAGAAGTAGCATAAGAAGATACTTTTGTTCTCATTTCGGCCGTGAATTATGGGATTGGGATTCTAGTAAACCTAAAGTGCTTGGCTAAGTTTTGGCGTTTTTTTCCCCCTTGTTCGATGTTTTTTTTTCAACCACGATTAGTTCTGCAAGCCTTCTTTTAAGCACGAGCTCCACAGGTGTCTTTTAAGCCGTTCAGCTTTCAAGTTTGCTTATTTATCTTTATTTTAATTTAAAATTTCTATTTATAAAATTGTAAAAATTGATGTATTTAAAGAGAGAAAGAGTGAAAGTTCTGAAAGTACGGGAGGGGACTCCTAAATTATCCTTCACTGTGCCACTGCTTATCATAAAAACATAGCATAAAGCTTCAACTTTTTTTTTTTGCTGAATGCATCTTTATGCAAGTATTAAGAAAAAGATAAATGTATCAATAATGAGCATAAAATCTTTTCTAATTTAGCTGAAAAGCTAAGTAAACAGATTTAATTTTTTAATTGCACTTACCAGAATGTAATATGAACAGAATTTTTCATATATACCTGGTTTTAATTAATTTCCAAAAATTGAACCAGATTAATTTGTTTTCATAATACTATCTTGCATATTGTCTAATCAACAAATCAAATTCAATACATATATATATAAATTGCTTATATATTTCTACATATTCTGTGATACAACTATAAAGTCAGCCACAAACGGGTGCGGCAGGTGTCAATGTAATAAAAAATATATTTTATACACTGCTATTAAAAAGGTTTGCTCTGGGGCCTTGAACTAAATTTTGCATTCAATGGTTTCCGGGCACGAGAAGACTGTTGGGCTAGGTCACATGTTCGAGAAAATTCAATTAGTGGGTCATTTTGGGTCATTTTGGGTCATGGTCAAGCTAATTGTATCTAAAAAACGGTCCAGACGATTTTGTCGAAATTTTGTATCCGACTATTTTCGGGCACGAGAAGACTATTGGGCTGTGTCACATGTTCGAGAACTTTCGATTAGGGGGTCATTTTTGGGTCAAAGCGGGTCAAATTAATTTTATCTAAAAAAGGCTCTAACGATTTTGATTAAATTTTGTATTTTACGAGTTTCGGGCACGCGAAAATCATTAGACTAGGTCACATGTTCGAGAAAATTCGATTAGTGGGTCATTTCTGGGTCATTGTGGGTCATTATCTAAAAAGCGGCTCAATTTACACTAAATTTTGCATCCTATGGTTTTCCGGCACGAGAAGACTGTTGGGCTAAGTCACATGTTCGAGAAAATTCAATTAGTGGGTCATTTTGGTCATGGGTCATGATATTTGAACTCAAATTTAATTTTGACCGAGCATTGCTCGGTCTTCCCTGCTCGTAAATTATAAATTGAGTATAAATACCTTATCCTATTTTTTCAAGGGCAAATTGAATTTATTCCACATAACATGGAATTGTTACAGTTAAAAGAGCATATTGAGAGAGAAAAAATTTCAATATTCTTTTGTTGTTTTTCGAGCAAAACAATTTTCGTCCAATATAATTTTGAATATGTCCGATAAATTTGTATCTCTGTCTGGGAATTTATAAAAACGTGACAATATTCTTATTGCTTGTCTTTGATTCCAGGGGGTTACACTTCATTAATATCTTGCTGTTGATTGTTTCCTCTGTTTTTTTTTTAAACTTCTTGAATAATTTATAAATGAAATTTAAGTTCCGAAGTTATCAAGTGTCATCTACAACAACAAAGTCGTCCACATTTTCAGAAAAAGGCAAGTCGTCAGATCTTCTGAGACGAGATTCCACTCTGAAATTAGCAGATCTTCTTTATCCTCATCCTGTCCCTGTAGGATTTCACTTGCACTTTCTTCTGCAGAAGAAAAACTGGCAGTCAAAAATGCGTTCTGAATCGTTTTCTCGGTAACTCGTCTTTGTGCTTTATTTAAAAAATGGATTACGTGAAAAACATTTATGCTGAAAACATGAGCTTCGTATAAGCATTCTAAAATGTGCATAAGCACACACTTTCTATAGTTGCTCTTAAGACTTTCTTTAACTGTGTCGATCGCTGTATCTCTCTATGCCATGCGTTTGTGTTAGATAAGGCGCGCTTTACACCAAGGAGACAAGCGACGCGGCACAAGTTGCATGTCTCAGGAAACCGCGAGTCACGACAGATGCAAGTTGCCTTTTCAACATTTTTATCCTCACACCAGAGCGACACGAGCACACGAGATACAAGTGTTTTGGCGCTATCTATTGGCAATTAACCTAACGAAACTTTCTCTTGAGTAGTATTTTAGGTACATTTAAAAAAAAAAGCCGTATAACTTTAAAAATTTATTCAAAGTAAATAAAATGAAAAATATTTTTTTTTCATAAAATTTTAATTTAATATTATCATTTTTTAAAATTTTAGCTTATATCCTCTTAAATTTTGCTTGCATTGTAAATAAAAGGAATATTTCTTTTCAAATGTAATTAAAATATGAGAATATGTAATACCCTTTGCCCAAATTGATAACACTAAATTAAAATTTTACATAAAAAAGGAATAATAATTTTCATTTTATATACAATGAATAAAATTTTAAAGTTATGTGGCTTTTTTTATAGAAATGCACCTAAAATAGAGATGTTTCTTTATGTTAATTGCCGTTAGATGGCGTCAAAACGATATTTTCTTGAGACACAAATAAATGAAAATTGCAGCTTGTAGCTTAGCTGAGAGGAGAGACGAAAGTGCGATGGAAGCAAAAAACACGTGTAACACGTGGGCTCAGTAAAAAAACAATAGGCTACAACTGTAGATTTGTCACACGAAATTAGCTAGCGTTAGGTAAGTATGAGACGAGTCGCAGAAATGTCTCTTGTCTCCTTTGTGCTTGGCGCGCCAAAGAATTAAATATTTAAGAGCCTCCGTGGCTGAGTGGTTCCAATACCATCTTATAGATAACGACTCAGGACAGGCAATACTGGATTGGATAACGTAGTTGTGGATCGGCCAACTATTTAATGTATACATACATCTGCACTGTTACACAATATTACTTTTCTAAATTCATCGAGAGAAATTTAACTTGCGTTTATATATTTTTTTAGTGGTGTAAAAATGTGTTGTACTCAAGTGAAATTATAAAACAATTCAACAAGTAGCCACTTTTGGCATTCCAAAAGATGAAGAATTGAAAAAAGAAATGGATTGCTGTTATTCAGGGAAGTATAATTGTTCCAACAAAACAATCTCGGGATTGTATTTATTGCTGTTTTATGAGTTTAAAAGTTACGTTTTTCATTAACAAAAAGCGAAAATGAAAGAATGATAACTCAATATATTGAGCATGTATAATTAATCGCAATTTCTAAAAAATATATATGAGAGGAAATAGCATGGCAATTTAAAAATATTTGTATTATTTCTTCATGCTATTCAGGTGTAAAAATTAAAATTTAACTTTTAAGTATGAAACTTTACGTGGCAGTGATAAAAATGTGGCAGTGACAAAAAAGTTAAATTTTCTTATGATTTTTGTAAAATAAATAACAAAATTTACTGCAAGAAAATTTTACATTTTTTGCTTCAAATGCTGAAATACACCCTTGTTTTTTCATGGTAATTCTTCCTTTGTTCATAAAATGCATATGATTTACATTCCGAATATATATCAACTGAATAATAAGACAAATTGCTTGGATTATGCTTCAGAGTTATGCTGAATAACTGCAAAAGTTACAGGATTGTTTGGATGCAATCGGCCTAACACTGCTGTTGATCGGCTGATATGCCGTGACATCAAAACTCAGCACTCAGCCATTATCTATAGGAGAGTGTTGGTTGTACAGCGCTGCTTCTTCGCCAGATGTTTTCAACCATGTAGGATGCGTAGTCTCGACTCCCACCGAATGCGTGCTCTTTCTGGATATAAATGCCAGTTCCTTGTGTTGGGAATGTCAATGCTATCAAATTGGCCCTTATGGGGCTAAATCTAGCCTATTTTTTTTCTCGTCTAGCCCCTAAAATGTTGTTTCGGCTCTTATCTCCATATCTAGCACATCTTCACACTGCGTTTTTAGCACATATTCAAAACAGTGCAAAAAAAAAAGGGCTAAAAAGGGAAAAAAGTCTAAATATGTGCAGGAAAGGGCTAAAAAGGAGCTAAATCAGCCCCCTTTTAGCCATTTTTGAACCACTTTTAGCCCTTTTCTTCTTTGATCAGTTTGTAACACTGAGTAAAGCCTGTCTTGTGCTATCTGTTCAAATATGTACCACGTCTCATAAAAGAATCTTTGAGATTAAGTACACGAGTCAGAATATATGTTTAGTCCCCAATTCTACTCAACACAAATGAAATGTTTCATTTCTACTCAGATATGGAAGATAAATGAAAAATTGCAAAAATCGCATTTTTATTTACAGCACTGTTGTAGACTGGGCTAAAAGTGTTTGAAATATTATTAAATGCCATAATCAGTCAAGTAATTGCCGTATAAAAGTGCGGTTTGGATGAAATTGCTTCTCATTATTGAAAATTCTTTTAAGCAAATAAAAAAAATTGTTCCATAAACTGCCCATAGATACTACACGTGCTAAACTACCCAAAAATGCATCAAAAACTTAAGACAAGCAAGCAATTGATCACAGATGGTGCCAGTTATTCCCACATTTAAAATACAATGTTTTGTTTGCTTTTTTATTTTCTTCCATAATTTTTGGTGCTGTAATTAGTGTTGTCAGGTCCACTGCTACAAAAAACGGGGCAGGGACTTCGAAATCGGAACATAAAAATATAATAAATCAATCCTATGGGCGAAACCCGTATACAAGGGAAACCTGTCTTAAACGTAAAATATTCATAGTCCTTACTGAAGGAATATCATACAATTATACTTTTTAAGACGGAAACCTGTCTAAACGCAACCTTTCTCCGATAACTTCAGATTACGTCTTAGTAGGTTTTACCATACTAAATAAATTTGTCTCTGTAGTTTTTTGTATCTATAATAATAAGGAAAGAAGTTAGATTGTGTGTGTGTGCCTGTCCGCTGTGTTCTGAAAAGACCGCTGCACGCAGGGCTACAAAATTTGGCAGGAAGGTACCTCTATGTATGTAGTTATGCACCTGAAAGCCTGATTTTGTTGTTTTTGATGAATTTTTTTTTTTAAATTTTTTATGCAAATATTATCGTTTTTTCACGTTTTGGTTTGATTTTTCTACATTAGTGAAATTAATGCGGTTTCTATAGTTTAGTCCAAAATGCAAATTTTGTCCTCTTTTTAATGAAGTTTATTTGGAATTCGTACAAAGATTTTCGAATTTTTCGCGAATTATTTTTATGCGATTTTTAGAATAATTTCGTGTTTTGCGGCGATTTTTCCACATTAGTCAAAAGAATTCTGTTTCAAACTTTTCGCCTAATATATTAAATTTTGTCCTCATCGATTTTCGGTTTTCTTTTGCGATTTTTATTGGGATTTTTAGCGATTTTAATAGATTTTTTGCGTTCTGTGGCGAATTTTCGACATTTCTAAAAGAATTCCGGTCACAATGGTTTAACTAATTATTGTAAACTTTGTCCTCATCGATTTTTTTTTTTTTTGCGATTTTTATTGGTGCTTTTAGCGATTTTAATCGATTTTTTGCGTTCTGTGGCGAATTTTTGACATTTTTAAAAGAATTCCGGTCACAATGGTTTAGCTAATTATTGTAAATTTTGTCCTCTGCGATTTTTGAATTTTTAGCTATTTTTAATGCGTTTTTCAGCACTTTTTAGCTTTCCGCGGTGACTTTTAGAAATTTGTGAAAGGAATCTGGTTACAATGTTGCAGTTCACTATAGTAAATTTTGTCCTCTTTTCAATAAAGTTTATTCGGAATTTGTACAGCAATTTTTGAATTTTTCACGATTTTTTTTAGCATTCTGCCGTGAATTTTTGACATATGTAAAAGGAATTTGGTTTCAAACATTTAACTTAATGTAGTACATTTTGTTTTCCGCGATTTTTCAATGCGGTTTTTAGCATTTTTTCGCGTTGATTTTTGCATTTGTAAAATAATTCCGGTTACAATGTGCCCACATCAGAAAATTTTGTCCTCTGCGATTTTTGATTTTTTTTTAGCAATTTTTAATAAGAATTTTAGCGTTTTTTTTTTTAAATAGTTTTGCGAAGATTTTTTTACGTTACTAAAAATAATATGGTTTTAATCTTTTAGCACAATATTATAAATTTCTTCCTCTTTTAAATAAAGTTTATTCGGAATTCATACAGCCATCTTTATATTCTTCTAACTGTTTTTATACGATTTTTAGAGTTTTTTCTTGTTTCGCGGTGATCTTTCGACATTCATAAAAAAATCCTGTTTTAATATTTTTGCCCAAAATAGTAAACTTTGTTCTCTGTGACTTTTGAAATACAATTCCGTGACTTTTAGCGTTTTTTCCGATTAGCTGCGATTTTTCTACATTATTTAAAGGAATCCGGTGTCAATCTCTTAGACCAATATAGTAAATTTTGTTCTCTTTCCAATAAAGTTTATTCGGAATTCGTGCAGTAATTTTTTGAGTTTTTTCGCGTTTCGTGCCTTTCTTTTTTTTCTTACGGGACCGAGCAACGCCGGGTAGATTAGCTAGTACTAAATAAATACAATAATCTTATACAGTTAAATGTGTTTTAGGGGCCAATGATTTTATTTCAAGAGGTGAATGATTCTAGCTATGATTTTATATCCTAGTTCCTATGCCTGTAAATAAGACTTAGGTAAATGAATTCAACTGATGTTATTTTGTTTCTAATTATTTGATAATATAGAAGTTTTATGTGATCGAAATATTTTAATTTTCTCTCTATATAATTTAACTCTCTATATAATTTAACTTTCTGGGATCTGCTGCATTTTCATAAAAGTACTTCTAAAACTCATGTTAACTGAAGTTTTCTTTTGGCCCTTTGGGCCTATAACTTTCCTATTCCTTCATTTTAGATATTTCTTAAAACATAAGTTAAAAAACTTAATTTGACTTTGACATATAGAAAAATTCTAACTAAAACAGCGTTAGCTTGTGAATGCATAGAGAGCTTCAATAATACTAATAAGAAAAAGAAGCAGTAATGTATTGTGGTGCTGCCATCTACACGCGGATTTTAGAGATAAAATTGCTACACATTTAGTTTAATAAAATGAGTTGGGACGATAACCAGAGTCATTTTTAAATAAACCTGATTTGGCATTGTTTATAGATAGTTCAGGCTGCGCATTTGTTCACATATTCATAGTTTTCGATGATGATAAGTACCAAAACGTATCTCACAAACTTTCGGCCTATAATCCGCGGCTCAAAAAAATTATTTTTTACCGAAAAGTTTTATTTGAAAAAATGCTAGTTTTTTGAACTCGGAATATACTTGACTTCAATTACTAAATACGATTTCTGGGTCAAAACGGAATTATTTGAGCCGCGAATTATACGCCGAAAAATACGGTACGCCAAAACAATGATTTTTGGCTATTTGTATAGAATTTGGATGCTTTTATAGGATTTTATTATATTCACATATTAACATATTATTAACATTAATATTACCATATTATTTATAATATGCTTTATTCGGAGATGCTTCATTTTTTATAGATTTGAAGTCCACAAGTTATCTTTGAATTTTAGGTTATAAAATAATATTAATAATAATAATAAAAAAAAAATGAAAAGTTCAATATACAGTATATTTTAAAAGTGAGTGGACACTGATAAAATACTGAATTATAAACCAATAGTTAAAAAACATAAAAATAATTGATAATGCTTTCTGATATTTAATAAATCGTTCACATTTTCATCTTTATATGCAATGTATTTTTTTTTTTTTTTAAATAGAAGGAGGTTTAATCCTTAAAGCAACTCATTTGTTTGAATTAAGTAGAAAATCTTGTTACAAAAGTCATTGAGACTGTAAATAAAATTGCATGTTATTATCACAAAAATTAAATGTATTGCATTATTCTGTATAAAATGCAGGTGGAAATTCTATTATAAATCATCTGTTAATGTCATCGAAATATTTTTTCTTGTAATATTGATTATTTTACATTTCATTATTATGGATGCTTCTAAAAATATTTTAATGGGTATTTCGAGAGAAAAAAACAATAACAAATGTTACTAATTTTTTTTCTTTAAAGGGTTCTACAATCTATGACATAGTTAAATGCCGTTTAGTACATCATAGAGATAAAATTTTTCTCAGGTCAGGGAGACTATTCAAATTTACACCTGGATTAATAACCATTATTGTCGGAAATATTTTTTAAAATACAGGAATAAGCTTTCAATAATGTATATAAAAGTTAATATAGACAATTTATTCTACACAGTTGGAATAACTGTGTTAACTATTTAAATTCACATTAGCACATTTTTGGAGATACCTTACATTTTCATTGGATCTCTATATTTTGTATATTACGTCATATTTATCACAGCTGATGTAATCCTGTAATCCATACATTGACAGATGATTTAAGCTCCAGTCTAATGAAAACAAAAATAAATTCTTGACCGATTAAAACAAGTTGGAAATTGTACGTGAAACGTGACAAATGAGGTGCATTCGTACTATAACTAGTTTTACAACGTAAAAAAAAAATCATTGTTATTATTTCAGTGAAATGAATTATATCGTTTGCTATGAACGAAATGAGCATGCCATTTTTTTTTCTTATTATGAATGTCACGTTTACAGATGCGAATTTTTTTTTCGACACCAGACAGCACTGCAAAATTTACCATGGACATCTTTCTTTGCGAATGATTACCTCCATGGTTTAACATTTCTATGACTCACTATGAACGAATCTCTTGTGTTTATTTACTTTAATGGATTCAGATATTCGGATGTTAACCTAATTTCCACTGAAGTTATCTCAGAATCTATGCATTTTTAAATGTAACTCATCTCTCAAAAAAAAAAAAAAAAAAAAAAAAAAAAAAAAAAAAATTGAACGATCTTTCTAAAAATGTAACTTTTATGTAATATTATTCGAAAAAATAATTTTGAATAAAAATGGCAGATTGACATATGAAAAAAGAAGTGGTTACCCGTATTTGTTTTCTTCAGTCACATGACTTGCGCTTTTACTATATAGATTACGTATGATAGGATTTAATAGAATGATGAAAATTTTTATTAATATCTTTTTAAGTTTTGATTCGATTTTCATAAAGTTTGAAATGACTCGACAAAATTCTGAAACGATTCCATATATTAAATTTCAAACCATTCGGTTGGGTAGTTTTTGTGCTGTTATATACGGACGGGCGGACAGGTGGACGCACCAGACGACGACTATAGGTGCTACGTATTTATATAATTACGAACGCACCTAAAAAAATGTTATTTTGGTGCAGTATTTTACGAAAACAGTTCTATTAGATTTAGATCGATGAGTTAAATTTACACTTACTGCTATACATTTTTCTGTAAAGTTAAAGATGACAATGCGTAAGTAAATATTATTGATTAGGAAAGCTTCCTTATTTCCTTCGAGACGAGACACCGGTAATACGACTTTTTATTTTTGATTGGCACTTTTTTGCAATAGTAATCGTCGCTTTATTTAATCGCAGAAATTCTGCGAATAAATAAAACGAAGAATATTCCGTGAAATATCATATACATGACGCTCGTGCCAAATGGGTGAAAACAATACATCCTGTAACAACACAGTATCAGATAACCCTATAGTATGTGTTGGTTAACACGAAAAAAAAAAAAAATCACTCGAACTCGATTATAGCCAGCGTAGATTTTACAATAACTCCGTTTTAACGAGCATTAACGAAAAATAATGGTTGGTGTTGGACTAACGTGAAAATGTTTTGCAGAAAATTTAGTTATCACGAGATAAATTCTGTTATAATGAAGGAATTATTTTTAACTCACAATAAAATTAAAATTTTATTCAGTTGGCTTAAATGAAATATATGTTCTAATATGTGTTTTACGATTTTTTTTTCAGTTGACTTAAATGAAATATGTGTTCTAATACCTCTTCTATAATTTTAATGAAAGCAGACAAAATATCTATGAGATTATCATTTATATGGTCAATTTTAATAACTTATCTTTTTTACAGTAAAGCAAACATATAGTAATATTTTTTACTTTATGAGTTCATTGAATTAAGTAGAAAAAAAAATTCATTATGCGAATGTGACAAACAACAACAACAACAAATCAGCAAACAGACAAACTTCTTTTAAAAATCTATTTAACTTAGCAAATAAATAGCAAGTTTGATTTCTTCAATTACTTTTGTAGATTTTTTTTCTTATTCATAAATTCAGAATTCAAAAAAATTTTAAATAAATGACAAGTTACCATTACTACTCTAATCTATTATAATTTGATTCTTCTAATTCAAAGATATAATATTGCCAGTATGTGTAACAATTCTATAAATTTCGATAGTCTGATTTGGTAAACTGATCTTTTACCCATTTCCTTACATATGAAATCTTAAATTATTTGACATTGCAAGAACTCTATTGTAAAGAGAACATTTCTTTCGACTTCTTCATAACGGTTTCCGACTGTATATGTATACATTATAAGATCAAAATTAGCGGCGGAATCTAAAAAAGATAATTCGAAATACATATATATATATACGATGGACATTCCGAAAGTAAGTTTCGTCTTTTTTTCTGAAAGAGAAGATGGTACACCAGATGAAATAAACAATCGCCATAAGAATCCACACCTGTTACTGGTTGAACGACGGAAAGAGCGTCAGCGGAGGAGGAATGACACATGCGCAGAGCGCCCAAGAAGAGAGAGTAGCAGCACATCGGCGTGCCCGAGGCTATTCGAATACAATCCACAACAAACTCAGGAACGCCATTCGATGAGAGAGACCAGGGCTTTTGAGTGAAGACGTTGTGCTCTTGGATGACAAAGCGAAATCACACACAGCAAGGATCACACAAGATCAGATTCGTTGCTTCGGATGGGAGATATTGGTTCACCCGGCCTAAAACCCCGATCTTGTTCCATCGGACTTTCACCTGTTCTCTGCATTGAAAACCGCACTCTCAGGACGTCATTTCCAAACCAATGCTGAGGTGGAGCAAGCTGTGCGAAAATTCCTTGCATCGCAAGACACCGAGTTTTACCAGACTGGTTTCTTCAAAATGGGGGGTCTAAAGTTTTAGGTCATTTGTCTTTTCGCCATATCTCAACAAAAGTTTTAGTTAAAAGCGCGAAATTTAGGATAACAAATGTACTAAAAGTTAGTTAAACACATATTTCAGTGATTTTAAAAATTCAACCATTAAGGGGGTTAATTGGGGGGTCGAAAGTTTTTAGTCATTTCGAGTTTTCGCCATATCTCAGCAGCAGTTTTAGGTAGGAGCGGGAAATTCAGGATAACAAATCTACTAAAAAAATAATTAAACACATATTTCAGCGATTTTAGAAATTCATCCATTAAGGTATTTAAATGGGGGGTCGAAAGTTTTAGGTCATTTTGCCTGTTCGCCATATCTCAGCAGCATTTTTAGTTAGGAGCTCGGAATTCGGGGTAACAAATCTATAAAAAACATAGATAAACATGTATTTCAGCAATTTTAGAAATTCAGCAACTAAGGGGTGGGGGTTAAATAGAAGGTCAAATATTTTAGGTCATTTTGCCATATCGCAGTAGAAATTATAGGTAGAATCATGAAACTCAGGATAACAAATCTATTAAATAAATAGTTAAACACGAATTTCAGCGATTTTAGAAATTCAGACGCTAAGGGGGGGGGGTGTTAAATGGGGGTCGAATGTTTAACGCCATTTTACCATACCTCAGTAGAAGTTACAGTTAGGAGTGTGAAATTCAAGGTAAAAAATCTACTAAAGAATAATTAAACAGGAATTTCAGGGGATTTTAGAAATTCACCTACAAAAGGGGTTAAATGAAGGGTCGAAAATATTCATTGATTTCCCCTTTTCCCCATATCTCATCAGCAGTTTTAGGAAAAGCGTGAAATTCAGGATAATAAATCTCCTTAAAAAATAGTTAAACAAGTGTTTCAGTGATTTTAGAAATTCGGCCACTAAGAGGGGTTAAATAGTGGGTCGAATGTTTATGTCATTTTGCCATTTCGCAATAGAAGTTATAAGTAGGAGCGTGAATTTCGGGATAACAAATCTACTAAAGAATAGTTAAACATCTATTTTAGGCGATTTTAGAAATTCAACTACTAAGGGGGTTAAACAGGAGGGTCGATAATTTTACATGATTTCACCTTTTCACCATATCTCATTAGTAGTTTTGAATAAGAGTGTGAAATTCAGGATAACAAATCTGCTATAAGAATAATTAAACATATATTTCAGCGATTTTAGAAATTCACACATTAATAGGGCTAAATGGGGGTCGAAAATTTTAGGCCATTTCGAATGTTCGCCATATCTCAGCAGCATTTTTAGTTAGGAGCTTGAAATCACAGATTCAGGATATCAAATCTATTAAAAAATAGTTAAATATGTATTTCAGCAATTTTAGATAATAATCCATTAAGTGGGTCACACTGTGTGTCGAAAGTTTTAGGTAATTGTGCCATATCTCAGCAGCAGTTTTAAGTAAGAATGTGAAACTCCGCTTTACAAATCTACAAAAAAAAGTAGTTAATCATGTATTTCAGCGATTTTAGAGCTAGCGAGTTTGTGGGCAACATCGGCTATGAACCCCATTGCGGAAGATTAGACGAAAAAGAAAAAATATTGCTAATTTTTATTATGTATTTTGTGTGACATTTTTTCCAAGGAATATATTTTTTAATTTCCCATTTTATAATTTTTTTATTTTTTTTATTTTTGTCTTTTAGGTATCGGCTTTAAAATTTTAAAAGTAAAAAAATTCGATTTAAGTACTGATTGCCATATTTATGTGTTAGAGTATGCACAAGGATGCCTTATGGTGATTACCGTATAGTCAGATTACAAGCTTGTAACCGAATGGCTCCTGTTAAAATTATTTCATTTTAATGATTTATACACGCAAAATAACTGATCCGCGTTATAGTGATCGCTGCATTAACGATGTACGGCTAAGAAATACACAGGGTCCCGTTATTTTGATAACCTCATTACTAATTTATGAGCGTGACAATACCCATTTACAATGATCGCCATTTATCTATCGGCAATCCCATCGCCATTTATCTATCGGCAATCCCATCGCCATTTATCTATCTGCAATCTCATTCTTATTTATTTCATCTGAAAGCTGTCTGTTCATCTTAGATAAATACGCACAGGGCCAATAGTATTTTGTTAGATGGATTATGGAATAGTACTAATGTCACGAAATATTTATTTACGTGCTGTATATACAGGGTTGTTATAATTAAAGTTCGCCTATTCAGAAAAATCTAGAGCCGGTTCTATGGCTCCAAACGAAACAAAATTTCACTAGTACGTAGTTGAAGAGATGCGCTCTGCGAAAATCGAAAAAAAAAAAGATTAGTTACATTTTTCGTCAGTAGGTGGCGCTGCGCCAATATTTAAGGCGATGTTTGCAGATTCATTATATTAATTTCAGTCAATCCAGACGAAGCACACAAATTTAAAAGTTTCAACAAACTTCGACGAACTGCGAATTGGTATAATTAAAGTTCACCTAATCAGACAGCTCTAGAGACTGACCTATGAATCCAAACAATACAGAAAAATGAATATAATTTCATGTGATGTAATCTGCATCAACAAAAATAAAACATGTCGCTCGGCAGCGAGGTAAATAACGAAGAATAACATTACGCATGCTCAATGAATCCTTCACCATTTTTAATAACGCATACCATTCTCAGAATTGTGCTTTCTACAGCATTGCGTAAACTGTCCTGTGAGATTGAGCGAATATGAAGTCTAATACTGTCTTTCAGATCAAAGATTGTCTGACATCTGTCTTTAGATACAGAATCTTTCAAAAGTCCCCACAACCAGAAAATCGCATGGTGTTAGATCAGGCGATCGTGGTGGCCAGACTATTTGAAAATAACGACTTATGATGCGGTCTTCTGTAAAATGGCTTGTTAAGAAAGTCCAAACTGCTCTAGTAATGTGCGGTGGTGCACCGTCTTGCATAAACACGATATTTTGAAGGCAGCCTCGCTGTTGCAGCTCGGGAATCAGAAAATTTGACAACATATTGAGATACCTTCTCCCATTTACGGAACATGTAATGGGTCCTGTGGATGTTAGTTCCTCAAAAAAATATGGCCCTATCCTAAACGTAGCTGTGAAACCGCACCACACCGTCACTTTAGCTGCATGCAATGGAACTTCTTGGACAGCATTAGGATTCTCTTTCGCCCAAATTGTGTGTGTGTTCACTTGTCCGTTTAAATAAAAATGCGCTTCATCACTCCATAGAATATTCCAGGGCCAAGAATTGTCCACATTCATTCGTGCAAGAAACTGTAGTGAAAATGATAGCCGACTTTCGGTATCACCCTGTATTAGTTGTTGCACCCTCTGAATCTTGTATGGATAGTAGCGCAAAATTTGACGCATCACTTTTCTCACAGTGGAAATCGGCATATCGACTTCATTCGCAATAGCTGGCACACTTGCATTACCAAATGATGACTGGCTTTCTAAATCCATGGCAGCAGTAGCAATATCTTCAGTGCTAGAAATGTCTACCTTTTTTCGTCTTCTGCCAGGAAGAATGTCGAGTTTTCCTGTTTTCTCGAACTTTTTAATCATTTTGTGAACTCCACGATCCGACATTGGTCCACGTCTAACATCTTTTAGTTTCCGGAATTCTCGAAGAGCTGCAGCTGCGTTGCTGTTATTTTGATAAAATAACTTTACAAGAAGTGCATTTTCTTTCAAAGTTACCATTCTTCACAAAGCGTAAATTCAATTGCTTTTCAGAAACAATCAACTGTTCCAGTGTCAAAGAAATCACAGACACACTTTATCAGCAAGTTTTAAATCGTCAGGTGGTTAGAAGGGTATTTCAAGTTTTTGAAGTTGCGACGTCACTTTGACGTCGTTCGTCAAAAATTGGAGTAAAATGTGATCTTTTTAAAGCTTTGGGTGAAATTTTGTGATTTTGTGTGTTTCATCTGGATTGACCGAAATTGATATAACGAATCTGAAAAAGTTTACTTTTACCAACTGTGAAATAAAATTTCCTGTATTTTGTTTTTTACAAAATATAGGAATCTGCAAATATCGCTTAAATATTGGCGCAGCGCCACCTATTGACAAAATTTTTAACTAATTTTTTTTCGATTTTCACAGAGCGCATCTTTTCAACTACGTACTACTGAAATTTTGTTTCGTTTGGAGCCATAGAACCAGCTCTAGAGCCTTCTGAATATGCGAACTTTAATTATAACAGCCCTGTATATATATATTATTTAGTTCTTTTCGTATAGTTTAAAATAAAGTATTTTATTTAAATTTCTCTGTTTGCATGTAAAATGCAATTTCTAGGCCGCAAGGAAAGTCAAGACAGTACGCTGCAGAATGTATTTGGACCTCACTGAGAAGCGACCGGCTAGACGGGCGAAGACCGGCTAGTGCATTATAAAATTTCAAAATACCGAGTGTCTTAAAAAAATGCTTTGGAATTAAAATAATCAATTAGTTTTTTGCTACTTATATAAATATATATATATTATTCCTGAAAGGCCACCTACGTGTAAATTTGCAAAAATAGATTTTAAAACTCGCAGCATTTCAAAGCAGATGTGAAAATCGCTTGACACCTACCACGACAAATTTGTTTGGGTTGCCGAACGTCAGGTAGCGAGTTTAGACGCACCATTTGTGATTATTCTTTGAAAGCAGATACGTTAGAAGCTTGCCTGTGTGCAAATTAGCACCCAGGGGAATTTTACGTGTGTTAAGTGAGTGTGCCTAGCAAAACTGAAATTCGAAGTACTTACTTTATTTTGGTCGTTACTACTTATTTCGCTGATATCTGGTTTATTCTTACAATATCAAATCGGGACAGACTAACAATACGGCACAATGTATAAAGCAAAAAGATTCCTTTTTGTATCAATAAATACATAAAATCATGTCAAATTAATACCATTTTATTAATGCCACAATTTTTAAAGTGTTTTTTCAGAAACACATTTTTGTTTTGTAAAAAAAGAACCACTGGTCAGAATAACTTGAAATTTGACCTGAATATACGCGAAGAAAAGGTTAATGGTATGGCATAAGAAAAAAAGTAATTAGAAATTTTAGCAAAAACTTTATTCCTCGTAATATGCAAAATAGAAACATGTCATGTGCACCATTCATTGCATTTGTTATAAAAACACGGTGTACCTGCTGTTTCCCTCATATTGCGTCTGATAGCTCGGCATGACTCTCTCAATGAAGGATCGCGCTCTGCCTGTGAAGCTGTTTTATAAGAATGGTGGCTGTGCGAGAGTAGCTCTGAAGAAGTTCTAAGAGTAAAGGGTATGAAAAAAGACTGTTGTCCGATATCTGCCAATGGTCTGGAGAAAATGATTAGAAAATTCGAAGACACAGGTTCATTGGAAGTGAAATATGGCAGAGGAAGAACACCAATTCTTTCGACGGCAGTAGAAGATGTGGCCCCAGCATTGCAGGGAAAGACGAGCAGTGGTGTGGGAAGCTGCAGTGCACTGGGAAGAGCCCGATCGTTAGATATGCCTGTAAGCACGGTGTATAAAATTTTACGAAACACCTTGCATTATTATTCATTTAAAATTACCCTTGTTAAGGTGTTGCATCCTGCTGACTTGCTAGTATGACGAACTTTTGCTATAGAAATTCTTGCTCGCATGGAAGTGGACAATGAATATCGCCATGGAACATTTTGTGGACAGACGAAGCCCATATCCATCTCCAAGGGTATATGAATACTCAGAATTGCAGAATATGGGCAACGGGAAATCCAATCGGACTTGAACCAGTATCCCTTCGCAACCCAAAGGTAAGTGTGTGGCGCGTGTTTATGGTATCGTCGTGTTTAGGGCTATTCTTTTCCGAGCAGATAGATAATGCGAGTCCTGTTACCTGTACCGTCACTGGTGAACACTATGAGACTGTTTTCCGCAACTACGTCATTCCAGCACTTGAACGGCGTGTATGCGTGGGTAACATAATTTTTATCCAAGATGGCGCTCCTCCACATATTGCAAATGTAGTGAAGCCGCTGCTCAACATACATTTCGGAAATTATTGCATTATCAGTCCTCATTTTCCAACAGCCTGGCCACCAAGATCACCTGATCTTAATTCTTATGATTTCCGGCTGAGGAGTATCTGAATTTATTTTCATTTAGTGGTCCGATTGCCAACTTAGGAGGATTGAAGACACGCATTGCGCAACACATTGACAACGTCACCACTGATACACTCCGATCTGTTGTGGAACATGCTGTTTCTCAATTTCAACTTGTAGCAGAGAAAGGTCGATAGCATATCGAACATTTCTTGAGCAACCATTAAAAAACGATTTCATTGTTGCTTTTTCTGAAATATTTGGCTTCAGCACAATTAAAAACCAATTGCATTGTTGCTTTTTTTTTCGGATTTTGTCCTCAGGACAATTAAAAACCGATTGCATTGTTGCTTTTTCTTCTGTTTTTGGCCTCAGCACAATTAAAAACCATTTTCATTGTTGCTTTTTCTGCGGTTTTTGGCTTCAGGACAATTAAAAACAGTTTTCATTGTTGCTTTTTTCAGGGGATTTTGGCCTCAGGACTATTAAAAACTGTTTTTTCCCAGCCGATGAGGCAACACATGGACGTGGTGAATGGGCTTTCCACTAAGAATACCACAACTGCTGAATGACTTGGAAGTCATTTTTTCAGTTAAAAAAACGATACAGTCATGCATATTGAACAGTACAGTTGGTTTAACCTGCAATTCACGCAATAACCATTGCAGTGGGATTAAAATGTTACTGGTATCTGAATCCAATTATGTTATGACGCGTAAAATGCTATCTATTGCTAAAATTTCCAACTACTTTTTTTCGAACCATACCATTTCCCTCTTCTTCGCGTATATTCAGGTCATATTTCAGGTCATTTTGACCTGTGGTTCTTTTTTTACAGCTTGTTCCAATGTTCCAATGCAGAGTTCTGAAGTGCCGACGAAGTTCGCAATGACTTCGCTTACCTTAAATCGACAGTGATCAATCGAATAGTCTTGATGCATAGATGTTATATTTTACAGCTTTTTCAAATTTGAACTTTAATTATAACCACCCTGTATATATTTGAAAATCGACTTCACCATTCAACTCCTCATGAAATTGGCATTGAAAAATGTTTTCACGCAATAATTTTATATTACTTGAACTTTTTACATGAACGATAAAATGAGCTGGTGCAAATTTGCATCCACGTGGTTTTTTAGGTTGTTCAAACCGTAAACTATTCTTTGAGTGTTTTGGATAAAATACATACATTATTTTATGTATAAAATACATACATTATTTTATTTATTGATTTTCAATGTATTTTTTCTTCAGGATTTGTTGTCGGGACCATTTAATGAAGTGATAATTCGTTGTAAAAGAATTAAAATTGAAGAGGGATAATTTTAGTCTCTTTTTAACACTTTCCAACCTAGATGAAAAGTGTTTATGACTTCGGTTTGTCTGGCCGTCTGCCGTCTGCTGTCAGGCCGTCTGCCTGACCGTTATGTTACCTGTCCGTGCTCTAATTCCCGTAAATATGCTCGGATTGTCCTGAAATTTTTATATGTTATTGTCGTTATCTATAGCATGTTCCTTATTTCAACTGAAGTGTGTAGCACTTATAGTTTTTTACAGGGACACTCAAAAGAATTCCGTTACATTACGGTCTATGGGGAAAAATCATTTGCGGTTTATTTTAATGATGTTACACAATTTCAAACACATTGTAATTGATATATATAACTAAGGTGCATTACAGGAAGCTTAATGTGGAATGGGGTGTGCATAGCACTTATAGTTACTTTACAGGGACAATCAAAAGAATTCCGTTACATTACGTCTATGGAGAAAAATCGTTTGCGGTTTAATTAAATAATGTTTCACTATTTAAAACGCATTGCAATTTATATATATATATCACTAAGGTGCATTACAAGAGGCTTACTACAGAATATTGTGTGTATAGCAGTCATCGTTCATTTACAGGGACACGCAAAAGAATTATCTACTGTCTGTTAACAATAATTCCTGGAAGTGCGTTTTAAGTTGCTGAACGCGATTTTAAATTTAACTAACTTTTTGTCTATTACTTGGTGTGTATAAATTCTGTAGATCATATACAGGGCAGCGGAAAAGTTCGCGAACACATTTCCGTTTATGGACAGAAACTCCAGAAGGAGAATTTTAAACTGTGCTACGCGTTTCCTAACTAAACTAAAATTTAGCATCCAATGTAGTATATATACAAATCTATCCTACACAGGGCTGAATAAAAGTATTCGGATATTTTTCCGAATATTGTATATGTTGGAAATTCCGGAAATTACGTTTTAAAATACGTTATGCGTTTTCCAAATTGTTTACTTAGATGTTATCTTTCACCTTATTAAACGGTAATGATTTGTAAAATTATTTTGGAAGCGTTGGAAAGTGTTACATAATCTATGCTTGACGCATGATTTTTCGTTCTTGTTTAATTATAATCTTGTCATTTCAATTCAACTATTCGCAAGATCTTAAAAAAATAGTAAAGAGTCATTTGATTTATTCGGAAACATATTAAACAAGTAATAATGTTACAAAATTTATGTGTTATTAGGACATGTTATCGATCTAACGTGAAATCTTGTGATACTGTGAAACCTACCAACGGAAAGTAACGGTTTATCTAACCCTACTGAAAATGATATACAAAATAATAGTATTGTTTAATTATAGATAATAATACATTTTGCAGTTCTTTTATAATTTATAATCTAAAGAAATATTGACTCAATATTACACTCATATTGAATTCATTGTGAATATTTACGTTGTAATGTCAATATTGGTTAAATATTTATTTTATGCTGGAATTATTTAGAATGAAATGCCAATATTACAGAAATATTGGTTTTATGCTTAAATTACATAAAATGAAATGCTAACATTTCACAAATTTTGTCTTTTTTTTTCTTTATTTTGGTAAAATATTTCTTGACAGTACTTACTGGCTTAATATTGGCAAAATATAAACACCTCAATGATAACACTTTGTTGACCGTTCATGAATATATTCTTGGTTATATAGCTAAACATGAATGAAAAGGACGTGTTCTGAATCCTTCGTCCCCCCCTATATAACTTTTCTTCCGCGCATGAAGTGTTGAGTTTTTATTAGAAAAATTATGTATTCAATATTGAATTTAATAATATTTTGTTAGATGGCCATATTTGTTAAATTTTATGTTCAATCCATACATTGTAAAACTGGTTCATAAACTTTGGAAATCTATCTGGGCAACCAATATTCCAAAGACTTCCAGAAGAAATTCTTCTATTTAAAAAATTCACTTCATATAACATTGTAATATATAAAATTGTCAACGATGTTTTAAGACAAAATTTTGTGTTAAAGTTAGTCAAAGCTCAATATTTAAACAAAATAAGCCAATATTATCAATATTACTTTGTACTAGGATAAAGATCGAAAATATTTACTTTCAGTAATCAAAAAAATTTTTTTGTATACAATTGAAGGTTTTTGGGAAAGTAAATTTGTACTTGAAATGCGAGTCTTAAGTTAATTTCTTTTCTTTTCTTTTTCTTTTTTTTTTTTTTTTTTTTTTTTTGCTTAGAAGTTACGTTTACTTTTCTGCAACTGTAATGTAAAGGAAAACAATGGTGATATGATTGTTTGCGAAGTCACAGCTGTTACTTATCAATAAATGTCATCTGGAAAAATTCTCTTCTAAATTCAGCGATAGTAAAATGAAAAACAGAAAATCTTTCTTTTCTAAACTCTTTGTAAAATCTAGACATTAGTCGGATAGGGTAAGTTAAATTTCTGTCAATGCATCGAATTTTTTTTTCTTCAAGCTATCTATCTATACTATAAAGGACAAAACGTGTCCGTGCGTAACGCTGACGTCATTTTGCGAATAGCAACACTTGACGGTGAAATTTTGGTTTTGCGATTTTTGTTACTGTAATTTAAAAAAATTTTAAATATCGCATAATTTTAATTTTTACACCGTTATATAGGGAAAAAAATGTACTTTCAAATGCAAATTGTTGGAAAACTGTATCGCAATTTACTCATTTATTATAGCATTTAAATTAAATTTCAAGCATGATTTTTTTTTTATTATCTCACAAAATATTTGCACTGTAAACACTATAAAAAGTTTAGCATTTGTTTCCAGCTAATATTCAATAACGAAATTAAAACTGCATTCAGCAATAAATAAAATAGTATTAATAAAACACAAATTTAAGACATGTAATTGAAATAAGCGCTTAAAACTGCTGTAAATAACGAAAATTTTAGCGATTTCTTCTTCTATTAACTTCTGGCACGAGGCCAATATGAAATTACTGCTTTTAATAAATTTCAAAATTTTATTTGAATATATAATTGACATGTTTCATATAAAAATGATCTTTGGTGTCGTTAGGGGGAAATCTAAAAAAAATATATATATTAAATGTATTAGAATTTTCAATTAAAAGATAAATGGTTTTCACATATATTTTCTATCCCGGGAAGCCCGAGTTCGTTGCCTTAGTTATTAATTAATGAGTAAAAGAAAGAAATATTTCTAAACAGAAACTAAAACTAAAAAAAATGTTTATATTTAAATTTATAATTTTTACTTCAGTATTTTGGTCAAAAATATGACAATTATATTGGTTGACCATCTTATATTGTAGAAAAAATAATGTCCCCGTTGGATATCACAGCTGATGCTCTTATTGAAAAGTCATATTCATTGATTTACTTTGAAATTTTTACTTAAAAATAATGTACACAGCAAAATACGGCTTTCTATTTATACAAGTAATTATCTGTTTTAAATAATATATAAATGATAATATATAAAATTTGGTTTAAAAGTATTGCATCAGGAAGTCTAATTTCATTTAAATTTTTACTACATGCTAATTTAAGCTGAATTTTATGTAATTGCCATAAGCATAAAATATTTTTATTACTACGAATCAAGATAATTAAATTAAATATTTGACATTTTTCATTTAAAACAATGAACTTAATCGAAACTTAAATAAAATGAGCTATACCTTTAAGATATAAACTTCCAATATTATATACCAACAAACTCACATGGCATCGGCCGCGATTGCCTTAAAATTTTCATTTGCATAATTTGTTACACAGAAAAAAGTGTAAAAATTAATCCTTTCTTAAACGAAATTTTTTTGGGGAGGTCCACTGAAAAATAAATAAAACACAATTACATTAGACAGTATACCTGCTAAGAAGGAAACCTGTTTAAAACGAATTTTCTCGGTTCCTTGCGAGTCCATTTTAATGTTTTCCATATTCAATGTATATTCAACAGGGAGAAAAAATTTAATCAAAATAATGGAGAAAAAGATTGCAAATTTAGAGTCTCTTGCTGAAATAAATAAATCAAAAAAATCCCCGAAAAGTATAAAAATATTTGCTGACCTCTATGCGATAGAAAAAAATCCGTGTCTTTCTTTCTTTTTTTTTTTTTTTTGCAGAACTAGGGGGTTCTGTTCTTTATGAGCTATGCACGCCAAATCCTGTTCAGATCCTGCAGGCTCTAAAAACTTTGCCCTGTTTGTAAAAATTACCCGATTACGGACGATTGAAAGATATTAACACGACCAGTGTCAATTTTTCGTAATAGGGTTGCCATGCATTTCCCTTTGACTATGAATTTTTTGGTTTCCAAGGCCGCATACACCACCTTCGAGATTTTTGGCGTCTGTTTTCGCAGTTGATTAAGTAAGATCAATTACATACTTGAAAATAAGCTCGTCTAAATTGGTAAATTGAAAATGTCGGTACCTCTCACACTATTATAACATCTGGAAGAATAGTTTTCTTTTAGACACTATAAGAAAATATTTTTAAATATGACGTTTGAACTATATCGTTTTAAATATGACGTAGTTTTTACCATTAAACACCCTTCGCACGTAATAATGTAATTATTTTAAAGTTTTCTTTATTATTAATTTAGGCTTTTTAAAATCAGGCAACAGTAGATTAAAAGCGCTATTTCAACGAGACCACAACGAGAATTAAAGCTATACTCAAATAATAAAGTATTGAATACAAAATTGAAAAAAAAAATCCTAAAATAATTAGACAAATTTTTAAAAATGACTGGACACTTTCACTCAGTTTTTAGTGTAGTGTTTTAAAAAAATGGTTTACGTTTAGAAGTTTTAAAATTAGTTTGAGTTGAGATAGTGCTACGCCATCTATTGAGTGAAGTTTTAATTAACTTTAAAAATAATGTACACAAAATTTATGAGCTTCCTTATAAACATGTCACTCGTTTCATCTTTATATTTATTATATTTATTGAATTATTGAATTTTAAAATCCAGGCGTACTTTTTGGGGCACCCAGTACTTTTTTTCGGCCCCTTATTCTTGATAAAAAAACTTTCTCTTTGATTTTAATATACTTTGTGATAACTTTGTTTGAATGAATCTTCCGACCCCTTCTGTTTTCTTCCTATTTTATTATATTTATAGCAGGTTTTGGTAAAGTTTGAAGTATTGCCAATTAAAGAAGATTTGTGGTCTCGTTAAGTTTGGACTTGTGGCTTTCTCCTTATATTGAGAAATTTTCACAATCAGGTGTAATCTCTGGGATTAAATCTCTAAAATATATTTTGTAACTCCTAAAATTTTAATAAAGATTTAATATAGAATTATTCTCACACTTTATAAATACACGTTAAGATAAAAAGTAAAACATTCGTAGTATATTGAACTTTTATTTCAGAACGAAAAGATGACGAATGTTTTGTTACCTTTTCTGATGTCCATGCTTCTGGGCAGGACTATCGATCTGAGATCGTATGACATTGGCATGGATTTGTTTGACAGTGAACAATATGATGAAGTAAGATTTCATGATCACTTTTACTTTATATTTTAATACAGGTATATAATTAGTTCTTTTTCACATTTTTATATATAGCTCCAGAAGTAATTATATATATATATATAGTATATATATATTTCAAACTGCGATTTTTTTAAACGAACTGCAGCATGAAACATGCATGAGTAGAATGTATAGAATCTTTTAATAGTATGTTAAAAAGCTTATTGTTATTCTTTTTATGCACGATGAATCTAAACTTTCACCGGCAGCATATACTTATATTTAAAATTAGATGCACTGAGTATTCGGCATGTATTTGGTGTTCAGCGATACTGCCGAATATTCTGTTAGGCCAAATATCAAACTATTTGGTCTACCGGAAACGAAACTATTTGGTCTGCGAATATTCGGTTTGGTCGAATAGGAATATATTCTGCCAAACCCGTGCTCCCCGTGGCCAAAGGTGTAAGGGCGTTCATCTGTCACGGTGGTGGTAGTACCGATTCAACTCTCACAGTGACGCCATTGCACACACAGAATACCCGGGTGTATTCGTGTCGTCCTGCTGAATATCTGTAACAAGACTGTCACTTTGTGTATGGATTTCAGGAAAATTAATAAGAAGATATATGTACGAGGGTTTTTTTAAAAGTAAGGTCCATTTTGAAGTTAAAAAAAATCCGCTAAGTACATTTAGACAATTTATTTTGTATAAGATTCTTCATACCTTTTTTTTACTTTTTGCATAGCCATGTTTGTTGAAAGATTTTTTGAAAGAACACCCCACGACTTATTCTAACTTTTCATCGTGGAATGCCACCACCTGTGAGGAAAGCCACACTTTAATGGTCGTTTCCACTTCTTCGTCAGTGTTGAATCGCTGACTGCCAAGAAACTTTTTCAAGTATTAGAAAAGATGAGATAGTCACTCGGCGCAAGATGAGGACTGTATGCAATTTACTCCCACCCAAAAGATTCGATGCGAAATTGTGTTTGTGCAGCAGTGTGTGGGCACTCATTGCATTGGGCCACAAACTTCAGAGATCTGTCGATGAATGTCCGCTGCTGTCATGTTTCTTGATATAAAAAACCGGATTATTGACCGTATCTTACATTCGGCGGGATGATCAATCAAATTGAATAACTTTATCGCTCTCTTTGGACACTATAAGTGCGCAACAGGCATCTGCTGTAGCTCAAAGGATGCCGGGAGTCTGCGCGTATTCCTTTGCTGCAAGCGCGCGACATTTAAACAGATATTTGGTAACTGTCCTTACTTTAAAAATAATCCTCGTAAAAAGGAAGAAATTTGTTAAGACTTGTATGTGTTCTAAGATTATGTAAATACATCTCATTCAAGACAACAGCCATAATAGCTGAAAGTATCAAAACAACCCCCTCTAAATGTCTAAACGTTCGGTCAAGTCGAATATCAAAATATTCTTCAAAACCGAGTACGTAAGCCCGCTCTCTTTTAACTTCTTCAGGGGCAAAGTACTCTTGTAGCTAAAATATTGAAATGCTTGATTGACACCAGGATTCACGAACGAATTTATTTTAAAATAAGTAAAAGCTTTTCCTCATGTACCTTATAAATTTAAAATTTGATTATAAAATTCTGGTGTCATTGCGGCATTTTGGATTAAAATTAAGTGGTATATATAATATATCGGTGCCCTTCAAGGGGTTAAACAATATTTTTTAAAATCCTACAGAACTTAAATTTTTAACTGTCAATAAATAAAGATATTCAGAATAATTAAGAAATAGAATCATACTTAAATGACCGAAAGTACTTTTATATTATTTATTTACTGTTTGAAAAGTGACATTTAAGAACATTAACTATTAATGACGACCTTCATAGGAATTAACAATGAATAAATGCAATTTCCTAAATATTGTCTGATAATAATCTGTTTCTTGCTTTTTCACAAAGATGACGTTTCTAAACAAAATGGAATACAATTTCAGGGGTGATAATAGTTATCAAGACAAACAGTTTTTGTACAGGAAGCCAGGATCGCAATCCACTTATTCAGTCAAAAATACAGTGTATCTCACTCCAAACCGAACTGGACTTTCGTTTTTTATTTTAAGAATAATGGAGATATTGTAACGTTACTTTCAACAGGATTATTTTGATTTCTGTAAATTGTATATGGCGAGAAGTATTGGAAATTGTCACCATTCACAACCAAACAACACTGCCAGAATGACATATACTATGTCACTGACCAAAATTCAATCACTTCCAATGATGCTATCCTATTTCATACCATGAAAAGTTAGTATTATGAAAATTTCGTTAATAAAATTAATTCGTTATGAAAATTCCGTTCTTAATTATTGTTAAAGTTGTGAACGAAAATTCAGGTTCAGCTTGCAGTGAGACGCATTGTATTTTTCATTCAATGCGTTGTATTTTTGAGGGAATAAGTGGATTGCGATGCTAGTTTCTTGTACAAAAGACTGTCTGTCTTCTGCATTATTTCCCATGAAATTTGTTCCAAAATTTTAGGAACACCCTGTATGTTTACAAATTAAAATGACAGCTCACTCCAGACATTGCTCTCTGGCGACTTAGAAAACAAACCCTTGATAATTCAAAAGGAGCAGAAAAGTTATTTTTGCTGACTTGAAGCCATTTTAATGGAGTGGTTTTGTTTTTCTAACTTTAGTCACTCCCTGACAAATGAACACAATATGAATACTTTCCTTCTAAATGTCTCTTTGATTAAAAAATATTTGTTTTCGAATATAAGAAAATTTTGTTCGTTTATTTAAATTCACAGAAGGAGCCATGAAGCTTAAAGTTCTAATAATTAACATAGTCTTAAGACTATCCTCTTCCTTCATGATAACTCAAAGCATGAATTTTGTTTAATGGAAAGTTTGAAGTGAAAGTGTCTTATTCAATGATATGAAAGTTATTTGTGTTAAATATGATGACAATTGTTTAAAATTGAACTTTTGAATATCTTTAAATACCAGACTTTAACAGCTAATTGAATTATCCAAATGTGCTTTTTTCTTTGAGCAAATGATAAAAGAATAAAATCGTCTGAATTACCTTTGTAAAGTATTATGATATAAGCAAAATAATTCTATATATTTAGAACGAATAAATCAAATTAAACAAAAAAGTATACAGCTAAATCCTAATACTACAGCAACATATCCATCCAATTTTTAGCTAATTGGATGCTTTTTACAGCAACTATCGTGAGACATACATACATACATACGTATAGACAGACAGATACCAAAAACGTTTCCTCTCTTGACAGTGAAACCTCATGTGATGTTTCGGTAAATATGTAATGTACTTTATGTAAGAATTTCTCACATTAAATCAGAGTTAACGTGGGATGTAACACAAAATTTATACAATAACTATCAGAGCCGGAACTCGCTAAACTTCCCGCGTGCACATATTGTACGCATAAACACATTAATTTAAAACTGGATTTTATTGTTATAAAGAATTACTTCTTTTACCTTTTTTAGACACCGTTAAATCTGATGAGTACAACTTACACTATACTTCAGAGTAATGACCTACCATACGATTTTATGGGTCTTCCAGTGGATATAGCCTTGAGGATAAAAGCTGGTTTAATGAGTGCCAGTTCTGGACACCAAGGTCTAAATGGCCTTCTCGGTGATGCGACATGGAAGCAGAGAAGTGTAACTGTAGCCGTAGCAACTGGCATCCAAACGGTAAATTGTTTTATTGGATTTTAAGCTAAATAATTTAATTTTTGTGTAATTTTAATTTCTTTAGTTCCAGCCTTGTTGTCCATACATTGTATAAAGTTCAGACGTATTCTCCTTTTAGTAGCGTTGGCGTCATAATGTTACTTTCTTACATGGTGATGTCATGATTTTCAAACAACAAATGCAGAGAAATGCACCAATACAGTGTGATGCATATTTTCATACTACATAAACTGCATGTACATATACTTACAAACCCGTACATGATTATGGCAAAATTATGCCAAGCTTAACGATATTGAGCGAAACATTCCTGAATTTCCTGCCAAATGTATGTCGCCAAATTCAAGGTCAACTTCGTGCTAACTGATCAGTTTGGCGAAATTTTAACTGTTATATATCTAACGTAATATTTGCACGATTTACTGCCCAAGATTGGCGAGGGCACTTTCCTTCGGTTTATATAAATTAGAAATGAGATTTTGTGTATGTATGTGCAGAATATTTCAAACTCAATAATTTACACATGACGTTTTTGCCCAAAAAAGAAATAATTTAATGGCAGATGCTTAAGAAATTTCTGATTTGTATTAATCCTACTTAATAAATTAAATTCTGAATGATAAATTTCTTTGCATTTCACAAAAAGAATTGAAAATAATATTAATTGGAAAAAAATAATGCCAAAAGAATTTGAATTAATTCATTTCTATGGATGAGAATTTCTGAAAGCGCGTTTTCAAATGTGTTACGCCTTTTTTTTTTAACCTTCACAGATAAACTAAATTTTACTATAATGTGTGGTTTGAATATAGCATAAATAAATTAATACTAGGGGGCTCAGCCCCCTACTCATTAACGCTCGCCAACCCCCCGTGAATTGCGAAGCAATAATTCACATTGAGACCGTTACGCGGTCCCAGCTCGCTTCGCTCGCTCGCCCCTGTTTATCTTTCAGAAATTCTAGCCGGAATAAGTTCTACCATAAAACATTTGAACATATGAAATTGACAATTTTTTTAAATGTAAAAAATTAATTCTCCGTTGAAAACAGTACTAAAAATGCATTTAGTTGGCGCTACCAATGGGCATATAAATCATTTAAATACTATGAAAAAAGGATCTTGGAAACATTACTTTAAAACTTATTGCACGACAATTTTTTTTTAATGTTAAAAAGTAATTATCCGTGGAAAACATAACTAAAAATGCATTTAGTTGGCGCTACCAATGGACATATAAATCATTTAAATACTATGAAAAAAGGATCTTGGAAACATAATTAGTTTAAAACTTGTTGCACCTATAATATTGTACAACACGACTTAAATTCATTAGGAAAAAAAAATTGATTATAGATTTTTACAAACAAAAAATATTTTTTACTTCAATTTACAGCAACAGATGGCGTCACGTGCAATCTAGACAGTTGATTTTTTTTTCCGATTTTTGAGTGAGTGAAATTCGTAAATGAATTCTAAATAAGAGTTGAGAATTCTTTTGAAATTAACGATATTACTCATAATTAAAATGAGGAATCATCTCAGACGCTTTGGATTACGTACATGTTATTTTATTTTAATAATTGCTAGTTTCAGTTTCATTCTATGGTTTTACTGCTCTCACATTGGCTGCCATATTGGAAGCGGAGCTGATCTAACACAATCTAGTCTGTTCATTGATTTGAGCTCTGGAAACTACGGTTGTTGCCAAACCATAAGTTACAAATTCAGCCCTATTTCCGCGCCACGTAAGACACACACATATATATAGATACAGGGTTGCACAAAAGCATATGGATGCATTGGCGTCTGTGGATAGTAATTGCAAGAAAAGCATTTGCAATTAAATGTGTTATGCATTTTCCAGCTGAATTGAATTGTTTGCCCCATGTGGTATGTACAAAAATCTATATATCATATATAAGGCAGCACAAAAGAATTTGGATACGTTAATATACATGGATGTAACTGTTGAAAATAATTTTTCAACCATCCATGTGAATTTTTTATTTATGTCTCTACTTTTATCTTTCGAAAAAATGAAATTTCTTATGAATATTCTGGTAATATGGAAAAGTTTTTCATGGAACTTCATGCATTTTTTCCGATCTTGTTTTAACACTGAACGCATTATGTGCATATTAAAAATATTGAGAAATTTTCATAAAAAGAATCAAAGAACACTGATGAAAACAATTTCAACTATGAAATGATACTATTATACTGGGTTTTTTGTCAAGAACGCATGAACTCTGCAGAATGAAAATCCTTATTTCGAATGCATAAAAAACTACCCAATATCAAGATTCTAGAATCGATAAATTTTGAGAAAGATGCATAAGGACATACTAGTATTCCAAAGTTATTCTTTCATGACCTAAATTTATGGGATTTGACCATTTAGCGTGAAAAAATGGTATTTTCCGTGATAGTATTTGTTAAATGAGTGTGTTTACACATAATTTTTACGTGCAATTTGCATACATTTTTTCAGAGTAACATAAAAAAAAAATAAATAAATAAATAAATAAAAAAAAAACCCTGAAAAAAAAAAAACATTTTTCTGATACAGCGGAAATATTTGCAAAAATTCAATGTAATGCTCTAGTTACCCAATATTTCGGAAACTTTTCTTTTCTCATTAGAAACCATATAACAAGAACGAATCAGAAACCTCGGAAAACAATAAGTTTTCTGTCGTTTACGAAAACATTTTGGCAATAAAATAAAACCTCTTTGTTCTTCGTAACTCTGGGAAAAGAAAGGATCAGGGTCCATAAGCCGTGTTTTTGGCCCATGAAATAATCTAAAACTCGATTTTGTTATACTGACTTAATTATTTCATTTTTTAATACTAGAAGGTTTATCTTTATCGATTTCAACAATAGTTTTTTGCATTGTGTTTGGATTTATATGACTTACACAAGCTCAAAGTTAGTATTATTCGTAGTTTTTGCTGAAAAATATGCAATTTCTCCCAATTTTACCTCAATTATTTATATGAGCGCAATCGTGCAGCACTTTCTTCTTTACATATATTAAAAAATACATCAAAAAGTACAATATATGTAAAAATAAAAGTGTTGCAAAGCTGCGCTCATAGTAAAATATAAAAAAAATATATTAAAAATTGAGGTAAGATTAGGAGAAATTGTGTATTTTTCATCAAAAACTTCGAATAATATGAACTTTGAGCTTGTGTAAGTTATATAAAGCGAACAAAATGCAAAAAATATTGTTGAAATCGTACGAGATAAACCTTCTAATATTAAAAAGTGAAATAATTAAGTCAGTTTAACAAAATCGAATTTTAATCTTATTTCATGGGCCAAAAACACGGCTTATGGATCCTGATCCTTTCTGCTGATTTCGAAACCCTACTGATTTCAGAGATTTCTGACTTGTTCTTCTAAATGTTACTAAATATAACGAAAAAATTTCAGAACCGTGGTTAACTAAATGTTATATTGAATGGTTCAAACGTTTCTTGTATATTAGGAAATGTTACAATGCATTACTGTGTAGGTAAGACATATAGCCACAACACTTTTACGAAGCTATAATGAATTATTTACCAATATTATCATGCATTTTTAAAACAACTTTACAATTTAAATCTCATCCTTGCATCAAAATCCGAAAGAATTAATTTAAAAGAAAATTAATCTGTTACAATTTTCTTCTTAAATTGAATGTTACGTTTTTAGAATTACATTTGTTGTTTTTTTAAATACAGTGGTCTCCAAAAGTTAAGGTACAACTGGTTTTTTGCGTCTAATTTGCAAATGAATGAATATAGAAACCGGTCTTTTGCAGGTGTTGTAACATGTGGGCGGCCTGGAAAATGTCTTCTGGATAGAGAATCTTCGGATTCATACTGATCACAGAGTCGTTGGACTACACTGCGAGACACATTGAGCCGTCTAGCAGTATCGGCCTGTGACAACCCCATTTCCATCCATCCTACGGCCCGCCACCTTAATGAATCGGGCAAACGACTTCTTCTAGACATTTCTAGACTCTATTGGCTGTTGTGAACAAAACTGACAACAATAGTTCGAATACAACAAAACTTACGAACGCTTCGTAATTGCATATTTTTCTCTCATTCACAAATACCTATTCTTTTCTATAAAATAAAAGTGGTAGCTGTAATTTTTGTGTAAGTTTTTTTAAAGCTTATTATTATCATTCATATAAACTATGAAGTTTAATCTGACTGCCATTTTTTGTCTGGTGAGCTTCGAAAAACATGTTGTACCTTAACTTTTGGAGGCCAGTGTATATATTGAAAGTATTGCAATACATGTACTTACTGCCTTACGAAATAAAATTTTATTTCCTTACACAGGTCCAAAGAACTCTAAAAGAAGATGCAAAGCCTATAAAAAATTGGACTACAAGAATTCCGAAATCTCAGACCCACTACACAAAATCACTGATTTATGGAGGGTGGTCGTTCATTCTGTACAGTTTTAAATGTGATATACCAGGAGATGTCGATATTGTGAGACAGATTTTGACTAAAACTTTAGGAATGAATGGAACTCTGAATAAAGATACAATACGTAAGACAGCATATTTATTATGATGCAAAACAAACATACCATTTTACAGTATTTGTGTACTTTTTTGTGAGATGTACTGTTAAGACTGCATAAATTCTGCCGAGAGATAATATTTATTTACAAGGGGAGGTTCCGAGGTTGCAACCTCGGAACAAACATTCACTACATTCTGTGTTCCCATGGGAACACAGAATGTAGTGAATGTTTGTGTATCAATAGAGAATAGTTAGTATATAAATTTATGAAAACCATAAAGTGCAATACTCAGTTGTCTGGAGGAAATCAGTCTCAAAGTTTACGTTAAAGTTTACAATTGGATAAATTTCCTTTGGCAAGCGGCGCAGCAGCATAGTTGGTAGCGCGCTAGATTTCTGATTTTTTTCTTTGAGTTCGAATCCCAATCAAATTCTTATTTTTCAAAGTGAAAATGCTTATGAATTATTTTCGAACCACAATGGGAAAAATATGCATAATCATTGAAATTTACAAAAAATATAAATTAAATATATGTTTTAACGCATATAAATAGAGTTTTAGCTATGAAATTTTGCATATTTAAATATTTAATGAAAGTAGAAGAAAATAACAGTAGGCAATTTGTATTTCTATAGACCAGAAAGTTTAGCTGCTATTTAAAATTATTTACTTTAGTTTATTATAGTTATTTAATTGAATAATCTCCTATTTTATGGCAGAGAAGTAAATTAAAATACTTGATATAAATCTATAATATATTATTTTAATTTTGTTTCACTATCCAAATATTTCAACAATTTCATGATTTTTTAAAAATATTCTTTTTATTTTTTAATGTAATTTTTTAAAATAATGGATTGTTGGTTTTGTAGTTAGAATAACTGCCTACGTAATAACTATTTTTAGCAATTCAAAAACTTTTCAGAATTTATTTTCTCAAGCACTCTGTATATTGCACTTTATATCTTTCATATATTTATACAGTAACTATGGTCTATCGATACACAAACGTTCACCCCATTCTGTGTTCTCGACATCGAAACTGCCTTTTATTAGAGTTACAACAATAACCTTTGTACCCTCTTATCACGGACCAATAGTTAATTCCTAAACTGTTGATTTTAGAGGCATTGTTCCAACTGCAAAAATGTTTCAGAAATTGTTTTTAATCATATGGAAATCCATTTAAGTCAAACAAGTTATTATTTTCTTAAGTTGCGAAATTAAAATTTTTATACGGTCTTTGATTCCTGAAAGTCATATTTAGGAAAACGTCTCTCAAAACGTTTTATATATATAGATTATAATTCTGATTTAAATTATTAAGATTTCGCCGATTTCATGATTTTTAAATGCCAGCAGTCCCGTAAACCCATTCAAATTAAAAATATTTATAAAATTTTAATAAGTTGTTACATCCGAGCATAGTTTGAACTATTATAAGATTTTAAACTATGTTTTTGAAATTTAAACTACTTTTTTTCTTTTACCACTAAAAATCCGATTTTAACTTGTCTTATGGTGCAAACTTCAGTCCGATGAGACACTTTGTTAATTATTATTTTTTTGTAATGAATTTTTGAAATGTGAAAGGATTTATGTAACACCCTGTGTGATTGCGTAAATGCTAACAATGATCTTCTTATACTTAGCAAAATGGGAAAACGCTGTTGAAGAAATCCGTCGCAATCATGAAGTACGAGGAGAAGTTCACGTTCATGTTCACACGTTCTCGTCTTTTCTGTTCAAGCACGATTTATCCTCTCCTGAGGATCTTTTGAATGCAGTTCATGAAATGCCGAGCCTGGTTGGCACGAAAGGTAGACCTGTGTACATGGAACTGGCGCCTATTCATAATTTGGACGAAAGTTTTCCTGCTGTTTATGCAAATCAGTAAGTTTTCATTCAGCTAATACCTACAGAACGGGCATGCTGTAACGATATTTCATGTTTTAGCACCAGTACATTCATATAGTAATCTTCTACTTATTTAATCCAAAAGTTCTATGATTATATATCGTGAAGACTAGTATTGAAAAAAAGTGGTACTCAAAAATAAAAACCTTATGTACACTATACAAAGCGTACATTTGAAACACACCCCGAAGGTGTGAAATAAAATGACAATTTTTGAATATGCAATGTACCATCATATATTTGTTGTCAAACAAATAACTGCCATCAAATAGAGAAAGTTCCACTAAAATCCTTTATAAATAATTTATTTTCGGTTCAAATGTAACATTACAATTTCCCAATGTGAAGCCACTTTTCATACGGCATCAGTCATGAGCAAATAATCAGGATATTTATATTGAGCTAGCAACAAGCAGTTTATTTTGGGATGTTATAAAACTGATTGCTGGAGTTAACTGGCTGAACTGCTACACAGTTTTTATTCTACTTTTTTTTTTAACTCGTTTCAATCCAAAATTCTACAGGTATTTCGAACTTTGAACATCATGGCAGTATCGTTTATCGCCAGAAAATGTTCACTTTGTGCGAGTTCAAAGACATGAGCCCCAAATTTACAACGTTAAAAACACACACATTCAACTACCATAACATTAAACTACATAAGGCCATTTCAAGGATACCCCATATCCTTTTCTTCAGTGTAAAAATATAGTCCTATAAATAAAACAAAAAATAAAATAAAGATTAAATAATTAAAAAAGGTTCAAAGAACACTCTCAACTATAGCCCCGACTACTGACTGATGGACTCACTAAAACGGTAAAAGTAAGTGTTTATATCTATACTATTATATAAAGAGGATACGGTGACTGACTGACTGACTGACTCATCAACGCCCAGCCGAAACTACTAAAGTCAGGGTCACGCAATTTGGACTGTAGATTGCTGTCATGGCCTAGGCAAGCAATAAGAAGGGATTTTTGAAAATTCCCCCCCGAAGGGGGTTAAAGGGGGGTTCGAATGTTTTAGGTCATTTTGCCATATCTCAGCACCAGTTATAGGTAGGAGCTTGAAATTCCAGAAAACAAATCTACTAAAAAAATGATTAAACACCAATTTCAGCGATTTCAGAAATTCTCCCATAAGGGGGTTAAAAGGGGGTGGTCGAATGTTTTAGGTTATTTCGCCATATCTCAGCAGCAGTTATAAGTAGGAGCGCGAAAATAAGGAAAACAAATCTACTAAAAAATGATTAAACACCAATTTCAGCGATTTCAGAAATTCCCCCATAAGGGGGTTAAAAGGGGGTGGTCGAATGTTTTAGGTTATTTCGCCATATCTCAGCAGCAGTTATAAGTAGGAGCGCGAAAATAAGGAAAACAAATCTACTAAAAAATGATTAAACACCAATTTCAGCGATTTCAGAAATTCCCCACGAAGGGTTTAAAGGGGGGTGGTCGAATGTGTTTTAGGTCATTTCGCCATATCTCAGCAGCAGTTATAGGTAGGAGCGCAAAAATCAGGAAAACAAATCTACTAAAAAATGATTAAACATGTATTTCAGCAATTTTAGAAATTCCCCTCCCGGAGGGGGTTAAAGGGGGGGGGTCGAATGTTTTAGGTCATTTTGCCATATCTCAGCAGCAATTTTAGTTAAGAGCACAAAAATCAGGAAAACAAATCTACTAAAACATGATTAAACATGTATTTCAGCGATCTTAGAAATTCCCCTCCCGGAGGGGGTTAAAGGGTGGTATTCAAAAGTTTTGGGTCATTTCGCCATATCTCAACAGCAGATTTAGGTGAGAGCGTGAAATTTAGGAAAACACATCTACTAAAAAATGGATAAACACACATTTCAGTAATTTTAGAAATTCCCCCTAAAGGGTTTTAAAGGGGGTAGTTTCGAAAATTTTAGGTCATTTTGCCATATCTCAGCAGCTGTTTTATGTAGGTGCGCAAAATTCAGGAAAACAAATGTACTAAAAAAATTACATTGCCTACCCGTGCAAAGCCGGGACGGGCTGCTAGTACCAGATAAAGGGAACTGGGTTATTCTTGAAACGGTCGTATGTAGTTTAATGTTGTGGTAGTTGAATTTGTATGTTTTTAGCTTTGTAAATTTGTATCTCATTATCGCTTATCATTGCACCGTAAAAAAAGGATAATATTTTATGATATACTAAAAGAAATGTTTACCTACATTCAGTGTAACCTTGTCAGACCTAACAAGAATCAACCTATGATTCTACATGTATTTTCTTTATATTAAGAATCCTTTTGGCGAAAGACCAATAAAAATCTCACAAACAAAATGATTTCATATAAGTATAAAGTATAAATATAATTTTAGACAGTTACGGGCATCAAAAGGGCTTTTTTATCCCCGAAACGCTTCCATAAATGTAGGAAAGTAATTGTTTTCTGACGATCTATTTGGTTATTTTCCAAATGGTTTTTGAAGATAAGGGTTCTGATATCGTAGATGACTACGATATTATCCAAAATTTTCCTAAAAGTTGTTACTATATCATAAAAATATTCAATACTTTTTTTACAGTTGAAAATTTAATGACTTAAAAAGAATACTCATTGTTTCTTGTGATATACTGGTTTTAATATACGAATATAAGTGAATTAATAAAAAAACAAGAACGAAAAATCATGCGTCAAGCATAGATTATGTAACACTTTCCAACGCTTCCAAAATAATTTTACGAACCATACTCTTTAATAAGCTAAAAGATAACATCTAAGTAATCCGAATACTTTTATTCAGCCCTGTATAGGATCTATGGATTTGTATGTATACTACATAGGATGCTAAATTTTAGTTCAGTTAGGAAACACGTAGCACAGTTTAAAATTCTCCGTCTGTAGTTAAATAATACGGAAATGTGTTCCCGAACTTTTGTGCTTCCCTGTATAGGATCTACAGAATTTATACACACCACGTAATATACAAAAAGCGATTTAAAATTAAAATCGCATTCAGTAACTTAAAACGCACTTGCAGGAATTATTGTTAACATACAGTAGATAATTCTTTTGTGTGTCCCTGTAAATGAACGATGACTGCTATACACACAATATTCTGTAGTAAATCTCTTGTAATGAACCTTATATAAATTTCAATGCGTTTAAAATAGTGAAACATTATTTAAATAAACCGCAGACGATTTTTCTCCATAGACGTAATGTAACGGAATTCTTTTGACTGTCCCTGTAAAGTAAGTATAAGTGCTATGCACACCCTATTCCATATTAAGCTTCTTCTAATGCACCTTAGTGATATATATAAATTTCAATGCGTTTAAAATAGTGAAACATTATTTAAGTAAACCGCAAATGATTTTTCCCCATAGACCGCAATGTAACGGAATTCTTTTGAGTGTCCCTGTAAAAAAACTATAAGTGATACACACTTCCGTTGAAATAGGGAACATGCTATAGATAACGATTATAACATATAAAAATTGCAGGGCAATCCGAGCATATTTACGGGAGTTAGAGCACGGACAGACGGCAGACGGCAGACGGCAGACGGCCAGACGGCCAGACGGCCAGACGGCAGACGGCCAGACGGCCAGACAAACCGAAGTCATAAACACTTTTCAACTAGGTTGGAAAGTGTTAAAAACAATCGTAATGTGAATGATAATAATTAAAAAATATATATATTTATCTTAGATTTGTCATATTTTTAACACTTTCCAACCTAGTTGAAAAGTGTTTATGACTTCGGTTTGTCTGGCCGTCTGCCGTCTGGCCGTCTGGCCGTCTGCCGTCTGCCGTCTGTCCGTGCTCTAACTCCCGTAAATATGCTCGGATTGCCCTGCAATTTTTATATGTTATAATCGTTATCTATAGCATGTTCCCTATTTCAATGGAAGTGTGTAGCACTTATAGTTTTTTTACAGGGACACTCAAAAGAATTCCGTTACATTGCGGTCTATGGGGAAAAATCATTTGCGGTTTATTTAAATAATGTTTGACTATTTTAAACGCACTGAAATTTATATATATCACTAAGGTGCATTAGAAGAAGCTTAATATGGAATAGGGTGTGCATAGCACTTATACTTACTTTACAGGGACAGTCAAAAGAATTCCGTTACATTACGTCTATGGAGAAAAATCGTCTGCGGTTTATTTAAATAATGTTTCCCTATTTTAAACGCATTGAAATTTATATAAGGTTCATTACAAGAGACTTACTACAGAATATTGTGTGTATAGCAGTCATCGTTCATTTACAGGGACACACAAAAGAATTCTCTACTGTATGTTAACAATAATTCCTGGAAGTGCGTTTTAAGTTACTGAACGCGATTTTAATTTTAAATCGCTTTTTGTATATTACGTGGTGTGTATAAATTCTGTAGATCCTATACAGGGAAGCACAAAAGTTCGGGAACACATTTCCGTATTATTTAACTCCAGACGGAGAATTTTAAACTGTGCTACGTGTTTCCTAACTGAACTAAAATTTAGCATCCTATGTAGTATATATACAAATCTATAGATCCTATACAGGGCTGAATAAAAGTATTCGGATTACTTAGATGTTATCTTTTAGCTGATTAAAGAGTATGATTCGTAAAATTATTTTGGAGGCGTTGGAAAGTGTTACATAATCTATGCTTGACGCATGATTTTTCGTTCTTGTTTAATTACTGCAAATGATTAAGTGCATTACCGGCTGTGGCATGCATTTTTAAACTTATCTGTTTTTGAGTGTATTAGGTGGTGTGTATAAATTCTAAAGATAGCATACAGGGCTACACGAAAGAATTCACACACATTACCGGATATGAACAGCAATTGCTGAAAATAAATGGATTTTTAATATACGGTATGTGTTTTTTTTATGTTACTTATTTAATTTCTCATTTCACTCTAGGAAAAAAAAATGAATTTCCTAATAATACCTGTTAGTGTTGGAGAGTGTTTTATAATCTATGCCTGATGCATGATTTTTTCTTCTTGTTTTAAATTTCTATTATAAGTTTTAAAATGTATTGTTTTTATTTTATTTTAAAAAATCGGTATCCATTTACTTTGTATTAACATTTTGCTTGAATGATATAAAAAGGGAAAATTCCTTGGCAATTACATTATGTTAGTCCCGAAATATGTACAAGTATATATGTCAATTTTTAAGCAGGTCCTTGTAAAATTTATGTATCAAAGGACGGCCATTTTAAATGGGAAGTTATCGTGCTGTACTTGAATGACGTGTTAACATTTTGTAGTAATTGTACCTTTTTATGAAACATCTGGTAATTTACAGGGTTTTAATAAGATAACTTTCCCTACTTGAAAACACATGTAGCTAAAACTAGGAAAACTTACATTTTATACGTATTAGACATTTGAAGGCATGGAATGATGCATTTCGCGAAAACAAAATGTAGGAAAAATTGCCGATAGAGTTAATTTTTGTGATAAATCAAATATTTTCATTATTCGCTTGTAAAATGGATTATGCAACTATTTTTGAGATTTTGAAGACTTTTAGATTTATCTTTACAAAGACTTGATTCATTTTACGTATTTTTTCATTAAATCTTTATAGTGAATTCTGTGTTTACATTAATTTAAATTCTCACTTTTAATTCTAGTACGTTAGACAGAGAATTAGAGAAGATAGATTCTATGTATGATGACGTACATAACACAAAAAACAGCTTAACACACTGGGTTGAACATACCGAGGCAAACTTGTCAGAGGAGGATGAAACAAAGGTATAATATTATTCAAAGAAATCCATATACATATAATTTGCGTCTGATTTTCATTCTGATGCGTAATTTTATTCTGTGCTAATTTATTTGAATACTGATTTATGAATTTACTGTAATATAATGTGTGGTTGTCATGTAATAGAATTCTATTAATTCCGATTATTAATAAAAAAAACGATCAAATGTATATTAACTTTATTATTTTTAACTCAATCGTACTGACTGCTAAAGATATAATACAAACTGAATTTTTCCAACTGAGTGAAAAAAGGCTTTAGGTCGGGAGTCGAGCCCAAGACCTTTGACTTAAATTGCAAACGCTCTACCTATTGAGATACCTGGGCCGACAACCGGCGGACACATTTCACTCAGATAATCTTATTAGCAATAGCATTTGGTCTGCCATGTAGGCAGATATATAGAAATATATCTCATTATAAATTAGTATGAATGAGTTATAATAATAAATAATAAAGTATATCTGCGTATCCATCGTTTAATGGAGTTCCATTACGTGCAGTATACTCTGTTGAACTGCCTATAATGTTACCTGAGTGAAATATGTACGCCGGTTGTCGGTCCAGGTAGCTCAATAGGTAGAGAGTAGGGAATTTAGTCAAAGTTCTGGAGTTCGACTGTCTGCCTGGGTATTTTTACACTCATTTGGAAAAATTCAATTCATACGCATGTATAATATTTAATATAACATGTTTCTGAAAGAATTAATATTTGAAAAGGAATATATATACATATATAAATATGTATTTCAAGGAAAAAAATCTATTTTTACGTATTAAAAAAATAAAATTATGTGTACACAAAATTTTATTTATTTTTATTTATAAATACATTTTGTTCGTTTATTTCTTTTAAACACACACACACACACACACACACACACATATATATATATATGTTATATAAAAAAATTTATTTCCTTCGCAAATCCTTCACATTTATTTCGCATCTGGAGGCACGGCAGTGCCTCCGCCAAGTCGAGTGAGGACAGCCGTAAGCATACTTTTCTGGAAGCAACTCAGGGCACTTTTGACCCCCCCATATCTCCGCGCTGGAGTATCCCAAACATTTTAAACTTCAATTATAGAGAGTATTTGGCCCACAGGACCAAAATTTAAAATTACAACTTTCTGTCTTTTCTAGTTCAGGCGATATATGAACTCAAACATTCGATTTTTTGTCACTTCTTACTCACTCGTTCACGCGTCATCAAAAAGATTGGGTAGATCCCGTAGCCCCAGAAACTTGACATTTGGAAAAAAGGTAGTGTTTAGGATACAAAGAAAGGAAAAATTATAAAATCCAGAAAATTCGAAAAAAAAAAAACATTCGAAAATTCAACAAATTCCATCAAAATTGAAAATTGAAAATAATACGATCTTGTAGTCTTGGAAACTTAAGATTTGGTGTGAAGGTAGTGTTTAACATCCAGAAAAAGAAAACATCAAAAACACCAAAAAAATCGAAAGCAAAATTGAAAAAATCGAAGAAATTGAAAAAAACCGAAAATTTGAAGACAATCCGATTTTGTTGCGCTAGAAAATTCAAATTAGGAATAAAGGTAGTATTTAGGATACAGAAAAAGAAAAATTAAAAAAATCCAGAAAATTCGAAAAAAAAATAAAAAAATTCGAAAAAAATTGAAAAAATGAAAATAATTTGATACGATAACGCTCGTATTTATAAATTAATTTGGATGAAACTAATTGTGTGTATTAAGCTCACCAATGCCTCGACCGAGTTCGTTGGCCAGTTTGGTCCGCCATCTTGTTTCAAGATGGCGGCCACGGAAAATTTTAAAACTAAAATAAATATACAAAAAAGTTAAAAAATCAAGTTTATTTTTTAATTAGGTGTTAGGACTTGATACAAGGATTCCAGAGCATTTTTTGTTTTACCTCTATCTTAAAAATTGGCTGAGATAGAGCAGTTTGAAATTCTAGGGTGGCTGGCATTTTGAAACAAAACAGCACATTACAAAAAACCAACGATAAATTTATGGTCAATAATGGTCAAGCAGGTGCAATCCCGAATGAATACTCCGTGTTATTATAACTGTAACTTTGACTTCGAAATTTTGATACGTTGCATTTTCTATTTGTTGATATTTTTGAACTATGATTTACGCTAAGTGAAATGTTGTTGTTGAAGAGGGATTTTCCATGTAAATCCGAAACGTCCAATTTTAATATGTTTTTAATGTTTTATGAAAGTGTATTGTAATGTCTGTAATTTTAATGATTTTAATATAAATTTATAAGTTTTAGTGAACGCGATTTCTCGCAAATTATTTTCTTTCATTGTTGTAATCATTTTCCCAATCATACGCATAAAACTATATATTCATATCCATTAGCGCCAAATTCCCGACAAACTTGGCGACAATTGGCGAAATATCGCCAAATTTGGCGACAAAAATAAGTCTTCATAAATGAAGCCAACTTGGCTATAGCTCAATAATTTGGCGAATTTCTTATTCAAATTCAGTTTAAACGACTCTTTTGTAAACGGTTTCTTTGCATTTTAACTTGCTGTTTTCGAGTAACATTAGCTAAATTTTAAAACGAAGATATAGGAAAGCTACCTTTTCCAGCCGGTACAGGCCGGAGGACTTTTTTATGAGTTGTCGGATGCAATCTATGTTTTGCATTAAATAAAGTAAAACATTGAAAAACAAATCCCACAGGATGGGGATAGTTTGTTTTAGATAGATTTTAAGATAATTGTCCTATTAGCTAGTACACCTTCCGTTATTGTTTTGTGTTATTTTCCCCGGATTATGCTTTTCTTTTCTTTTGTTTACGAATTTTGTAATAGAAAAGTTCCGCTATAGACTGGCTACGTTATAGACCTTTTTTTATAGACAGGTTCATTTTCTTTCACAGGCTTTACTCTATTTAATTTATATATGAAATATTTGTTGTTAAAAGATGTTGGTCGCACAAAAATTTTCACATCTCTCCCACCCTCCCGACATTACTGGTTGGTTATGGCTTGATAGTCCTTTCTAAATAAAATCATGGTGATTCTAAGATTCTCTTGATTTATCTCTAAGTTGAACATAAACGATCCTAAGAAAACGGATCAATGAATTACTATATTGGCATGAGGAAATTTAGTTGCAGAAAAATGGAGCATATAGCTAGCATTAAGTCTAATAGGAAAACCACAGCCTTGGCAAGATCTGGAGGCACGGCAGTGCCTTCGCCAAGTCGAGAGAGGACAGCCGTAAGCATACTTTTCTGGAAGCAACTCAGGCACTTTTGACCCCCCCCCCCATATCTCCGCGCTGGAGTATCCCAAAAATTTGAAACTTTATTTTTCTAGAGTATTTGGCACACAGAACCAAAATTTAAAATTACAACTTTCTGTCTTTTCTAGTTCAGACGATATATGAACTCAAACATTGGATTTTTTGTCACTCACTCACTCACTCGTTCACGCGTCATCAAAAAGATTAGGTTGATCCCGTAGCCCTAGAAACTTGACATTTGGAAAAAAGGTAGTGTTTAGGATACAAAGAAAGGAAAAATTATAAAATCCGGAAAATTCGAAAAAAAAAACATTCGAAAATTCAACAAATTCCATCAAAATTGAAAATTGAAAATAATACGATCTTGTAGTCTTAGAAACTTAAGATTTGGTGTGAAGGTAGTGTTTAGTATCCAGAAAAAGAAAACATCAAACACACCAAAAAAATCGAAAGCAAAATTGAAAAAATCGAAAAATCGAAAATTTTCAAATAATCCGATTTTGTTGCGCTAGAAACTTGGAATTCGGAATAAAGGTAGTATTTAGGATGCAAAATAATGAAAAATTAAAAAATCCAGAAAATTCGAAAAAAAATTCAAAAATTCGAAAAATTCGTAAAAAATTGAAAAAATTAAAATAATTTGATTTTTTAGCCTTAGAAACTTAAAATTCGCAGTAAACATACTGTTTAGGATTCAGAATAAGTTAAAATAAAAAACGCAATAAAATTCGAAAATAAAATCGAAAAGTCGGAAAAATCAAAAAATAAGGAAAATTTGAAAATAATTCGATTTCATAGCGCTAGAAACTTGAAATTTGGAATAAAGGTAATATTTAAGATACTAAATAAGGAAAAATTAAAAAATATGCATAATTCAAAAAATACCCATAAATTAGTGCAGACGATATATGAACTCAAAGTTTCGATTTTTTGTCACTCACTCACTCTTGCGTCATCCAAAAGATTGGGTAGATCCCGCAGCCACAGAAACTTAAAATTTGGAATAAAGCTAGTGTTTCGGATACAAAGAAAGGAAAAATTATAAAATCCGGAAAATTCAAAAAAAAAAAATTCGAAAATTCAAAAAAATTGAACAAAATTGAAAATTGAAAATAACACGATCTTGTAGTCTTAAAAACTTAAAATTAGGTGTGAAGTACTGTTTAGAATTCAGAAAAAGAAAACATCAAAAAGACAAAAAAAAATTAAAAATAAAATCGAAAAATCGAAAAAAATGGAAAATTTTCAAATAATCAAATTTTGTTGCGCTAGAAACTTGAAATTCGGAATAAAGGTAGTATTTAGGATGCAAAATAAGGAAAAATTAAAAAATCCAGAAAATTCGAAAAAAAAATCAAAAATTCGAAAAATTGGAAAAAAAAAATGAAAAAAATTAAAATCATTTGATCTTTTGGCCTTAGAAATTTAAAATTCGCAGTAAAAATAGTGTTTACGTTTCAGAATAAGTTAAAATAAAAACGCAATAAAATTCGAAAATAAAATCAAGAAATCGAAAAATAAGGAAATTTTGAAAATAATTCGATTTCATAGCGCTAGAAACTTGAAATTTGGAATAAAGGTAATATTTAAGATATTAAATAAGGAAACATTAAAAAATATGGATAGTTAAAAAAAATCGAAAATTTCAAAAAAAAAGAAAAATAAGAAAAAGAGAGAAAATGAAAATAATATGATCTCGTAGTCTTAGAAACTGAAAATTTTGTGTAAAGGTAGTGTTTAGGATTCAGAAAAAGAAAAAATTAAAAACACAACAAAAATTGAAAAAAAAAATCGAAAAAAAAACGAAAATTTGAAAATAATTCGATTTTGTAAAGCTAGAAACTTAAAATTTGGAATAAAGGTAGTATTTAGGATACAAAAAAAGAAAAAAAGAAAAAATCTGTAAAATTCGAAAAAAAAAAATTCGAAAATCCGAAAAATTGAAAAAAATTCGATTTTGTAGCTTTAGAACTTAAAATTCGGCGTAAACTTATTGTTTAGGATACAGAAAAAGGAAAAATTAAAACACAATAAATTCGAAAATAGAATAAAAAAAACTCGAAAAAGATCGCAAATTTCAAAATAATTCGATTTTGTAGCGCTAGAAACTTGAAATTTGTAATAAAGGATACAAAATAAGAAAAAAAATAAAAAATCCAGAAAATTATAAAAAAAATTCGAAAATATCAAAAATTGAAAATAATTTTATCTTGTAGTCTTAGAAACTTAAAACTTGGTGTAAAAGTAGTATTTACTATTAAATAAAAGGAACAATTAAAATATTCGTTAAATTCGAAAATAAAATCGAAAAATCGAAATATCTTTAAGAAATCGAAAATTCGAAAACAATTTAATTTTGTACTGCTAGAAACATTAGTTTTAAGATAATTGTCCTATTAGCTAGTACAACGCCCCTAATTGTTTTAAGTTATTTCCCCCGGATTATGGTTTTCTTTTCTTTCGTTTACGAATTTCGTTATAGAGAAGTTCCGCTATAGACTGGCTACGATATAGGCAATTTCTTTATAGACAGGTTTGTTTTCTTTCACAGGTTGTACTCTATGTACTTCACATATGAAATATGGATTGTTAAATATTGTCATCCCCACAAAAATTTTCACAGCTCCCCCTACCCTCCCGACATTACTGACTGGTTATGGCTTGATAGTCCTTTCTAAATAAAATCATGGTAACTCTAAGATTCACTTGATGTATCTCTAAATTGAACCTAAATGATCCTAAGAAGACGGATCAAATAATTACTATATTGGCATGACAATCAGGTAACTTAGAATCAAAATCGAAAAATCAATAAATTTATAAAAAGTCGAAAATTTGAAAATAATTCGATTTTGTAGTCCTAGAAGCTTGACATTTGGCAGAAAGGCAGGGTTTAGTACACAAAGTAAGGAAAAATTAAAAAATCTGTAAATAATAAAAAAAAAGACTAAAAAAACGAAAAAAAAATCGAATAAAGGAATATAATTTGATTTATTGGAAATTTCCGGAAATTTTAATTTTGGCTTTCTTTTCACACTAAAAAGTTCTTTTATGTTAAATATCAAGTATCTAGGGCTGCGAGTAATATCTCAGATGGATAGCACCTATCCTGGAAGCAATTGAGAGTACTTTTGACACCCCCCCCCCTCCCATAACTTAGTGCTTGCCTAGGAACCTGAAATCTCTTTTTATCTACAGTACTTTGCAAACGAAACTAAAGCTTCAAATTTTTGATACCTGTAAATAATAGGGACAGAGTGTGGGCTTAGCGAAAATCAGTGGATGATCTCAAGAAAAGGAGAAAATCAAGAAAAGGAGGATTACTTACAAAAAGAAGTGAAATCTCATCAAAAAGTCACCTGTAAAAAATGCAGCCAAGTCTCGTAACTCATTTACCGTAAAAAGTACTGAGATCGTATAAAGCCAAGTTTAACTATCTTATTAACTCTGAAATTTTCATTCGCAAATCACTCCTAGTCTCTACATCTTTAGTTAATTATTATTTTGTGACTTGGCAATTACGCATCACAGGGAAGTTATTACACCTTACTATGTTATGGAATAGGATGGGATAATTTAATTAAGGCAAATTATATACGCACAGGGAAGTTATTACACTTTAATATGTTATAGTATTATTTGATTAAGACTAACTATATACATCACATTCTCGTGCTACGTAATTGCCAAGTCACAAAATAATTAACTAAAGATGTAGAGACTAGGAGTGATTTGCGAATGAAAATTTCAGAGTTAATAAGATAGTTAAACTTGGTTTTATACGATCTCAGTACTTTTTACGGTAAATGAGTTACGAGACTTGGCTGCATTTTTTACAGGTGACTTTTTGATGAGATTAGTCCTTTAAATTAATCTAACTTCTGACATAGTCAGTATTTCCTTAATTCTTAATAATATTTATTCTTATTTAATGTCCTTTTAAAAGTATTAACCCGTATATTAATAATTATCTTATTCCAAATCTTAATCTAAAATTTTAAGTTCATTCGTAACTTTTATCAGCTCCCCAATCTATAAAATTCCGAGAGACGCTTTCTCATTTCGGATGTTTTTAAAAGCCTTTTTTTTTTTACTCCATTTATAAATATTTAACAAGTGTCACAGAAATGTGTGTATATAAGTTTTTGTACAAAAAACATTCAATAGTTCTATATTCACATTGTAAAAAGGTTTGGTTTGTTAAAAACTTCTTTATAATGGGTGGCTTTTTTCAAAAGTATTGCCACTTTCCTAGAATGGCATCTTTGATGGCATCCACATATTGAGCAGGTACCCAATATAGCCAATATCTTGATGCTTCTGTTGTACCAAGTATATTTTTTATATAACATATATATATACATGTATGTATATCCCGTTTTAAATGTAGATTCTTTAAAATGAATTTAAAATTAAATCTTTAAAAATTATAAACTAATAATTTTGCCCATGTTTAAAAATTTATATATATCTTCTGAGAGAATAACTTTATGTGCATACTTTTTTCATTTTTGAGCATAGAAAATAAATATTAATTTATCTCCATGATTTACATTCTTTTTTTTTTTTAAGTCATTATTTACGAACCGTTTTAGTACAAGGATCATATTTTCAAAATTTTCTCTCTCTCTATCTCAAAAATAAATAAATAAATAAAAATAAAATACAAACAAACAAAAAAAACCCCTCTAAAGTCTATTTAATCAATATATAACTGAAACTAATTACATAAAGTCTCATAATTTTATCTTTTATAGAAATTTAGATACTTAAATTTTATTATGACGAATATTGAAAAAATGCATACTGAGATAAATGAATTTTAAGTTTTATGTTATACTCCTTAGATGACTACAGACAATACAGCATAAAATTGGTATATAGTTTGATCTAATTATTGTAGTTACATAATTTTCGTCCTTCTATTATAAAAGCTTTTTAGAGTACTTTTTAAGCTGAAAAAGTGAAAATGTGTGATATTCAAGATTTTTGAGTCGCGACTGCCCCGTAATTATACGATGTTAACTATTTTATCTTTTCAAACAGATTTCCGAGCTTGTAGATCATTTAAGTGTTTGCTTGAAATTATTCCACAAAGTCGCAAGTGAAGCTAGTATCTACAAAAATATGGATCAAAAGCTTTTGAAATCAGCTGTTGAGTTATACAACAGCCAACTGACAAACTATGCTTACAATTATGACCGACTTATGAGAAGACTTAAGGAAGAAATAGGTAAGTACACGTAAAACGATTGGATTTTATTTAATGAGAATTAGGACAAATGTGAAAATTAACATTGAGTTTCCAGATAAAAAAAATATTTTACCTTATTAGAATTTCAAAAATAACTATTTTTGACACTGTCTTAAACAGCAGATACAAAATTTGAATTAATTAAAATATTAGGCAAATTATTTAACGAATTTTTGTAACTCGCTTTAAATCGGGCATTATAGTACACGGTTAACCCCTTAAGCACCACGACGTACCTGCGTACGTCATGAAAACCTCTATCTGTAACCTCTATCTGTAATACCAGGACGTATGTGCTAGTATATTGCTGGTATATGCAACCAGGACAAAGGTATATGCAACCAGGTCCAAGTTGCCAGTTTGGCCTTTTTATAAATTTTATATTTTAAATTCATACCAGAACGTTATAGTAGTAATTTGTATTTTATATATATAAAATATATAATGACAGACTTTTCGTGGTTGCATAAATTAAAATTATTCTTTTAGAATTTCCGGTATGAATTTTGTATTTTTGAATTTTTTTTGTATTTTTGACGAAATCTAACATAGCTGGTATTCAGCATACTATCAGTAAATTGAATATGGTGCTTAAGGTGTTAACTACGAAATAGTATGGTCAACAACTAACTATTTCTTATAGATAATGTGCACGACTGCAAAGAGTCTCATTATACCTACTGCGTATTCTTCGTGTATGAATTGAGCACCTGTTCCAAAGGATTGTACAAACAGTACGCAAACCACATTCTGCCACAAAGCTAACGAAAAGGACAGGCTGCCGCGGTGCCTTACACGTGTCATCTTTTTTCCAGACCATGAGAAAAAAGTCTTTTTTCCAGACCAGACTGCAAAGAGTCTCATTATACCTACTGCGTATTCTTCGTGTATGAATTGAGCACCTGTTCCAAAGGATTGTACAAACAGTACGCAAACCACATTCTGCCACAAAGCTAACGAAAAGGACAGGCTGCCGCGGTGCCTTACACGTGTCATCTTTTTTCCAGACCATTTGAGTCACGTGATACTTGAATGCTGGTGTACGACAAGAGCATCACGTGACTCTAGGTGTCTAACGGGAAAGGTAGTGCGGCAGCTTGTCGTTTTCGTTAGCCTCGATTCTGCCCATAATGACGTCACATCCACATTATCTATTGAATATGATGTGTGTAACATATTTTACAGGACATATAATTCCTAGATAGGATTCCATGGTTATAATGAAATTGAATTCCTTCTGACACAATTAATAAATTGCAAAATTTCTTGAATAAAATCAAAATCAAGGATTTAACTGTAAAACAAAATTAATTGCACATAATAACAAACTACTAAAGAAATACATAAAGGAACAATATGTAAGGTATATACAATTAAGCTGTTTGAAAGAGTGTCTATCAATGAATAGAGAATATTTGGTTCTTACAGAGACAAAATATGTTTTGCCAGTGTACCTAAAATGTCCGAAATCGATGCACGGCGATTCGCATTTGCACATATCGTGCACGGTATATCTTTCGTATACATTCTCTGATTAGATAGCCATAAGTTATTTTTTTAAGGTAGTCTATGAAGTGTTATCCTACACTGAAAAAAATGAAATACTCAAAAGTGAGTAAGTCTATGTACTCATTTCGAAATGAGTATTTCTGGACCAAAAATGAACATGTGCATTCTCAAAAATGAGCAAGTTCATGTACTCATATCGAAATGAGTATTTTTGGATCAAAAATGAACATATGTATTTTCAAAAATGAGTAAGTTCATGTACTCATTTCGAAATGAGTATTTTTGGATCAAAAATGAACATATGATCAAACCCAACATAATTGTATATTTCAGAATGTGTAATGACGAAATTTCGAAGCCTAAAAAGCTATTATTTGAAGGAAAAACGAAGAATAAGAGAAATGAAAAATGGATCTGGTTGTTCGGGACTTTCATCAAAGTGGATCCACTACCACACATTTACTACTCTTTTTTTTCTCACATTTTACACATTTGCTTTTTTTTTCTTGATAGTACTTCAAAATTATGATAAAACGGAAATTTCAGAAATATATAAAACGAAATTTCAGAAATCACGGAAAATTTCCTGGAATTTACAGAATTTTTTTTCCGGTAAAATACGGAAATAATACCGACGTCTCGATTGCCAGTACAATTACCGTTTTTTTCAGGAAATTTTCTTTACAGTGGGGAACAAAAATGAGTACATAACACTTCATATTTGAATACATCTATGGGATCAAAAATGAGCACATAGCAGTTCATATTTAAATACATCCATGGGATCAAAAATGAGTACACGTGTTTCTCAATTTTGAGTACATTTGGATCGGAGCTATTTTGAGTAAGTGACTTATTCAAGATTAAGTACTTTTTGCTCAACTTTGAGTACCCATTTTTTCAGTGTACTAATGAGTGAGAGAGGGATGAATATGCAAAAAGCTGTGAAATAGCCTACAGCTATAAAAAATATGCCACTGTGAAATAAAAAGGAAATAAATGTATGAGAGTTAAATATATCTTCCAATTCTTATGATTTTTTATTAAAATTTTTATTCTTCCCCATGTTTTAATTTCCTCTTTAAATAGCATACATCTTCCATTTTTTTCAAAATGTGAAATGTTTTGGAATAGAAACATAATGTTTTATGTTAATTTTTCGATTACTCTATTCAACTCAAAGTCATGTCTAAAGTGCCTATTAATTAACAAATTTCTTCAAAAATATTTACTAACATAATCATTTAAGACAATATTCTTTAATACAAAAGCATATTAAATCAATATCCGTAATTGATAAATGTAAAATAGAATAAATAGAAATGATAAAGTAGAATGACAAGGAAGGAAATTAATTCATGATTTTTAATTTTAGAGAGCGAGTATGAAATTTCACACGTATAAACTAATGATAATAGTTAATAAAATTAACGAGAAAAGTTAGACTTACAAAAAATAAGGTAGTTTCATTGCAGTTTTTTCTGCCCGTTTGTTCCATTTACAACTCAGCTATAAAGGTATATGCAGGGGTTTCGGTGGAGCAAACCCTATAAATGATGTGCAGCAGACAAAAGAGAGACAGTAATAACATTAAATAAGTGGCCAGTTTACTAGACTCCATATCTAAATGTTTCTACACTACATATCTACTATATACTACTAGTCACTCAACTCTACTCAATATTGTTATGGACATAACAGCTAAATATCAAGAAAAGATGAAGGAAATAATCTAGTTAAGAAGAGACTAACAATGAATAGATGAAAGTGATAACAATGATTAATTAAAGTTTTTTTCTTTAAGACTTTTCCATAATTTAAAGAACTTAAGCAGTAATTTGTAAGGAGCAGTTAATTTTTGTGTACTGTTTAAAAATACTTCAATTTCAACTGTGAAAATAAGGCAATATATCTCCATTAAAATCGCAAATTATGTTGTGTTGCATATGCTGAGAAAAACAACTCCATCATTTTGAAATCTGATTTTAGGGAGTTTCCCATGGTCTGATTTTATCTGCTTTTAGATATGTTATTCAGCAACAATATCTCATTAAAAAACTCCTTAAAAAGCTTCTTAAACTTCCTTAAACTTCTTCACTTAATTCTTTGTTTCTCATTAGATTCCCCTTTATCCGTTACGCCGGTAAAACTAGAATTTGATTAGTAGAAGTGTAGAGTGGAGTTACAACAATATTGCGTAGAAATGAGATGTGGTTTCTAAAACATTGGCCACATTTTTTAATGTCATCGCTTCCCTCTTCAGTTATGAACCTATTTGCATTGTCCACTACTTTCGATCAAAACACCTACATATACCTGCAAATTGTGTCATTTCTCTCACATTGTTTGTGTTTTGCGGTCGGCATTTTAATTTTTATTCGCCGTAGGAGCACTCTGTTTTCTATAATACCCATTGGTCCCCATGCGTGTCTTCGCTCTCCATGATCGTGGGCGTAGCTGATTACATAACGGATGCGACTTAGAGTACTTTCGGCATATTAGTTTTTGCTCCTCGTTAACCGTTAGTTTCGTTTTCAGCGTATTATATTAAAGTTTACCGAAAATTATTTTAGTGACCCCGTTTTCTAAAAAATTAAGTTTGATCGCACCTGAAAAAGGCAGTTGAGTGTGAGCTATCGAGCGGAGGGATTATGCAGTTCTTATCTGAAGAAATTTCCGTTAATAAATTTGAATAAAGATGATCTCTACCGGAGACTTTATAAGCAGTCGTGCGTGATAGATTAATTTTTTTCTGCATTAAGGCTGTTCTGAAATCTAAACTGGCTACTTTATGACACATTTTTTAATTCATTTTTGTTCGCAAATGTATTAAATTAGCACGTGCTCTCATTCAGAAACTTTTTAATCGAAAGTTGTTTTTCATTTTTTTGGTAAAGGTAGACGATCTTTTAGAAAATACTGTCAAAGTAGGCGTTTTGATCCGAATTCTTGGTGCTGCAGAACGAGAATGGAGAAAATCGTATCATCACGTGACACGACTCACCTATAACACGATAAGTAATTTATTTATCAAAAAATGGAAAACTCATTTCAATTCCAAATCGCTTCCATAGTCAGGCCTGCCAATTTCATGCCTTTGCGTTTAAAAATGAGTCAGGAAATGTGTCAGAAAGTTTCGCGTTCTTGAGCCAGTTAATTGTTTAATTTTTTTTAATTCAAAAAGAAGTATAAAAAAGGTATAAACTGAATCAATTGTTTCCATTAAGTATTAGATCATGATACAAGGATTCCGGAACATTTTTTGTTTTGGCTTTATCTCAAACAAGAACGAAAAATCATGCATCAAGCATAGATTACGAAACACTTTCCAACACAGCCAGAAAACTGTAAAGAAACTTCTACGTTAAATAAGGTGAAAGAAGATATGTAAGTAAACAGTTTAGAAAACATATACCACATTGAAAAATACAGTTTTCGAAATTACCTTCCAGTGTCAAAAAAATAGTCGAATTATTTTGTGCTACTCTGTATGTGATCAATAGATGCGGATATATAGTATGATAAAATTTAGTTCAGTTAGAATATTCACATTTAGCAATTTTCGCTAATCGATGGAAATGCACCCGAAATCTTTTGTACAGCCCCGTATATTATCTGAAGACTTTTGTACACACCACCTATTAAGCTAAAAGGCAACTTAAAACTCACTCGCAGCAATTACCAAACGTAAACGACAATGTATCTTTTTTTGCGTAGCCCTGTATATGAATTTATTTATATTCCACAAACTTCTATTAGTCTACTAAATATAGTTCAGCTTGAAAATGCGTAAACACAATTAACAACTACCCTTAAGCAATTCACTCCCATAGTCTGTAATACTATGAATTCCCTTGTGTAGCCCTGTATATGATGAACCGAATTTATAAACACACACGTGCTATGAAAAAAAATTATTAAACTTAAAAACGTAAACCAAAGTTGAAAACGCACTTATCACACAGACTGTAAATATCGCACATGTACTGTAACCAATATCTTTTGTGTGTCCCTGTAAATAAACGCAATGCACACAGGAGAGCAATTTATAGTATACCTCAGTAATGCATATAATTTTTATTATGTTTGAAACAGTGCACTATCACTAAATTACACTGCAGACGATTTTTCCCCATAGGACGATGTGTAACATAGTTCTTTTGTTTGACCCTCTAAATGAATAATAAATGCTTTGCACCCCATATTCTACAAAAAGCATGTTTTAATATGCTTCATAATTATACATCAATTTCATTGTGTTTTAAATGACGTAGCGTCATCAAAATGAACTTGAAACGATTATTCCCCATTGACTGTAATGTAACGGAAAACTTTTGGCTGTACCTGTAAAAAAACTGTAAGTGCTACACACTTCAGTTGAAATAGGGAACATGCAATAGATAACAACAATAACATATAAAATTTTCAGAGCAATCCGAGCTTATTTACGGGAGTTTGAGCACGGACAGACGGCCTGACGGCCATACGGACAGACGGCAGACAAACCGAGGTCATAAACACTCTTCAACTAGGTTGGAAAGTGTTAAAAAATGGGTGAGATATAGCTGTTTGAAAGTTTAGGTTGGCTGATATTTTGAAACAATCTGATTTTTGTTATGCTGTAACTGTCGTGCTGAAATTCGCTTACAAATTCAGTATTAACGGAAACCGGGATTGAATCTACTATAATTGGGTTCCAAGCATTTTATCTTCGGGTGTTTGAGTTCTCATTCTCGGAAGTTGGAAATTGCACGTCGAGCGTAACAAATGAGGTGCGTTCGTACTGTAGCTAGTTATATAAATAATCAGATCTTGATGATTTTTAATTCTGTGAAATGAATTATATCGTCTGCAGATTAATTTCTGTCATAAAATAAGTATATCGGTCGCTTGACGATTAAACTTCGGAAGCTCCTATAACAAAAAAGCCCCGATTTAAAAAAAAATAAAAATTTTTAATAAATGTTCTTATTAATATTTTCTAAAGTTTTGATTCGATTTTCATAAAATTTGAAATGTCTCGACAAAATTCTGCAAAAATAATATATTTAAAACCATTCGGTTGGGGTAGTTTTTGCGTTGTTATATGCGGACGGACAGACGGACGGACGGACGGACGGACGGACAGACGAACGAACCAGACGACGACAATAGGTGCTACGTATTTATATAATTATGAACGCACCTAAAAACATGGACTATGGAAGCTGCCTTTTTCTCCCGGTAGAGGCCGAAAGGACTCTTTTAACTTTTATATTTGTTTGCTTCCCAGTCACTGGACGAATAATTCTATTCTATAGCAGCTAACTCGTTATCTTTGCAGCTGCGGATTGCAAGGACACATTCCATCACAAAATCAGAGGTCTCTTGGAAGTGGAAGATACTGAAAGAATTAATGTCGGCGAAGTAGAAGGTGGTCTTGAAGAATGCAAAGAAGCGTGCCTCGCTGTTCCTCAGTGTAGGTCCATTGGTTACGTTGACCAAATGCTCCACTTGAAGAAAGTTCAACATGGATCACGATCTGCGTATAAATTGATTAATGAACAAAAAATGTAAGTATGTTTCTTTCGTCTCTCTTCGCATGTTTCAATAACTAATACTTTGTTGTAAGAGCACTTGCAACACTTCGGTGGTCATTCACGGATCTTATTCGTTCCTATCTCGAATGCAGTCATGTATGCTTAGTACCACATAATCGAAAAGTAAGAAACACTTTTAAAATTACATAAAGAATAATGACAATGGTGCACTTTTCGCAAAAAAGATTGGAACAAGGCAGGATTTTATGTGAAAAAAACGAAATTTGATTTCCAAAATTGTTGTTAAAGTTATATTATATTTTACGTTCACATCTTTTTAGGGTTTCATTCATCTCACGAAACCCTATTCGTCCCGATACGTTGTTTGTCCGTCACAGAGCCGGTTCTCAAAAACTTTATAACTTACAAACTTGAAATTTTGTATACTTATAGCTAAACACCTACTATGAAGCTGAAAATCATAAAAATTTGAAAAAGTCGTATTATTTTAATATAGAAAGATAAAAAAACCAAAAATCTAACAGCCTTTTCCTCTTAAATTTAAGCATTTTTCGTTATAGCAGTTGCCAACAATTAAATATTCACAATAAAATTCTTTCTACAATAATTAATTTTCTATTGAAAGATTTCCACGTGAAAATCAAAAGTTTCACAAATTGAAAAAAAAAGATTAATATGACGTCATTAGAGAATTAAAAAGAAAATTAATCTGACGTCATATTGGAAGTTTAACGGATTTTTCAAATGTTTGAGAATCATACAAAGAGAGTATCAATATGCGCAATAGAGAAAGCAAGTAAATATGACGTCAGAAAGTGGATATAACGTCATATGAGTTTGAGGAACATATTGAATTATGATAAAAACCAACTCCCCCTAGATAAGAAAGCCGTGACACGCGTCACGAAAACGTCATACCAAGCAGGCAAAACAAAGAAAAAAATTCGAACAACTTGTATGTTTCAATTTCGACGGCTCGTGGAATTATTAACTATTGACCGTAAAAAATAATTATTAATTTTATGAGCCAATTAAATCGAAACATGCAAGTTGTTCGAATTTTTTTCTTTGTTTTGCCTGCTTGGTATGACGTTTTCGTGACGCGTGTCACGGCTTTCTTATCTAGGGGGCATTGTAAAAACTCGATTATGGGAATAGTGGAATATTTTAACATTTTGAAGTTCTCTATACATGTTTAATTTTGAAGTTGATTTTTCTACACAAACATTCTTAAAATCTCGGACAACTCCGGATACTTCAGCTAGCAGTTATATAAACAAGGAGGAAAATTTTTAAATTCAAATGTAAATATTTGTCACAAAGAAAATGTTGCAACAATGAAATTAAATTTGCGTTTAGCCTCGCTTGCTAAAATACGCTATTGATTGAAAATCCGATTACGTAACTTTAAAAAGCTTGGTGTTTTAAAAGATCTGGCGTTTTCTTTTTAAAGTTTGGCGCAATTCTGGCTTAAGAAAATGAAATTCTTTGCCAAATGTCATAAAAACATATGAAAACAAACCTGATGTACTTCTTTTCTGTTTTTTTAACAGTGTATATGAATTTATATATGATATTTTGTAATTCTATCATTTAGTTTGCTCTTTTTTATTATATCGTAATTGTTAACCCTATATTTTCAGCAATATCACTCAGACTAATCCCTTTGAGGGAAGTTAAAATAACTTTTTGTTTGTTTATTTGGCTGCCATCTATGTTCTTATTGAGATAGTGTATTGATAATTATAATTAAATTTTTTTCATTTGGACTTATTTATTAAAGGATAAAGTGTTTTGAAAGGAATATTAAACGAAACCCTTTGTGCGATCTTCGATCAAACTTACCCACTTGTTTTTACTTAACTTTTATAGTTGTTTAAAAATAATCAAGTACGTGTATACTTACAAAAAAAAGTTAAAACTGTTATTTTTAATATATTTGAAACATATTCTGCCATTTTACCTATTTTACTAATTTTTTATGTTTATAATGTATGTTGCATGATATTTTGATGTATATTTTTATAACAGATGCTACGTGTACTTCAGAAGCTCCAGCTCTGCAGATGTTGTTCCACCAACGGGTGCCGCAAAAGTTAATGTCTACGACAGAGTCTGCAAATAAGATGATAATATTTACGATGTGCCATTCATGAAATCATGGATGCTGTAATCTCGAGACAAAAACTTTAAAATCACCCTCTTGAGTTTAAATAAATGTTTAATTGTGTGTGAACCTAAAGTCATTTTATTCATTTTAATTACATCTAATACAATGATGCGCAATTTTATTGCATTTGCATCTACCTCATATTTATCGATTCTGACAACTCGGCTTTTAGGTAGCTTGCATTACAAAATGTAAAAAGCTACCTATTGCAACCGTTCGGAGAGAAGCAATTCCGGAAAATTTAGGTATATTGTCATTGATCTGACCCCCAGAATCCAAAAGTAAGCTCCGTTCAAATGTTGATATATATATATATGTACCTGATCTTTGTCATGTGATAGTACTCGTATTTAGTAACTGATTTGGATAGAAATGTGTATTAAGCTTACCAAGATCTCGACCGAGTTCGTTTGTCAGCTTGGTCTGCTATCTTGTTTCAAAATGGCGACCCCTTAAAAAATCAAATCAAAACTAAAAAAATATATAAAAAAATTAGAAATCCAAAAAGTTTTTTCCTTGATACAAGGATTTCGGAGAATGTTTTGTTTTGCCTCTATCTTAAAAAATGCCTGAGATTCAGCAGTTTAAAAGTCTAGGGTGGCTGACATTTTGAAACAAGACAACAGATTAAAACTAATTGGATGTGCCAATCTGAAAACTTTCTTCTGTCTCATTTCTCATACATGTTAATACTTCAAAATTCGCTGTGACATCGCCAATAAAACCAATATTTTTCGCCATTCCGTTCTACGTCAGCTGCTTGTGAATCGCCGGGTTACATGGATGCAAAGCACCCTTCCTTCCACCAGCAGTCGATGTACAACACCACTACGGAAAGTCCTACTGGCCTGTACCGGCAAGAAAAGATAGCTTCCCTATTTCTTAGTCTTTTTAAAATATTTTCGTTAATTTTACTGGGAAACACGAAGCTTAAATGAGTGGAACCCCATTACAGAAAATTCATTCCCAGTTCCCGTCAATAATTAATTTGAACGAGAATGTCGCCAAATTAGTCTGTTATAGCAAAGTTGGTTTCACTTACGGCAACCAATTTTTTGTCGTCAAATTTGGCGATATTTCGCCAAGCTTGGCGAGAATTTGAAGCTGGCGAATATGAATATATAGTGTGGGAACGATGGATACAATAACGAAAGAAAATTTGCCAGAAACCACGGTCACTGAAACTCATAAATTAAACTAATTTAAGGAGGATTCCTACTGTCTAATGCTTGGGACCCAATTATAGTAGATTCAATCCCGGTTTTCGTTAATACTGAATTTGTATGCGAATTTCATCACGACAGTTGCAGCATAACAAAAATCAGATTGTTTCAAAATATTAGCCACCCTAAAATTTGAAACTACTATATCTCAGCCATTTTTTAGCATAGATGCAAAACAAAAATTGCTCCGGAATCCTTGGATCAAAGCCGAACATGTAATGAAAAAAACTAATCACCTCCAATTTATGCCATGATCTAACAGAATCTCCAGTTTGGTGAAATTCAGTGCATTAGTTCAATCCAATTAGTTTAATCCAATTTATATCAAGGTCTAACTTAATACGAAGTTTAATGAACTTTCTTGCCATAGTTAAGATATCGCTATCACGGAAATCGTGAAAAACGCAGCACAACAGCGCCACCTGTTTGGCTATATACACTTATATGCGCAAAATTCTAACTGAATATGACGTTTGAGGGAATTACATCTCAGATGATGTAATTCTCTTAAATATCGAAATATAGCTATCACGGAAATCGAGAAAATCACAACATAGAAGAGCCACTTGTTGGCCGATTGACACTCAAATCTTATCAGAATCAATTTATTTCAAGTTATAACAGAATATGATGTACTGAAATTTCATGCATTAGTTCTTGCAGACAGACGGAAAGATATTTTCCAAAAATAGTCACATCGTGTTCATTACATCCCATAACGTGCAAACCCATCAATAAAAAAGGCAAAAAATTTTACGTTCCTAATACTTTTTTCTTATGTATACTGAAGAAAGTGAAAATTCAGATTGAAGTGAAATTTACTTGTACGAGCTCAGCGATCTTCGCCTATCACGAAATATCAGAATAACTCAAAGAGAAAAATATACCTACCCAATCTCAAATCCAACTATCAAAACTTTTACATGTAATTAAATTTTTAGCAGAGCTGAAATAATGCTGGAAATTAATGAATACAAATTTTCCAGACCGGGGATCGAACGAGAGTGGGAAAATGCTAGACTGTATGTCGTCCAGATCGCTCAAAATGACAGAGTATCCGTGCTAATACCAAGGATTCTGGGTTCGATCCCCGGACTGGATGTTTTTTCACTCCGTTGGTTGTACGCTGTGTAGTAAGTGATAATTTACATCCCTTGTATTTATCAAAACTTAATTTTCAACAGCAGATTTGACGTGTAAGTTTTCCAAAACTGTTTTCCTTAATTAAAATTTTTTTTAACGTTTTTTATTTAAATGAAATTTTCAAAACATGCTATCATTTCCAAATTATCAAAAATTAAAGTGGACATTTTTTAAAACGTTGTTGAGATGCCTCGGATGCGAAATTTCTGATAGTAAAACCAAACTATGATGATTGCAGTAAGTGATGAATTATCATCTTTTTAACACTTTCCAACGTAGTTGAAATGTTATTGAGATTTATAGGTTCGGTATTGAAAATGAAGTGTGCAGCATTTATAGTTCATTTACAGGAACACTCAAAATAATTCTGTTACATAACGATCTATGGCGGAAAATCGTTTGCGGTGTATTTTAATGACGGTGCACTATTTCAAACATATTGAAATGAATGTACATCACTAAGATGCACTATAATATGCTTACTATTGAATATCGTATGCGTAGAATTCATCTTTCACTTACAGAGACACACAAAAGAATTCGGTTAGAGTACTGTCTAAGAACAATAATTTCTGGAAATGCGTTTGTAGTTGTGGTAAGCATTTTTAAATTTATTTAAGTTTTTTTTTTTATAAATTGGTGTGTGTAAATTCTATAGATTGTGTACAGGGCAGCACGAAAGATCGCGAGTATTGTGCTGTCCTCTAAAAAAACCCCACACTGAAATGCTGAAATGTTTTCTAAAAAAAAAAAAAAAAACCTATTGTTCTACATCGAATATTTTACTAAAGTCATATTTTTTTTGTTTTGTTTTGTTCTGTTTTTAATACACCATTTAGAATAATAAAAATAGTTAAAAATACCTAAGGATTATTTATTTTAAAAATAATTTAAATTAACAATTGCAGAATTCTGGCAAAACACGAGCTTCATTTTTACAGATTTTCTTTTTATAATAGAATTTTAGAATGATCTACATAAATTTATATATATATTTTTTATGTTAAACAGTTAATATGTAATACAATTCTTCATTTTCAATTGATTATTTCAGATGTGGGTTGTTTTGAGGTAACATGGGTCATTTTTTGGTAAAGAGGTTTTATTTTTCAAGTTCTCGAATAATTGGCTGTCATTTTGTAATAAAGTGATAAAATGAAAAATGCTCAAAATTAAAATCTCAGTCAAAACAATCTGCAATTATTTAGCCATGTTCAATTTTTATAAATTCTTTATTAGACTTTATGTAGAAAAATTTCAAAAAATGAGTTTTTTTTTTTTTTTTAGAGGACAGCGCAATACATTTTCGTTTATTGACAGAAATTGCTGTACGGGAAATTTCAACTGTGCCTTACCTAACTGAACTAAATTTTTGGATGCTTTGTAGTATATATATACAAACCTATAGATCCTATACAGTGCTGCACAAAAGAATCCAGGTATTTTTGCGACTGTTGATGGTAATTGCTGAAATCAGGTTTACAAATGTGTTATGCGTTTCCCATATTGTACAATAAGTATGCATTTTATTGTACTAACTATGCAAATATGCAAATTCAATAGCCATTTGAAGATAAATATTTTAAATTTCATTTATTTATAAGATTTATTTTTAATTTAAGAAATAGACCCAGTGAGCAAAATAAGCATTAAAAGAGATTTTAATTTAATAAAATATCATTAATTGCTTTCCTTCGCTTCAAGTATGGCGTAATTTTCACCAATAAATGCATTTCGCATGTAAATTACTATTTACTTGAAAGTTTTTCTTCATTTGCAGTACTCACGTGTAACTATATAAATTTTTATGTAAAATAGATTGTTTGGAATGATTATCATTCAGATTTTTTTTTTAATTTTGGCAATGGCAAATCAAAAAAACTATTTAAAAAAATTTAATTCTTTCAGAGAATATAATTTTTTGCAAAAATTTCGACCCCCCCCCCTTCGTTCCAAAATAGTAAAAAAAAAGAAAAAAGAAAAGATTGAATACTGCACAGCATAGTCTAGTCAAGTATGTGTCTGCAAAAGATGGTTAAATTGCAATGTATATTTTTTGATCCTATAAAACTTATGCAACTGAACTATTTTGACCAATTTCAGCCTTAAATAGCTCTTAAAACAATCCTCCGTTTTAAGAGCTGTCTGCTTCAGCGTGTTTGTCGTACATTTCTCTATAAAACTAACAGTTTTCATGTTTTTATATGCAAAATTTCATGCAAGATAAGCTGAGAAAGTGGAAAAGTAATAAATAATAACACAATACATTCAGTTACGGCAGCAGCAGCAATTAGTAACCTATTTTTAGAATAGAGCGACACAGAACGAACAAATTCACCTTTAATGACTTAATGTTAGGATTATAATGATGTAAAAAATATGAAAATAAAAGTGGTTCATGCATTCGCTTATACTTGGAAAAACTTTTTTCATTTGCAAGATAAATGAAGTTTATTACGTCACATTTTTTTAATATTTATTTTATATTTTTTATGTCTACCATATATTTTTATTTTCTGAGAACACGTTGATTTTCGAAACCAGTTTCGAAAGTGAAAATGTCATCATAAAGTAAGAAAGAAAAAAAAATGCAAACAAATTCGAAAAAGTTCGAAAGTAACCTGTTAGACATCGACCTTAGATATCCTATACAAAATGTAAAAAAACATTTAAAAGTATTAATATTCAAACGAGAAATTTTAAAAGACGCATGCCATTGGTTTAATATTAGTGTACGAGTCTCTTTGCGTTACTGGGAGTGTCTTCTAGTTATAGATTTCTTTAAATAAAGGTCTACTATTAAAAAAAATCTACAACCGAAATCGAAAAATTAAGAACTACACTGCTCAAAACAATTAAAGGATATTGCAGTTTTAGGTGGATTTTGTATCTGGGAAACTTTTTAGCTGATTGATACATGGTCGACAGACATAGTAGGTTATATGAGAATAAATTACACATGTTTGGCAGAAAAAAATGCATTTTATTGCGCATTTGTGTACAAAAGGAAAAAAACTCAATTTGTGCATATGAGAAAAAAAGAATAAGAAAAGGTGTTTTCTTCAAAGAAAATCATTTTCAGTAGGGGGTATGGTTTCCACGGGCGGCCAGCAACGTTGAACACCTTTGAGGCATGGACTCCATGAGGCTATTAATGACGAGTTGGGGTATTCTGCCCCACTCTTCCAGAAGAGCTCTTTCCAGTTCTTGGAGAGTTTGTGGGGGTTGTTGGCGGCCAGAAACTCGTCTTCCTAGAGCGTCCCAAACGTTCTCGATTGGATTCATGTCTGGAGAACACGCTGGCCATTCCATTCGAACGATTCCTTCCTCGAAAAGGAAATCCTCCACCAGGTTTGCACGATGTGGCCTGCAGTTATCGTCCATTAAAATGAAGTTATCTCCGATTGCTGCAGCGTAAGGGACTGCAATAGGTCTGAGGATCTCATCCCTATATCGGCGACCAGTCAGAGCTCCATTTCGAATGATGTAGAGGTCAGTGCGCCCGTCAATGGAGATGCCACCATACACCAACACTCCACCACCGCCAAATCTGACACTTTCGTGCACGAACGCAGGATTATTCCTACTGCCACGGTCCCTCCAGATGAAAATACGCCTATTATCCGGATGCACAGAAAAACGGGACTCGTCAGAAAACAGAATATTGTTCCATTCATTTCTCCTCCAGTTGACATGCTCGGTTGCCCACTCCCTGCGGTCGCGACGATGCCTTGATGTTAATCTAACACATACCATCGGTCGGCGAGCATACAGACCTACAGCATGGAGCCGGTTTCGGACAGTCTGAGTTGAAATCGTGGTGCCTGTAGCCGAGCGAAGGTGTTGTTGGAGAAGAGTAGCGTTCATGTTTCGGTGTCTCCGAGCTGTTAACGCTAAATACCGATCTTCATTGGGCGTTGTTGCCCGTCTACGACCTTGCCCTGGTCTTCGGCCTGCACATCCACTCTCCAAAAAACGGTTCCAGATCCTGGAAATGGCACTTTGTGACACTCCAATGGCTTGCGCTACTTCGGCTTGAGTTTGGCCCCCTTCTAACCTACCAACAATTCTCCAAGAGTCTGAATCTGTCAAATGACTTCGCTGAGACATCGTACTCATCGAAACAAAGCAATCACTGAATGCCGATCATCCTTGTCTTCATTCTCTTTTATCCAGTTGAAAGTCAAATTTCATTCGCTGCCACTGAAGCGACGTTTTTGACGTCGAACTCAAAATTTGCATACTCCACAGTTTGAAAACCAGAAAAATTTGCATTTGTGATTCTCTTCTTCTATTTTCGGCAAAAAAAATTTCGTTTATATCTTTATTTTATATAAAACATCAAATATCCTTTAATTGTTTTGAGCAGTGTATATAAATCTTATATATTTATGTATAAATTTAATTCAAAGCAGTGCAATATACGTAACCGTCCATTCAATACAGAATAATCTGCTAATAATTTTTGGTGCTGCCATCTTTTGGAGAATAGAAATAAATATCGAATAAAAAGACTTTAGTACTTTAAAGTCTGGATTTTTTAACTGTATTTTCCCCTCAAGTTTAGGAAGTTTTCATATGTTTAATGATTTTTTAAAAAATAATATAAAAATGAAATATATTTTTTAAATTTTGAGTGACAATTTGTTATCAATTTCAAACTGTTTTTTTTATTAACTGCACGCTTTTTAATTTTTAAAGACATTTTAAAATAAGCATTGTCAACTTCAACATTTCGAATGAAATATTTTCAGCATAACAAAAAGTAAAATTAAATTTAAAAAATCCTATTATTTAATAACAAAGAATTTGCTTTTACAATTTTTATATTGATACACCGATTCAAAAAATGCGTCTTTTTAAAAGTTTTTGGACTCGGACGTGACTTTGAAAACAATAACTTTGGATCGTTTTCCATTTTCAAAATATTTTGGGTGAAAAGTTTTTTTGAAAAATGTGAATTCATATTTCTTGGATGATAAATTTATATAAATTTACACTTAAACTGAATCGGTCATTTAAAGTACAACATAATTTATTTTTTTGAAATATTTATTGATTTTTATAAATTTTAATTACAATTAAATGAATAACTGCTAATCAAATTAGTAATTTAATGATCTAAGATATGTAATAGGTAAAATATCTAAAAAATGTAAGGTACTTATCTGTAGCCAGGGTGTTTTGTTTCCTGAAAAGGTTTGAATGTATGACTCATGCAGTTTTGACATTGTAGAAATGACTGATTAAATAACAATTAAAATCTAAGTAGTTCATAAAACAAGACAGTTAAATATACTAAGAAGAAATTTTATTTCCAAAGCGTATGGTAACATATTTAAAATGTTTAATTTTGAAAGCATGTAAATGTTAAAATAGTTAGAAAAACACATGCAAATAACAAATATCGTAGCACAAGCCAATCATGTAATACTATGGTTTCTGAGGCCAAACAGAAATAATTATTTAAAAAAATAAAGTATTTTTTAAGTCATTATATGACATTAAAATCTCTGCTTATCAGTACAGCTAGATAAAATATCTCGGTACTTCCAAACTTCATTAACATAATTTTGCATTCTTTTCTTTGCCGTATGACATAAAGAGTTTAAACAGACCAGTTTCCTTTGTAGCATCATCCAGTTTTAAGAACTTTTTCATGCTATCGCCATTACATGGCAGATGGAACATAGAAAGAGACCACCATACATTCAAAAGCAAAGGCAAAGCCTCAACAAGATTTTCTGTTATTATGCTGTTTAGAACGAGACCTATACCATTTTCAAATTTTGGATCCCATCTTACAAACTCGAATTCAGAAAAAAAATCTTCAAGATAAAAATGAACGTGAACATCTAAGAAAGGATTCATTTTCAAAGCTTTTTTGTTTCTCATATAGGTATCTATAACCTCTGGACTGACTTTTAGAACCACACTTCTCATGAAATCTGTATTTGGCTGCTTGAAAAGATTTTTTATTTCATACGCTCCTGATGTCGACTCTGGCGTGCTTAATATTTTCAGGTTTTTGTTCTTAAGCTTTCTTTCATTATTCTCAACAAAATAATTTAACAAATCCCCAAATTTTCCCATTTCTTTTAGAATGCAAGGATTTTTACTCTTTAAAGATTTACCATTGAGTGACATATTTTTAGTCAGTGGATTTTGTTCTTTATTTCTCAAACTAGACACTGAATCCACAGACGCCGAATCGATGGAACGCACGTTCAATAAATTATATCTAGTCTTCGAGATGTCAGCCAATAATGGAGTGGTACGTACTGTGTTCACTGAAGTGGAACATCTGTTCTCTTGAGAAGGCGGTAACATACCTGTCTTCTGATCATTAAAATCTTTGCTAACCAATAACTTTCCGTTTGTGGAACAGGCATATCCATGCTCTTCAGAAGGGGATAATATACCTGTCTTTCGATTACTAACATCTTTTCTAACAGGGGGGAAAGCAAAAGGAATACCTTGAAAAGTTGTTTTAACAAATTTTTCTGTCTTGTCTTCAGTATCTTTACTTGAGGCAGTTTTTAACTTCAAATCTTTGGAAACCAATAACTTTTCGTCTGTGGAGCATGCATTTTTATAACAATGTGTCACGTTGGTGTAACCATTAAAGCCTTTTTGATTTGCACGGTCGTACATCTTTTGTTCTTTTTCTCGTAATCCATTGTATGCAAACACTTTAGTTTCTTTTTCAGTTGAGGGAGAAAATTTTTTTGAATTGCGATTTTCTTTTTTAAAAAGCTCTTCTCTTTCACAAAATCCACTTGCTTTATCATAACACAAATTATGAGAATCGCTCACAGAAGAAACATTTTTCACCTTCGTGTGGTTTGTACTTCTATTATATTTAGAATTTTTTTGCATTTTTTCTTCCGCTCTATGTAAAATATTTTCTTCTAAAAAACTATTTTTGTCATTATTATATATTTTATTTTCCCTATACTTATTTTTTTCGTCGGAATGTTCATTCAAGTTAGTATGATACGAACTCTTAACTTTGTTCACAGATGAAAAGTATAATTTTTCAGCATGTTTATCATTTTTCGAACGGGTAGTATTTTCGACAATATTTTCTTCCTTATGTGAAACATTTTCATCGGTACAAAAAGCTTTCCTAGAACTTTTAAATATGAGGTTTTTTGACACCAAACATCGGTTTTCCTCTCGCATGTTTGTTGCATATCCGTTAAATTTCGAACTGTATTTCTCCGGACCACATACTAAAACTGTATTATTAAATGAAGCAGCAGAAGACTCGACGGTGTGAGACTTTTCTAACGATGTTTGCTTTGTTCCAGTTTCAGAATTTGGGTAAAAATTATCGGTGTTTTTCTTAGAGTTAGAAGAAACATTTTTAATGTTTTTTTCATTTATTGGATCTTTGGAATTTTTGTGGAGGCTTTCCTTCGAAGGATAATTCATTTTGTTATTTTGATTTGTTTGATTATATTGTTCTAGCTTCGACCGATTTTCACACTTATCGATTAATTTTTCCTTTCCCTTTACCTTATATTTTTTCCGAGTCTTGGGAGATCCCAATTTCTCGTCTATGGAAGATGACAATTTGCTATTACCTTTTTCGATGTGTACAGATAATTTTGAACCATGGAGGCTTGCACATGATCCATCATCTTCAACAGCGGTTTTATTAAGATAATATTTTGAATTAGCCGTAGGAGATTTTGCACTGTCCGATTTAGAATTCACAGGTGTACATAAATTATCTTTTTTACTTTCAGATGAGCATGTAGCATCAATATGTGTGAAAATTTCACTGTTTTTATTATACCATTTTTGGTGAAAATACTTTGAATTGGTTATCTGAAAGTTTGAAAACTTTTGTTTGGAATGTATTCCTGTGAGAAGTTTGTCAGAATTCTTATCATTTCTGTAAGATAATGACGAAAACCTGTGATCTAAACAATATTTTTCGTTGCTGATTGATTTCATATGATCAAGATTTGATGAATTGATATTTTTGTGATGTGCAGAAGCAACATTACAGTTGACTGTTTCCGATATTTCATCCCTTATTTTCCTAGGATTTGTAGACAGGTTGGAAACACCAACAGCCATTAACACTTCATTGTCTTTGCCTGACTTTTTTCGGTCAGAATAGTTTGAGTTGAACGACTTTAACTGTTCAGTTTCCGACGTTTTTCTTGAATTCCCATTTAGTATACATTCATTGTTGTTTCCAGATTCACGAAAAGAATTATGAGTGTGTATTCCTACATCCAGCGTGGGTTTTTGGTCGCACTTTGACTTCTTTTCTGCGATTTTGTTGGCATTTGATTGAGAGCTAGCGTCTTGCTTAGTATTCTGTTCTGTAAAACTTATTGTTAATGGCATTCCTTCGCCAGAAGAACTTTCCTTTTTCTGCTTTCCTTTTCTGTTTCTTTGCTTTTTTTTGCACTTAGTAACAGAATCTTGACTACTCTTAGACCTATTTGATTCACTCAGTAGATTATTAGATCTATTTATATGTATGTCAACACTTTTACAATTTTCATACTTATCGAAGTTTGTAACTTCAGCTGGAGCGTTTGAATGATTTTCTTCATGCATGTCTTGTTTCTTTATGCATGTTTTTGTTAAAGTCCCATTAGGTGTATAAAATGGCGATTTTAAATCTTGTTCCTGGAGACTTTTAGGCATAATTCCAAAATTCTTAATCGTCGAGCTTGTTTGTAGGTTATCGGTAGACTTAAACGCATTTAATGTTGGTTTTTTTCCAGAATTATCCAATGCATTTTGACAACTTGATTTAGTTTTGCTATGGCCCTGTCCAATTCCTAAAATTAATTTTAAATGCTCAGAAGGAGACATGTCTTTCACATTCTTATTTAGATCAATTAAATGTGCTATGCGTTGTTGATCAGATGACTGCAGGTATCCATGTTTAGGCACTGCACTGGTATCACTGAATATTTCACTAATGCATATTCTTTTGTATCCCATATCATTTATTTTAGTCGGTAAAAATGGCTCTGATACCGATAATCCACATTCGGTCTTTTGGAAAGTTTTGTGTGAAAAAGAAGGTTTGCTTGAAATTTCAAGATCATTTTTAGTATTATTCTGTAAAATTCGAGTTTTGCTGATGTTTCTTACTCCATTTAGATTTCCGTTGGAAATATTTTCATTAGACGGGTTTGAAATGAAAACTTTCATGTCGTTTAAGGTAGAAGGGCTTATTTTCGTACATAGAGATGACTTATACTGATTTAAAGTTTTTTCTTGATGTAATTCGTTTTTCAAAGTGCCTGTATCGTAAGTCTCTTTTGAAAATTTCTTTTGATTAAATTGTGCAAAAGGTATGGTTTTTGAAGCGTTTCTTACATATTTCTTACTTTTCTTGCCGGATTCATTATAACAATCTGTATCATTTCGGACTTTAGTTACATAAGAATCTTCATTGGCGTATTTTCCCGTATTAAAGGAGTTACTTACAGAAATTAATTCAGAATTTTCAGCATTTTTTGTCTTAGGGTATGTTTTAGAACCCAAGGTTTTTCTAGGCTGTTTTGGTGATGCTGATAATAAGTTATGATCAGATTTAACTACCTCTGAACAGCTATAAAAATTAGAACTATAGTTAGGTTTTGGCACAGAATCTGATTCCGAAATCGTTTCAGCATCTTTTGCTTTCATATCAAGATGGGAGTTTTCATAAACAGCGATATTCTGCATTTCAGAAATGAGACCTGAACATTTACTTTGCATATCATCCGACGTAGTTGCATCTGCAGAAGATGAAGCAAAACTTTTGTAATTAGAAAGTGCGTTTTCTGTTAGATCATCCACGTGGTCAAAGTCGAGAACAGTCTTCACTGCATTTTTATCCTCATCAGTAATTACTCTTCCAGTATTTTCCGGATCATCATCTTCTACTGTTTGAGATTTCTCAGAAACCTCCTTAATTATTTTATTAATAATTTTCTTCTCTGGAGAGCATGTAAAGATATTCTGAAATTCTTCAAAGAGGTCATTCGCAGATTTATCATAGCACTCTGATTTAATTACCACATCTTCTTCTCCCGCTTCTGGGATAGGAGGTATACCTCCTGGGTATAAAAGAATAGTTACGTTGTCGTCATCATCAGAAGAAGATAAGGAGGTATGTGAGTCATTAATGCTAGATACTAAATCATCAGAACTAGACTGTTCACTTTGAGAAAGGAGCATATCTCTTTTGAGCTGTCTGTCGTGTCTTAGGTTTACTTCTTTTAACATGTCCACAATTTGCTGCTGCTCTTCGGGGCAGTACCTGCGATATATGAGAGAAAAAATATAACATAAATATTCTAGGATTCTAACCTAAAAATTCTATTGATGAAAATATTTAGTAGGGAGCAGACAAATTTACATATAAATAAATTTAACTTGAGAAAACATTTATTGTAACATAGTTTACTTTATTCAAGAAACTTTAATTTACAAAATATACGATCGTTTATTTTGTAACATTTTCACCATTTTAAAAAAAACCTCTTTGTAATCGTTTTTTCACACTAAATAAAAAAAAAAGGACTTCAAAAGGTCATGACATAAATTTTCCGATTAATTGCCGAACAATGAGTTAAAATTTCACAATACAAGATGAATATTCTTTGGGAAGAGTTCATTTTAGTGATAACTTGCAAAGTTTTATTTAGGCTGAAGTCTTGAAGGCTTAGGGGCCATTAAAGTGTTAGAATCCGTGACTCCCATGAAATTTTACTGTTTAGTAATTTTTGGGAGACCCATTTAAAATAACTAGTACTAGATGGAACCCGTCAAAACTTGACGAAAAAAATATTATAACAATATCATTAAAATAAGCTTCTTTATTATTTAAGATTTATTATCTTTCAAACATTTTATTTTAAAAGTTTTTTCCTCAGTGAAATACAGTACGATTTCCAATGCAAACTCAAAACAAAGAATCCGTAAGCAAGTGTGTAATGCAAATCAGTTTGACATTACCGCCATATTCTCTACGGCAAGAAAGAAAATTTCATGGACCTATGACGTATCATACAAATAGTATATTCCTACGTTCATCTCATATTCAGTAAATAAAAGAAAATAGTAAATAAATCACACATCTCCCTCCCCTCCCCCCTGTGATAATGCAACCGAATGAGCTCCTATGAGCATGTGTATTGTATCTGCCCAAAAGTACCGTCGAGATTCGACGTTGAAAAAAAGTTTTATAATGTTTAAATTAAAAATTTTTAAATGTCTTCTTTAATCATTGTTCATTTCAAATCCATATCTTCTAAAACACATCCATTGTTTTAAGGTAATCAGATGAAGAATTTTTTTTACAATAATAAATCAATCTTCAGATGAGGGAGATTTTTAATGTTTTCAAGTGTAATTTATTTGTATAGTTTCCTCCGTCCCTTTACATAATCAGGATGATTATCCCTTTTCCATGAAAGTTGGGGATCTTTTACCTCTTGTACAGTTAAATACCCAATAGATCTTTTAAAAAAATACAATTCGTAGCATATTCTGATGCAACATATGCATCAGCGGATTCAACATATCAATTTTATGTTAAACAAAAACTCAAAATAATTTTATTTCTTTTTTGACAGATTTTAGTTTAGCGCCAAAATGCTCTATCTTATGGATAATATGATCTTATGATTTATCAGTGTTTATTATTATTTTTTTTTCACTTTTTATGATGGTTAGAGAAATCTATTTTCAATTGTGGCAACTTTCCCAGGGGCTATTTTACATTATTGAAGCAAACTGATGGTCATTGTTAAGATAAAAATGAAAAACATGTCATGCTTGAAAATTATTTAAAAAGTCGTTAAATTAAACGGCAGTTTTCAAATAAATTTCAATCGAAAGCTAATTTTTTCTTTCTAATTCATGATGTAAGAATTAAAATTATAAAATGTAGTAAAATGTAGTAAAAAATTGAAATTTGTAGTATTTAGAAGTGATGTAAGCGCGGTGAAAGCTAAAGCGATAGCGCCGTTTGTTGTCGCCGTTATACATTTCTAAAAATTGCCACTGTGTTTTCGCTGGCGTCCAAAAGTAGACTACCATTTTTTGACATCGAAAGATAAATTCACAGTGAAAGAAATATGACTTTGCCGCTAATATGGAACTGTTAAATGAACTCATAATAAACCTACCAAAATAATTCCTATAAAATATTAGCCTTGCACTGTTTATTCTAGCTAAAAATACAATCATTATTTTAAGTTCTTTTTTTCTACCATAGCACTATTTTTAATAATTTTAATTTTCCTGAAATCCTTTACTTTTGAGAATTTTTTATATTAAAAAATGAGATCTTCTAACCTATATTTAAAAAAAAAAATATTGGTAACATGCAATCAAGATGAAGCAATCAATAAAGACTCCAATTCTAATCTTTATAATTAAGAATGGAAAAATCAGTTAAAACTACGTCATGCTGACACAATCATATAAATTTTTTTCTTTAGTTTTATCAATGTTAAAATGCATTTCAAGCTAAACATAACATCATTTTCACCGGCGCAAACTTTTCACACTTACTTTGTGTATGTTACTTTTATGCGTAAATACCATGTATACAAATCAAAATATATTTGTATTTAACTGTAATGAAAAATGGCATCAACAAAGTTATAATGCATAATAATAGACGCGTTTTGCTTGGAAAATGATTTCAAACAAACGGTTGCTACGTTGTATTTTCTATTATATTTTATATATGTAGCTATAACTTATAGCTATATCTCACGGTAAAGTGTCTCAATACATTATATGCAGCGGTAACATTTTTTTACGATTTATATTTAATAAGAAATGAAACATAGCAACCGTTTGTTTGGAGTATCCAACCAAAACGTCAGCACTGACGTCACACTGAAAGCGTCTATAAAATAAACCCCATGAACAATATTCACGTGACATCACAATAAATATGAATTTTTATTCGTTTATAAAACACGCGGATGAATATTTTTACCTAAATTTAACTTGCAAATTAAAAAATTCGGTCTAAAAGCCACGTGCTTTTAATATTATTTCTCTATTATCTCGCAACCACAGAGTTCAGAAAATAAACTATGTACCTCTCAACAGTGGGCGTTAATCCGATTGCCGACTTTATGACGTCATAAGCAGAATAAAAAGTTTAATTGAAAATTACGGCTAATTAATTAATTTTTCGAACAAACGAATGCACGATAACAAATCTGTGTCCCAATGTCTTTCATTTAAAAAAAGAATGATGTAATTTGATGCAGTAGTTTGTTCTCACGGATTGTCGAAAGAAATCGCTTAGCGTTTTAAATATATAGATAGTTTAAAATTCTACTACTAGTACATCAAAAGACTAAAGGATTAACGTTTGTATTTGCAATAATTTTCAGGCTGTAGTTTGGACGAAAATCTGCAAATTGTACCAGATAACGCCGATCATTAGAATCAAAAATATTTCCCAGTCTTCTTCTAGCCTTTTAATAAATATGTTCATCCTAGTCAAAACTATTCATCACTTAATTACATGTTCTAAGAGGTATCCCTGTTCTCAAACTAGTCTCTTTTTTTTCTCTCAGACCAACTTAATGCTAAGTTTGCTTAAAAATCGGAATATAGCATGAATTTCTATTTTCACAACACTTTAAGTGTAATTACATTTTTATAACAAAAATCTTTTTTTCAAAAATAAAATTACTTTACGCTGTTATTAATTTGCTTATGTAGTTTGTTTCAAAATGAAAAGCAAAGTGGAAACTAAAATATCTATTTAAAAATTTTGATTTTTGTATAAAAATAACTTTTGTCAATTATTTGCTTAATATTACATTTTACAATACAGAATAATAATAATAAAAAAGTGTTTAAGCTATTAAATAAATTGTAGTGTTTCCTTTAGATTCAAATGTCGAAAGATATTTTTAACGAATAAATTATTTCACGTTTTAGGGTCTAGTAACTAGAGAGCGAGTAAATTAGACTGTATATTGTGAAGATTATCTTATACTATTGAAGGAGCGAATCTTGTATATTTATTTATTCGAGCGATTTTTTTGTGGGCCATTGTGCATTCATCCCAAACAATAAGTTTGCATTTCTGCAATACTTTTCCCATGCCAGATGCTCTGTAAATGCTGCACGTGGGAGTTTCAATGGCAATTTCAAAGCGTAATGAAGAGTTCTTCCACGAGGTAACAATGTCGCAGCTATACCGAATGACGCAAGAGTTAAGGTTATGTCATTTTGGGCCAGAATAAATCTAATTAGGACCGTTTTACTAGTTCCTCCTGGCGCATCTAAGAAGAAGATTTCTCCAACTTCGTTATTGACGGTTTGCATTATTTAATCGTAAATGACTTTTTGCTCAAGCCTTAGCTTAGGAATATTTGATTGCACATACGACAAAAGATCACCCGTGTTGTAATTTTATTCACGACGCAATTATACATCGAACGAAGCAGCAGTAGATCGATGCTTTGAAGACATTCCAAATTCATTGAGAACTTTGTTCGTGATTTCTAAGCACAAATCTTCAATCATTATCAACGCTTCGTTGTAGATTTCTGCTGTGAAATACAGGGTGATTCATAATGAATGGTACAAAAAGAAAACATGATTGTGAACGTTGTAATTAATATATTTATAAAATTCAAACTTACCTCAAAACTACATTTATTCAAGTTTCTACAAGTATTCAATATGTGCCCGCACAACAAATGTCTACACGGTAATCAAGCTCCTGCCACACTCGTGATAGCATATCCCCTGTGATGGAGTTCAACACTGCAGTTATCCGCTGCTTCAGTTCCTCTAAATCCTGAGGAAGTGGAGGCACAAACACCTTGTCTTTAACAAAAAACCAGAGAAAAAAATCACAGGGCGTTAGATCTGGTCCGTTTTTCAGAAAAGAAAAATGTACCAAAAACACAACTGTTTGATAAAGCGCAGAAAACGTTCACTTTGGGAGAATCACGCTGATGTTCAAATGTTACATGGGCATTTTCCGTGCCCCAAAATCGCAAATTATGGCGATTAACTTTACCACATAAGTGGAACGTAGCTTTCGCAGTACGCTTTCTCCTGCATGGACGAAATTTTGTTTAACAGCGCCTCTAGAGGGGAGTTCGTCATTCGATGATTTTTTCTTGTTGCCAAATAAAACTTGTATAATTGTAGTTGCAGAATAAATTTGTTTCGGCTGAATAAATCCATTACGGCAGTCACACTGCGCTATCCTTTTTGGCCCATTCATTATGAATCACCCTGTACATGTTCGTATTTGAATTTCGCCGTAAAATATCTTTAGCTATGTGAGATTTATCTTCTCTCATAACTCTGTTGGAGATGAAGAACAGCAGGCGGTCAATTTGATTGCAAACAATGCACGAATTTGATTTGGATGTGACGCGTTGCACGGGTCATTAAATGTATACATACCAGTGTCGGTCGTTCTCCAATAAATTCAGAGCTTGACATGCACTGTGGAAAGTGGCATGTGTAACGCTGTTGACAATTCTCAATTGCTGGAAAGACGTTGGATCGGGCACATTTACCAACAGCATGCGAAGAAAGAAGTATTCATCTTGATTAAGTTCCACGGTGTACAGTCTTTCTATCGTAGTTTCTTTGAATATGTCAGATTGTTCGTCGACTCGCTCTCCTCGTTTTTGTCGTTCAATGATTTTCTACTCAAATTCCATGTGTAATACGTAGGCAATTCCGAATACAGCAGTGTTTTCGCCAACGCGTCACTTTGACATAACGTGAAGAAAGTAGTTAACGTTGTAGACGTTGGATTCAGGGCTATTTATTGCACGTTTGCAGCTGTGAAATACACGTGTTGTCCATTTTCTAGATGAACTGCTAAGTGAACAACAGCCGGACTTCGTGAATGTATGGGAAATGAAAGAATTCGCCATACACCTTCATTGCTGCTTATGTATCTTCCAGCCTGATACTGTGCAATTTCATCGATATGTAATGACCGCATATAGAATAAACCACCGGTTATCTACTTCGATGTCACCGTCTTGCATTTGTATGGTTGCTAATTTACCGCCATTTTCTGCTGATATTCTTCTGTATAAAGGATATCCATCGTTTCCTGTAACTGTGTTGGATACTAATGCTCTAGGATATCGTTTAAAGCATTTGCCGTCTATCATGCATGGTGAATTTGGATTCAGTGTACCGCAAGATCTATGTATCATATATTTCGTCATAACTTCATGCAAATATTTATCGACGTCGGCATCGGATATTTCAGCGCATATTACATCGTCGATTTCATTTGAAGTGATTTTGATATAGGGCCAGATTAGTATTTGTGCGTGTGGCAATCATTTCTTTTGCCTTCCACTGAGTACATCCAGCAGCGCACAGACCCAAATACTTCATGTTTTACCATGAAATCCAGCAGCAATTTCAACTATTGTCTGAAAACACGAGCTGTGATGTCATGCCTATCCACCTGCGATTGATCAGGAAGTAAGAGCTGTTGTATATCGTCCCAAGCTGGATTGCATGTGAATGTGACGAACACACACAATTGCTTCTTGAGAATACTCATGCATATGGCGTGTATATGAAGATGGCAATATCGGTAGTCTTCCAGCATTAGTTGTATAACCGTCATTTACAACTGCATCTCGTAAATGAACGCATTCTTTAGATTAGAGGAAAGCTCAGTCCGATTCAAACAGATGAATATCAAACGTTCTGTTCCGATTTTTGCATAAATATCTGCGATGCATTGGTAAAACAATTAACAGCATTCCAAAATGTGATTGTCTTCATTCTTTCGAATCATTAATAGGTATGAATAATAGTTCACTGCAATGCATTTCTTATTTGTTTCTTCGCTATTGACTGGATTTATCATCTTAACGTTGAAGTGACATTCATAGGCACCATTCCAAAAAATGATTGGATATTGAAGGACATCGTAGTATCGATGGGTTTCTTCAACTTTTGTGAATTGATTGTTGCTACGATGAAGAACAATATCTCTAGGTTCGAATAGATCTCCGACTATAACAATTGTCACTTCCTCTATAGTTGGAGCATTGAATCTTCGCATATGTTCACTAGCAGGCGTTTTGGAAGCATGAATAACAATCTTGTGTGTATCAGATGCATCATATGTCAATTGCTGTTTTGAACAAACGCACTCAATTGTTTTTGTCGTGAAGAAACTCTTGCAGTTGGGAAACGATGGACCTTTTTATGCCGGTAGAAATACCGCAGGGTGCATTTAATTCATCATTGCCATCACCGATGAAATACATTTGTAGGAATTTATGTTGACCATATACAAACAGAAGCAGGGAGCCGGCTTTATGATAAATTTATCCTTTCACGTTGAAAGTTGGCATTGAACTGTTGCAATTTCTGCTTGTATTTTCTGATGTAAGATAGGAAATGCTTTGATTCGGAGGTATATCCGGCAAGCAAAGTTTTTAATGGCTCTGGCGGTTCTCCATGTTCAGGCAGTTTAATGTTTCCGGCAGCGCAGCACAATCCTTTTGTTTCTCCATTAAAGTTTAGAGCCTAGCAATAAGGACACACTTCAGTTATAGTGCCGATGTGAACATGCCAGCTCAAACTATAATCACCAGCTGGGTTGTATCGGAATGCAAGGCGATTGTAGTCGCGTGATTGCTGACCCCAGAATCGTGTTTGACGCTGATCTTCTGACCGGGGGAAGAGGGGTGGGGGGACGGGAGGTGCATAATATGAAAGTGTGGTTAAAGGGCTTTCTAATATTATATCACATGATGGGTGTCGGAAAAAAGGGAACCCATGTGGGAAAAATTAGGGAGAAGGGGAAGTGAGGTCATAAAATGAAAGAGTGGTACAAGGGCTTTCTAATGATATATCACATCATGGGTATCGGAAAAAAATTTCCGTAAGCGGAATTCACGTGATAGAGATAGATTAAAAATAAATCATGTTTGAAAATTATTTTATAACCAATAAAAAATCAGTAAATTGTAATTTAAATTTCAAACAAACTGCATTCTAAAGTACATTTTTTCCCTATTCGATGGTGTAAAAATTGAAATTGTGTGATGTTTAGAAGTTAATAATTTTTGCAAAAAAGAGAAAATTATTATTCAAGTTGTTGCCTTCGTCAACATGACGTCAGCGTCACTCCCGAACATGTTTTTGCTTCATAATATAGATAGAGACCCCCTCCCCACTCCAGTTCTTTCTCCGCACATGCGATTTTACGCTGCTTATAAACATTGAAAATAATCAAATTACATTTACCAGGACTCATTATTGCTATTATAGTTTTGTGACGCAGGATACTGTGATGGAGCAGCGCTCTTCGATGTATGATCAGCTACATTCTCCCAGTCGAGGTCCGACGTTTTATAACTACTTTTGTGAGAATCGTCTTGCATCGGATTTTTATTTCTGCTGTATCCGGCCTGTGGTAAATTTTCATGGACAGAAAAAAAATTCAAAGATGGATGGCTGAAAAAAAAAACAAGGATTTGTGAGGTAGATATTTTTAATAATAAACCTTCCATATTCTTCTGATATATTTAAAAATCGACTGCAGAAATAATTATTAATAAAATTTATCTTATACAAAGTGTTCTAAAAAGTTTGATACACACTTTCATTATTTGTCTGTAAGAGATTAGTAGACAATCTAAATTGCACAATTGTTCAAATAAAGTAGGAAAGACGATTGTATTAACGAAATAGCCCTCTTCATTATTTTCAAAATAGTTAAATTTCTATTCGTACTAGCTGGCAAAATTGGTGAATTAGAAATTTCACCCTTTGTTGCAAGAAGATTATTATAAAAAAAAAAAAAAAAAACTAGCATTGTTAAAATCAACTGAATTCTGAATTATTATGCACGATAAAAGATGACTTATAGCAATTTTCCGAACCATTAAAAATTCTATTTAATTAATGAAAATAGGGGACACATAGAAACTGACGCGACGCTCTTTAGATTTAAAGATTTAGTAATTTTAAATAAAAGAAACACAATTCAAGGGAATTCAACAAACACTCTCAAAGTATTTTCCTTCAATTTAAATACGTAAGTGAGCTATCCTAATAATGCTTCTTTAAATATTTTGGAATTCTTCGCACGTAATATAGTTGTAAGCATCGATTATCTTTAAGAGTCAACTGCATAATTATATATTATCGTATATCGTTGTCGTGTATCGTTCGTATTTCCTGTTTCTTGAAATATTCACACAAATGACTTTTTTTTACTTTGATACATGGTCCCCATTGATAATGGTCAGTTTTCAATTAAGCACAACTCCTCCAATTAAAAAAAAATACAGGTATGCAGTTTTCTTAGCTTATTGGAAATATTTTCCAATTGATTAATTTTGTGTTAAGGAGGGGGGGGGGGAATATCTAAATTTTAAAATTGTAACCTTTTAAATATTAAAGTATTTAACTATTTCATTACATAACCTTATTTCCTCCTTTTTAAAAACACTTTTGTAATTCGTATCACTTTTTGACTGCCCGAGATGAACTGCTCAAACTAGGAAAACCAAGTCTGTAGAGCACAGATGTCCCTCCCGGTCTCCTTTATTGAGGTCTTAAAAAAAGACAAAATTCAGCCAAAGCTGAGAGGCAGAGGGCGTGACAGAGGGTGATCAGTATATGAATGAATATATGAATATAACGAAAACAATATTCGTGAAAAAGACCATAGTACAGAATAGTATCACTGCCGGAGAAGACAAAGCTCCGACCTGACAACGGGCAGAGAATAAGGGGGAACCCGAGTTCCTGGCTCAGTAATGGATTAAAAGAGAAAGGTCACTTTAACTTCAAATGGAAAAAATAATTAAAAGGAGTTTCAAAATTTGGTCTACTAATATTAAAATCTGATTGTATATTAAGGCTGTTTTCAAATCCAAACTGACTATTTTATGACATATTTTTTAATTAATTTTTGTTCGGAAGCTCATGAAATTGAAAAGTATTCTTATTCAGAAACTTCGTAATCGAAACACGCTTTCCATTTTTTGGTAAAGGCAGAAGATCTTTCAGAAAATACTGTGAAAGTCGACGTTTTGAACCCAATTCTCGCCGCACCGAAGGAAGCAAGTAGAAATACGCGTCGTCATGTCACACGAATCGCTTATAACTCAATAAGTAATTTATTTATCAAAAAAGGAAACATTAATTTCGATTTCAAATCGCCTCCATAGTCAGGCCTGCCAATTTTACGCCTTTGTGTTTAAAAATGAGTCTGGAATTGTGTCAGAAAGTTTCGCATTGTTAAGCAGGTCATTTAAGAATCACCTTAACAAGGTATCCCAAAAAGATTGAAACGCGCTTTAATTGTAGGATATACGTAGGTAATGTATATTGCAAATGTGGTCAAAATAAGTTAGGAATTAAGATTATGTTGATGAAATAATCCTGTTACTTTCAAGAAGTTACATTTTTAAAATTTTTATACGCTCTCCGAATCCTCTAAGTTATGTTGGAAATGTTTGCTCCATTCTCTCATAAGTACAGCATTCAAAATTCCATTTTTCTACGACAAAAACTTGCCGTGTTATGAAACTTTGAATTTTCTGAAATTTCGGAGCTTTCCGGCCCTATTCTGTTTTTAATGCTGGAAAACTTCAAAATTTCATAAAAATCAAAACTATCACAACTCTTTTAGTTTTAGCCGTAGATGAATGGAATGTTTATTGCTGTACTTGTCAGAGAACGGGATTTTTTTTTAAATGTAAAAACTCAGTGAACATATAAAAATTTAAAAAGTATAACTTTTTAAAAATAAATGATTATTTAATAAATATAATCTTAATTAGTAATTTACATTACTTACGTATATGCAACAAGTAAAAAAAAAATTAAAGCGCGTTTAAAACCTTATAGGACACTCTGTATATTTCACGTCTAGTCCTGAAAGAATATGGTGTATTGAGAGTTGAAACAAAAATTAACTGGCCATAAATATTGCAATACCTTCGAAATTGAGAGATTTAAATATATTTCTAAAGTATTCATTCTTAAAATTTTTTTAATGAAATTTCTTTAATAAATTCAAATGATGACGATTGGGTTATTACATTATTGCGAAAATACATTGTTGTGTGGCGTGTTTCAGATGACAATACAACATTTTAATAGATTTAGAACCTAAGCAAGCTTTAATTAATTTTATAATTAATTTTTTTTAATTAATAATTTACATTTAATATAACTTTAAGGCACTTTTCCATTAGACGGGGGCAGGTGATCAATCGCAAAATATTCTGTATGGCCAGAACTGTATACAAGTTACAATAACAATAGAGTTTATTATATGCGTCAAATCACGCTCGCTAAAATATGCCAAATAGCTGTGAAACTCAAACAGTGAAATATTTTAAACACTAAAAAGTAGAAAATAAAATATAAATGAAAAATAAAAGTGGGATATCTATTTTTAAACAAACATAAAATAAACATATAGATTTTAAGTATATATATTATTTTTCAGTTAATAGTAAAATAGTGATTAAATCATGATTATGCATTGAGAACACAATTTAAATTTACTGAAGAGATGGTTTAAATGACTTTTTTTCTTCCTTGTTGCCATATCGTAAAAAATGAAACAGAGTAAAAATTATAAAGTTTTTAATAAATTCAATAGTTCGCGCTTTCTACCAAGCGTAAATCAAAGTAGGTAATCTTTCAGATTACCATTTGTTTCTCTCCATGCAGAGCGCCAATACACGAAAGCAGATCAGTTCTTTTGGAGAAATCAACAAGAAAGAAAAATCATGCGTCAGGTATAGATTATGAAACACATTCTGAAATAGTGTAACAAATCTTCACTGCTTAATAAGGTGAAAGATGGTGTCTAAGTAAACAATTTCGAAAACGCATAAAGCATTTGAAAACTTAATTTCAGCAATAACCATGTATAGTTGAAAAAAAAATCTGAATTCTTTTGTGAAACCCCGTATTACATCTATAGATTTGTATATACATATTACATAACATGCAGAATTTTAGTTCAGTTAGGAAACGAGTAATACAGTTGAAAATTCTCCTTCAGCAATTTCCGCCCGTAAACGAGAATGTACTCATTTATTTTGTGCAGCTGTGTATATGATCTTTAGAATTTATACACACCAAGTAATATGCAAAAAATTAGTTAAATTTTAAAACGCATACCATAACTGAAAACGCACTTCCAGCATTTATTGATAATAGGCAGTACTGTAACTAAATTATTTTGTGTGTCCCTGTAAATGTACGATCAATGCTACGCAGACCATATTCTATAATAAGCATCTTGTAGTGCACCTCAGTGATGTATATCAATTTTAATATGTTTGAAATAGTTTAACATCACCAGTGGAGCCCGTGCGAGGATTTCGCATTGCATTCTAATATTTTTTATCAATATATTTTATGTAATATTTATTAGATGCAGGTTTAAACTTCTAAAGAAAAAGTAAGGATAAAAATATCTGCAAACAACATTTAGTTTTTAGTCAACCCAGAATATCATCTATTTTATTCCATCAAAGTTAGAGTAAAAACTGATCCGAGATTGCAAAAGGCACGTGCGAGAGAAAAAATTAACAATCGTATTTTAACTGCATTCACCGCCCCCTGAATGCTAGGACTGAGCGCTGACAACAATGGCGTTTGTTGCAGGCCAATTTTTTTTTCAGCGTTTGAAAGGTCCCTCGAAATTCCACACCAATAATTTCTAAAAGTTTTCTTCGCCTTGTTTTTCGGAGACCAAATAATTCAACGAAAACTTTTAGATATTATTGGTGTTGAAGTTCGAGGGACTGTACAAACGATTCGGCCTGCGACAGCCGCCATTTTTTTCAGCGCGCAGGCCTAGTATTCAGGGGGCGGTGCTGCATTAGAGGATGACGTCATCCGCTTCGGGAAAAACATGGGACATAGAAATATAAATCTAAACATATCAATTTCAATTTCGCTTTTTAATCATAAATATAAAATAAACCCATGCGGTGTTTTTTATAATCATTGCTGAACATCATATGATGTGGTATTTTATTTTTGTGGCAACAGTAATTTGAGGAAAACCTTTCATTTCTTTTATAAAAATAATGCCGATTTAATTTTTAATTATCAGCAAATTTTAATCAAAAAACGTTTTAGGAAAATATAAGTGTGCTATGTCAGAAGCCTGTTCAAAATCCTTTCATATGGTATATCATTCGTCGTTCTGCGTTTCGTATTTTCTTAGAAAAAGGGATGTTGACAGGAGAAATAATATATACGATTAAAATGAACTGAAAACGATTTTTCTCCATTGACCTTAATGTAACGGAATTCTTTTGAGTGTCCCTGTAAAAGAACTATAAATGCTGCCCACTTCATTTTCAATGCCGAACATGCCACGGTAAACCTCGACAACATATCAAGTACATGACTTTTCGAGTATATTTACGCGGGTTAGAATACCACCAGATAGACGACCAGGCAGAAAACCAGACCGAATTCATAAACACTTAACAACTATGTTGAAAAGTGGTAGAAATTGACATGATGACTTGATAGCTTGAAAAAAGCCTTTCTTCTTCCATTGTGAAATCCTTTTGTCACCTGGTAGATGGACGAATGTTATAGTTTCACGTAGGTTATACGGTAAAAAATTAGTTTATTTTGAGGAAAAAAATCTGCTTTCTATAGTAGAAAAAGCGCGGAGTGATAATTTATACACATAATTTTAAACAAAAACGATTTTAGAGAAACTTTTATTTCCCAACCAAAGTATTTATTTTATGACTACTCCAATTATCTGGATTTTTGCGTATCCGGATTAGATCCAAAAGGCATTATTCCACATAATTGGAGTTTCATCTTACTACAAATACATATGAAATATTATTTTTAACAAATGGAAATGCAGAACCAAAGTTAAAAATGTACCTGTTTTCTACAACATGTTGTTCCACCATCATGTTCTCCGGGGGCAAGTCAAAATCAGGTTTTCTGAGGGCTAAGTAGGTAACACCTCTATCATCACGTGGTATCTGATAATGTGAACCATCTTTGTTCCAGCCTTCCTGATATTGTCTCCCAAACTGAGTTTGAATATCGGCGGTTTTACCGCGTTCTCCCTAAGAACAAAATATATAAATATGTAGAAAGCAGGCAGTAGAGATAAACTGTATTTTTCATTACTGTTTTACACGACATTGTTAAGCAATTACACAGGCCTACAAAATTTAACTTTTTGTCTGGGGTTTTCATGAATTTATGTAAATTGTAAGAAATCTGCTATGGTTATTTCAAAAATAAAATCCATTTTTATGTATCACGTCAGGATTTTTTACAATTAAGAAACTAAGAATTTGGAATTTGAGAATATGCAATTTACACAACATTCATTTAAAAATGTACAAAAAAATCAGATAAATAAATAAAATCATATATATATATATAAATGTGCGTGCATGTTTTATAAGAAATTATATTCTAGTATATACAGTAAAATTTCTTTTCTTTATCATTAAAAGAATGCTTGTGTCCTTTAGATTTGGAAGCTGGTTTAGTGTCTCTTTTTAGCCCTCAGCAGTAATCTGCCGACATATTTACATTCCAGTGTCCTTGATAGCGTTATTCCATGCATTTTAGGTCCTGGTGAAATCTCTCACCTTGTTCTTCACTCATTTCACCAAGATTTTCAGGAAAATATTCAAGATGGGGGTGCAGAAAATGCATTACCTAGGTTTTGAAAGTTTTGAAGCATTTTTTCAACGATCGTTGCGTAGTTAGGATCTTTGTAATTTCCTAAAAATTTCTGAGAAACATCTTTGAAACTAACCCATGCATCTTCTCAACTGATTTATTTTTTCCCTCAAATTTTTCGTCCTTCATTAACCGTCTTATATCTGGGCCAACTAACACATCTTCTTTGATTTTATCTTCCGACAAATGTGGAAAAACTTCATTTAAATATCGAAATAAACTATCCCCTGTTTTGTCTAAGGCTTTTACGAATTATTTCATTAAACCTAATTTAATGTGCAGGGGAGGCAGAAGGACTTCTTTTGGATCAACTAAGTTCTGCCGAATCACATTTTTTGATCCTGGATTTATTTAACCTCTTGATGCCATATTGCTATAAGAAACTGATAAAACAAATGTAAGATATCAATAAACATATGTTCTCACTACAAATGTGTGGGAGAAAATTGCGCCTTCTCAGGCAAATATCAACACATGAAGTACGCCATCTATATTTATATTTCACATCTTTTAGTGCAGTATTATATTTTAACATTTATTAATGTCATTTTACAAAGAAATTAATTTTTATTTTTATTAAGAATGTATTTTATTTAATAAATATTACACATTAATTTTATTAAGAGGCACCCCTTCTTTTTTGTTTTGTGAAAAAAACTGTGGGTGATAGCAAAAAACTAATGTCATATTTGTGACTGATTTATTAAGAAAAAAGTGCTATTGTACAAACCCCAGATTTGTGTTGACCTGTGTTATTTGAATATCAATTAATACTAGTTGACCCGCCCGTAGTTGCCCGGGCCTGTGATAAAACCTTAAATGATAAAACCCTAAATAAAAAATACTGATGATTAGTGATAAAAGTGCTCGTAAGAAAACATTAAGAAAAAAGCTTCTGTTGTCCAAACCCTTTGAATTTTTTAAAGGTTTTTTAAAGGTGTTACAATCCGTGTAAAAATTACGTCAGAAATATTGCTATCTAGTTGTAAAATAAATGTTTTCTTCACCAGAAAACGATCTTTTTTCAAATTATATAGAAGAGGAGAGCTCCCCCCCCCTCCCATTTCCCTTTCCAGCCTTCAAAAAAAGTGAAAGCGAATCCCTCGCTTTCCCTTTCGTTCAGCCCTCTCTCAAACAAAGCAGATGGAAGAATGGATGCTCCATCCAGGAAGGGGGAATAAAAATAGAATGAAGAAGAATTTAGAAGGAGTATTTCCTAGGGGTAGGGCTGTGAGTAGTGAAGGCCAATAGGCGAACTATTTTTTACCCAACCCTCTTGATTCTTCTGAATTCTATTTCCTGCTTTATTCACTTTTCAAAAGAAGTTGAGACATGCACAGTAAGTTCGAATTTGCTCTGAAAAATTAAGACTTTTACTTCTCACTTTAATAATTTCGATTATTGTAGCATACGTGTGTTGATCATTTTCTTTGAAATGCTTATTTCAGAAACCCCTGAAGGCTTGTTATCAGTCAGACCGCAACCCTCCCTCCCCCTCTCTAATGTTAAACCTGTCAGGTTGGAAAGCATTCGTATTTCTCAAATTTCTACACGAAACATTAAAATATTTACTTTATTTTCTTTTTTCTGTATGTTCTTCTTGATGGATGTTTCTTTCTTCTTTATTTGACAAAATATTTCTAAAATACATAGTTAATTTTATTTCAAGTTATAAAAATCTTAGTTACAATTCGTCTGCTTCATTTAGATTTCACAACACTTAATTTATAAAATTAAGTATGTATATTTTAGACGCATTTTGTCAAAAAAGAAAGACAGAAACCTCCTCAAAGAGGATAATCTAATATATAAAAATAAAAAATTTTCTGTCTGTCTGCATTTCTATACAAATCAACAGTTTGGAAGCCATAGTTTTGAAATGTTACGTTTAGGTGTATTAAAAGACGGCTGAGGCTACTAAAGTAATCCGAAATCGAAATAATGTACAGTTAATTTTTAATTAATAAAAAACCCAAAAATCTAACAGCCTTTTCATATCATATTTAAACATTTTTCGTTATAGCAGTTGCCAACAATTAAAATTCCACAATAAAATTCTTTCTACAATAATTAATTTTCTATTGAAAGATTTTCACGTGAAAAATGAAAATGAAATAAAAAGTTTAAACAAATGATATAAAGATTTCGAGGTTAACGAAAAAGAAAGGCTACCGCGGTGCTTTACGCGTATCTTTTTTTTACAGACCGCGGGAGTCACATCATGCTCGAATGCACCAATGCAGGTGTACGAAAAGAGCATCACGTCACTCTAGCGGTCTATAAAAAAAGATAAGTTGAATGCACCGCGGTAGCCTCTCTTTTTCGTTAGCCTCGTAAAGATTTAATATGACGTCATATTGGTAATATAACAAAAATTTTCAAACATTTATCAATAGTATAAGGAATATGAGTATGTGTAAGTACAGAAAGCATATTAATATGACGTCATTAGAGAATTAAAAAGAAAATTAATAGGACGTCATATTGGAATTTTAACGGACCTTTTTCAAATGATTGAGAATCATACAAAGATAGTATCAATATGAGAAATAGAGAAAGCGAGTAGATATGGCGCCAGCAAGTGATTATAACGTCATATGAGAAGAATACAAGATCATTAAAAATTATTTATATTTGTAAAAAAAGCGAGCATGCAAAAATAAGTACGATTTTTCGTATAAGAATTTGGCATTGTACATCATATAAAAATATTTGACCAACCGTAATAATCTTGTGTACTTCTCTAGAGAAAAGTCTTGAAAATGTGTGGATAAAATTTGGACGAGATTCGATAAAAAATGTCTAATTTATGCTGCAAACCAACTTTAAATACACGTTTTAACATGCTTCATGAAATTGTTTATAAAGGCAAAAATATATTAATTATGTTACAGAGTGAATTATAAATACCTTAAAATAAATTTTTATTCCGATGTGTAGATTTCTCAAAACAAAGTATATATATGCACAGGGGCAGAGATTGACAAATGCGGTCGCCAAATTGCCAGATCAGATTTATTAATCGCCACTGCCGACCAAGTTTATTTTATCTGGCAACCAATATATTTAAAAGTTTTTTTTTGTACAAAAATTGACCCAAGAAATGAGCACAAAGGGTATTTTTTCTTTTCCCTCTCTCCCTTAATATTAGCCGATATATAAATTTTATCAGTTTTGTTAAAAAACTTTTCTAAATTATGTACAATTGTAAACTATGTAACTAATAATTCTAAATTAAACATGTTATTTTTTCTCAATTAATTGATAAAAAACTTTTATGCTTTTGAAAATCAATGACGGGGGAGGATAACTATTTTTTTACTGGCGGCTAGAATTTTTTGCTGTCTACCAGATTTTATCAAATTTATAAAGCCCTGCATAGGGGACTCTAGTTAAACGTCTACGCTAATAAATAAATAAATAAATAAATAAATAAACATGTTCCCCACAAAGAAAAGTGAATTAATAATTTAAATATATTTAAATTTTGTAAAGTCGTATATTTATTTGTATATTTTGTTTATCCTGAATAATTAGTTCTGTTGTTTTAAGAATATTGTCATTAACTTTATTAACTTTATTAATAAAAGTACTAAATTAAAAGAACGTTGTTTCTTTTAGCATAAAGTTTGAACCTAGTTAACTAAAAAAGACTGAATGCAATTGAATCAATGCAAGTGATTATTTTTATGCGATTCAAATGTTTACATCATTTAAAGCAGACTTCGATTAGTACAGACAGACGAAAAATGCTCTCCCTTGAAAGTCTGCACTAACGAGAGTTAATTGTTTATCAAAATTTTTTGGATTTTCCAAGTGTCACATCTTAGGTAGCCTTACACCCCAAGCTTGTCTTTGCTTTCATTTTGTCTTTCATACATCTTAAGGGGCCAAGTACATTTAAATAGGCAAAAAAATAATTTTTTTTTTCATAAACTACATTTAAAATTTCACTAATATGTAATACTTTTCAAAATTTTTCATTTGAACAATAAGTTATAATAAAAACCAGCTAGAACTATATAACCACATAGCAAATTTTCCTTTTCGAATACATTTTATTAAAAACTGTTAATTTGCAGTTTCGGCCTACGATTTCGCGAAAATACCTAGCCAGATTTGCATGAAAGTTTAGCATTTTGTACAGTACTAGGGGGCTCTGCCCCTGCTCGCTACGCTCACCAACCCCCGTTCTGATTTCACAGCCTCTTAGAACCTGGTAATGTATCCTGTTTTAAAAAGATGATGATGATGATGATATCACGAACGGCGACTATCTTCTGTAATCACGTTATAATGCTTTTTCATTTAACTGTTTATAATGCTTTTTCATTTAATTCATCTTTTTTATTTTTAATATTCATGTGTAAACACAATTTTTATGACGTAATTTTCTTTATTTCCTGCTTTCAACACCTGATCATTTAATTATTATTTTAAACTTTCAGTATTGTTTTTAATAGTCTCGTGCAAATACATTTTTTATTTGAGATAAAACATAATCCTTTTCGTTTATTTAGAAATTGGCAACAATATAAAATAATGACTTTTTCAATAAAAGATTTTTTACTCGTTTTTTAAGAATTTTTTGAGTTTTTATTGTCCGACCGTGATAATTTTTTTAATTTCTGAAAGCTTGTTATATTTTGCGTCTGGTGGTATGATAGAAAAAAGTAATAGCTCTTCAAATAAGTCCCTAGTAAAAAAGTGATGAGAATAACCCGGAATATCTACGCAGAATTTGATTGGTCCATTTTTAAATCGTTTTTGGCTCAGTTCCAGATTACTTTTTTTAAATATAGAAGGAAACGAATTTCCAAGAATTGACCTAAAATTAAACAAATAGATATGTTTTATGTGTTTAAAACGGTTCCAAGTTTCAAACTTCAATGAAATATTTTTCTTTTTGCTTTTCAAAGAATGGAGTTCTGTTTCCATAGTAATGTCCTTTTTATTAGACGCTGTTTGTCTCACTATTAAAGAAAAATGCTCTCAAGTAGCTTTGTCATGTAACTGTTATCCTGCGGGCAGCTAAAAATATATGCATTTACTTACGATTTAAATAAAATATAAGTTAAATATATTTAATTGCATAAGCGAAAAAGTTTCTTCAACATTCTTTTAAAGTTTTGTACAAATAGATCTAATAATTTTTAAGGTAAAAAGTGTTCAAACTTTAGCTAACTTTGACATTTCAAGCATATCTGACCATTTTAAAAAGTGTTGCTGGAATGGGAAAATATTTTATTGAAAAAGCTACCTCTTTTTTAGACTACTAATCTTTGCTTTATTTAATCACGAAACCCCAGTCATTAAATAAAGCGAAGATTATTAGTCAAACAAAGTGATAGATATTTTGAATATTAATAATAAAAAATTAAATCTAAATGTAATTCTAAATAAATTTCTTTAAAAATTTAATTTTAAATATATCTCTCTAATCTTAATATATCTCTCTTATAATTAGATTCTAAACTTCTTTAAAATTTAAAAATAGTATTTAGGAAGATTGTTTTTTTTAAAACATGTGTATCCCTCCCTCTTCAAACACACACACACACACACGAAATAATCTGATTTCACACCAAATTTTGGGCTATAAAAATATTGTGGAGGATTACACAGAAGTGCCAAAAGTCATGGGATAGCAATATGCAAATATCCAGATGGTAGTAGCATCGCGTAAGAAATGTGTAAATGGGCAGTGCACTGTCAGGGCTTTCATTTGTACTCAAGTGATTCATGTGAAAATGTTTCTGAAGTGATTATGGTTGCACGATGGGAATGAACAGACTTTGAACACGAAATGCATGGGGCATTCCATTTCGGAAATTGTTAAGGAATTCAACATTCCTCGATCCACAGTGTCAAGTGTGCACCGAGAATATCTAATTTCAATTATTACCTCCCACCATGGACAAGTCAGTGGCCGACCACGACTACTTAATGACTGACACCAGCGACATGTGCGTAGAGTAGTTAGTGTTAATAGACAAGCAACACTGCGTCAGATAATAGCAGCAGTCAATCTGAGACGTACGAAAAACGTGTCCGTGAGGACCGTGCAGCGAAATTTGGTGTTGTATAGCAGCAGAAGTTCGACTCAAGTGCCTTTACTTACAACACGCCATTTGCTGCTGCGCCTCTGCTGAACTCGTGAACATATTGGTTAGACTCTAGAGGAGTGGAAGAAGGTTTCTTGGTCAGATGAGTCACGATTCCAGTTGGTAAGAGCTGATGGTAGGGTTCAAGTATGACGCAGACCCCACAAGGCTATCTACCAAGTTGTCAACAGGGCACTGTAGCTCGATAATGGTGTGGGCTGTTTTACATGGCATGGACAGAGTCCTCTACTCAAAATGAACCAATAATTGACTGAAAATGGTTATGTTCAGCTACTTGGAGACCATTTGCAGCCATTCATGGACTTCATGTACTCAAGCAACGATGGAATATTCCAGGATCACAATAAGCCATGCCACAGGGCCAAAATAGTTTGCGATTGGTTTGAGAAACATTCTGGAAAATTACAACAAATGAATTTGCCCCGTGGATCGCCAGAGATGAATCCCATCGAACATATATGGTACATGATCGATAGGTTAGTTCGTGCACAAAATCCTGCACCGACAACACTTTTGCAATTATGGACAGGCCGCATGAATTAGTATTTTTTAGGGGACTTCGACGACTTGTTGAGCCAATGCCACGTCAAGTTGCTCCACGCCGCATAAAAGGAGGACCCACACGATATTAGGAAGTATCCCATGACTTTTGGTACTTCAGTATATTTTTTTCAACATTAAAACATCTATGAAGTAAAAATATATCCGTCACTACGCCGTCATAACAATGGTGGAAACGACTGCACTATCTCTTTTGCTTGATATTCGTATCTAGATATTGCATAATTTTAAATTTTTACACCAGATATCCAAAAAGCAAACGTTATTTTTTATTTAATACTTTAACTAGAAATTGAATTTTGAAACAATTAGAACGAATTAGACGTAGTTAAATAGAAAAAAATATCATGAGCAAATTAAATATTAAAATGTTTCAAAAGCGTATTTCAACATACGTTTTTACGAATAATTTTTCCGTTTTGTAAAGTGAATGGTTAATTGGAAAGAAATGCCTTATTTTCTTTCTGTCCTTCCTTATTAATTCTTTTAGCAAAAAATATGCACTGTGAAAAAAAAAAATATATAAAATAACTTACTCTGAGATTAAGAACATCCTCTTGTCGCAAAAATTTCTTTTCTGAATTACTCCGTTTGTCCCTCGAAAAATGATTTTTACCACTGGAAAATCGTCTAGTATTTCGCCGGAAGAAGCAAAGTGACTGGTAATTAGGATAAAGTAATGTTTGGGGAGGCTAGCAGAAAAAGAAATATAAGCAAGTCAAAGAGAATGATCATCATAAATATGTTTAATTAGCACAATTTATTTCATTGATAAATTTAACTAATTAAAAAACTTAATTCATTTATTTTTAATTTTTTTTTTATTTTAAACTTATCTAGTAGTTTGGTGTAAATTTCTTTGGGATTTTTCAATAATGTTTCTGTTTCTCGTTATTTTGACCTGTCCTCTACTTTTTTTAGCTTTCGTAAAAATACTTGCGCCTAAATTCAAATGTAATTAAAAAATAACAGTATTTTTCTTTAACAAATGATATTTATATGTATTTTAATTAACTATGAAAATTATGAATATTTTTTTATTGCTTGTAAAACGCATATGAAGTTTTTTTAATATTTTTGTAATAAATGTAATATTTTAAAAATTCAACGTTATTTGTTCTTAATAATCCATTTTAACTATAATTTAAATGCAAAATATGTTATAGAACGGGAGACAGCGTCACATATTTGCAACCAATTTTAGCGTCGATGATTTTGTTATACATGATAGATTCCATGGTGCAGATAAATAAACTGCCAGTCAGCTGGCACACCAGTAGAGCAGGGGGAAGGGCAGTAGATACAGTAACCACACATCCTGCTCAAACGTGAAATGAATGGAAACATGATTACTGGTGTTAACGGGACTCGAGAGTAATCACCAATAATAGGAATGCCATTCATTTCACATTGCAGTGGGTTGTGCGATGTTGCTAAGGCAACACTCCAAAGCGTCAGCTGACTGGCAGTTTATTTATCTGTATCATCGAATCTATCATACATACCAAAATCATCAACGCTAAAATTGGTTTAAAAAATGTGACGCTATCTTCCGAACTTCATCCGTTTGAAATAATTCATTGGCGAGAGGGTTAAAGTAAAACTCGTCTTTGATACCTGTTGGAGTTTTATTTCGTTTGCTTAATCATTATTTTAGATTTTAATCCGAAATATTTCATTAGCAATGAACAATATTAAAAACTAGCAGACTACGCCCGCTGCGCTGGTCGGTTTCTCCAAAAGAACCTTGAATCAAACGAAATATATCGGTGAATTTAACCTTGTATATTAAAGTAATCTGTACCTTTACCTAGATATCCTATAATAACATAAAACGGATACTTATTTCCCTAAGTTATGTTTTTTTAATACGGTTTATTATTACGTTTACAATTTATAACTTACCGTTTTCCATTGATTTATATATTTTATGATTTATATGTTTTATAGCTACATTTTTTAATAACGTGAATTAACCTATATTATTCACAACTAAAAAGAAATGGAGCATCCAGTATTTGTCGAGAATTAAATAAAAATCATGCCCTCGTGACATCATAATTCACTTTTATATTTTAACAGAATAATACGGTTACTATAATTTGTGACTCGTGCTGACACATTGCTGTTATTATTTTTTTTACGCGTGAAGTTTTCGCTATGGTACTCCATTGTGAAATTTGGCAATTTTTGAAATTCAATATTTGAAAAGCGGCATAATCAGTGGATTTGACATTTATATCAAGAAAAATACTATTTTTTACCTTTCTAACGCAGTTTGTCTAACAATTTTCTGACAAATACTTTTCGAGCAATTAATTTTTTCAGTAACTTCAAATGTTTCATTTTCCGAGATTAATCTGTGGCAACGATTATCGAAAATCCCAGTCGTCAGCAACACGTACCTTTTTATTAAAGAGGATAATGATTTTTAGAAGAATTTGTAATGAAATTTCAGCTAAATCTTACCATCCAAAAAGGTTGGCGGAAATATTCGACGGCATATAAATCTTGTCGATTGACTCTTGTTACATTTTGGCTATCCTGATTCAAGTCCTGGCTCCATAAACCATAGTACATCGGATTTGCATACCACTTCGGGAAACTTGTGGCTCTGTGAAAAGAATAAATACAGTGGTATTTTTATTTCGCAAATACACTGAAAAATAGTACTTAAAATACGCTCTAAATACCGTGTTTCTCTTAAAATAAGACATAATAGGAAAAACGCTATAACATGATTTTTGACAATGCTCGTAATATAAGATCTTCCCTAAAAATGAGATATCTTCCAAGATTCACCTTAAAAATTTCACGTAATTATGACGAGGAATTTAAACAAAGTGTGTTTAATTTAAAGTAAGAATTTAAATATTTAATTAAAATTTTTTTGCAAGACTTTTTGCACAAATTAAAAATGAAAAATACCCCTTTTCAAATTTTTCAATTTTATGCACGTTTTTTTTTTTTTTTTTTGAACAAGACACCAATTTCATGGGTGGCAGCATTTTATACTTCTCAGACTAATACCCCGATCATAGAATTAAAGGATTAAAAGACTATTGTACGTTTCATCATAAGGCTCCGATTTTACGAGGGAGAACATGGCAATCAAGCTTACTTCTACCACTAATTAAAAAAATTGTTCTGTTTAATCACTGTGATTAATTAGGAAAAAAATACCTTTTTAAAATTAGTAGTGGAAGTTTGCCTGATTTACCCCCGTCGTCCCCGTTAAATCGGCACCTACGCATTTCATCGTTTTACACAATCTTATTGGAATGAAACTGTCTCTGTTTTCTTTAAACATCACGTCATATTCACCGACAGAAGCATTTCGTTTTTCTTGGTTTAAAATCTCACGGTTTGTAGAGTAGATAAAAAATGAAAAATTAAACACATTTTAAGCTTAATCTGGGTGCTGAAAATGCAAAACATCAGTTAAAATGACATTATTTTGATGCAATCATAATAAAATGTTATTGTATTCTGAATAAAAGTGCATGTTTTCGTTTGAATTTTCAAAGAAAAAACAAACAAACAACAACAAAAACATCTTCCGAAAATAAGCACCAATGCATCTTTTGGAGCAAAAATTAATAAAATAGCCTAATGAAACGTTAACATTCGGGGGAAATATGGTATTTACTTAATAATTCGCACCTTAAAAAAACTGTAGAAGTAAATCAATCAAAAATAATAGATACATATTCATGTAGCATTCCCTCCTTCCTCCATTTTGAAATACTTTACACTTGGAGAAAATGCAATATCATTTTTTACCTCACTCTTTTGAAAGATAGCAGAGAAAGAAATTTTGTATGTGGAAAACAATCATGGAGCAGCTTTCTTCAGTCATGGAAAGTTTAGGAGAAAGTTTTTGAAACCTAGAAGGTTCTATGAATTACTTTAAAATACATTGTATTAAGCAGATTTGACTTTAGTAATATCTTTATATTGTAACATAAATAAAAATTATACGTACAATTTACATTTCGTAAAAACAGATTATAAAATAATAAAATTAAAAATTAAAAGTACAGCAGAAAATACACTTTTTAAAATATCTTTCTTCAAAAGATATGCAGTGATCCCATCGTTCAGACTACATTTCAGAGCATTGTACGAAAAGTACTCTCTGAATGCTACATAGCTGAAATAGTTTGAGAGTTTGTTTTAAAATTTCCTCGAGAACTATCGTTTGGTCTAAACTTCTCAGACATTATTGATAAAAAAAACTTACAAAGGTTTTGTTGAGTCAATGTTTTATAGATGGGACTGAAAAGGAGATGATCCGTGAACAAAAATTTAACACAGACAATTTTTGTGTAGGACTTAACCCAATACCTCAATGCATTCTCCAGGATACATCTTTTGTTGGCTATGTAATTCTTAAAAAAATTCGCACAGGCAAGTTCAGGCTCAACTATTAGCTTCTTGAGGAACTAATGGCGATTTTGATATCTAATCAACCACTTGCTGTCATAAACATAAGCTTATAACTTTCAAAACTTTTTTCTGCCCTTTCCACTCTCGATACTTCGACATTTCTTAACTTCGTGTTTACCATAACTTGTAAAAGGTGAGTACTGATATTCGATTACAATTTATCTTTAATATATTAAATTTAGAAGTCTAGTGTATTAAAATACAGAAGGGATTGTTGTTGCACTGCCCAATGCACACTGCCAGTTTGCGGTACAACAACCATTAAAATTGCACATATTCGCCTCATTTAGAGGCTAAATAACTACAAAAAAATTAAAATGAAAGAAAATCGCTCAGGTAGATCTCATACGGAAACTGTAGGGTTAAAAAGAAGCATCCACAACATGCTTTAAAATGTAGCTTGAACAATAGGTTCGCTGTATATAATCCGAGGGAAGATATTTTTAAAATGTGCACAGTACTTTTTGACGTACTTATATTTCTTCATTTTTTATGATTTTACTCACAGTTTTCATTAAATGTCCATTGTATTAACTAGGAGTGTAATTTTAATAAATTAGTTTACTACTATTCATTTTGAAATTGGTCAACATACTTAAAAAGAAAATGAATTATTTTATTGCACTTGTAAGATTCAAGTAAATTGAAGAACTGTTGGGACACTAACGTTCTACACTGTTTTTCTTTTTACTAGAATACTCATTCAACTGCCTTGTATTTTATTAAATTTAGTACATGTAAAATTAATTATATAATTCTTTACCAAAAAGTATTTCGATATTTCTAATTTTACATACATATTTTAAAAGAAAAACAATTATTTTATTTTACTAAATATATAAATAATTTGACTAAATATATAAAGGTGCCATTAGCTTATGAACTTTGGGAAAATAAAATTCTACTTTGTATCTATATTTTCTGAATATTCACTCATTTCTTTTTTATCTTTTTTACTTTAGTACATGTAAAAGTAACACTTTACCAAAAAATATTTGGGTATTTCTAATTTGACATACATATTTAAAAAAAAATTATTTGACCTGTCGGATAAATGTACAATCAGCTTATGAAGTACTGGGAAACTTAAGTTCTACTTTGTATATATTTTTCTGAATATTCAATTATCTCTCTTTTATCTTATTCACTTTAGTACGTGTAAACGTAACACTTCTTTACCAAAAAAGTATTTTGATATTTCTTTTTTCCTTGGTAGCTTACTCTGAACTTCTTTTTCATCATTAAAGATTATTTCCTGTGGGATAAAACTCTACTCTCCCTCAACACTACTTCATCATGAATCGCTTTACGAATCAATTCATCAGATAAAATTGTTTTATCGAGTGAAATAAAACCAAGCTATTTAATTATCCGCCTCACTGACCAATAAAAATATAAATGGAAATTCTTTGATTGCTTAAGCCATGGGTTTTTTTTCTGTCTCTTTCATATCTTTTCCGTGTCTATTTTAACGGTATATACTACCAATTTGTTTCTAAAACCTACGAAAACAGCAAAACAAAGCAACAGTATATGCACTGCAAAAAAAAAAAAAATTGCTGATTTTACTGTTTATTACTGTTAATTTTACGGTATAATACTGGAAGCTGGAATGCCAGTATTATACTGTAAAATCAGTTTTTTTTTTTTTTTTTTTTTAAGTTGTGGATGTTCTACAAATTCAATCTCGTAATCAATAACTGTGTAAATTACTATTTAAAATGTAAAAGCTATAATATAAATCTCCATAGAACGTCATCATGAATTGCTTTGCGAATCAATTCACCAAACAGAATTGTTCAATCGAGTGAAACAATACCAAGCTATTTAATTGTCTGCGTCACTGACAAATAAAAACATAAATTCTTTGGTTGCTTAAGTCAGCGTTTTTTTTTTTTTTACCCTTTCTTATCTTTTATGTGCCCATTTTGGAGGTGCTTCAAATGTAAAGCAAACACATGTCTGTGAGTAGCACTGACATCATATCGATGGTGGCAACGGCCTAAACAATCTATTTCGTTTTATCGCATTCTTTTTTTTTTAACTTCTAAACATCGTACAATTTAAATTTTTACACCGTCGAATAGAGAACATATACTTTCAAATGCAATTTGTTTGAAAACTGTATCTCAAATTATTAAGTTTTTATGAATTTTTAAATATTTTTCAAGCATTATTTACAAAAAAAAATCTATATTTATTGTGTGCATTTCGATTATGGAAGATTAAGTGGTATGTACTTAAAGGAATTTAAATAGTTCAGCATTTGTTTCCTGCTAATAATTCATAAGGAAATTAAAATTTCATGAATAATAAAAAAATAAAATAAAACACACATTTAACAGATATATAATGGAACTACACATTTAAATACTGAAATAATCATAATAAAAAATGTTGATATACTAAATAGTGAAATCTTTGGCAATTTCTTCAGTTATTCGACAATTCCTTTTTGTCCATTTTAACACAAAATGAATATATGAAATTCAATCATTTTTTAAAGTATTAGAAAATTGTAATAGAAGTTCCAGGTGTAAAATAAGAAAGTTTATAAGTTTATCTGACTTTCATGAAATTTCTTTATTTAGTATTTGATACATACGCATTTATTATCAATGCAAACTATATTTGTGATGTTTAAATGAAATGGCTTTGATTAAATATAAACCAAACTGATGTGGTTTATACTAATTTTTCAAAGTTATCAGATTTTAAAATAATAAAATACGATTCAAATAATAATAATTATTATTTTAACTACAAAACATACTTTCGTATCTCCAGTTCATTAATTAGCATTTGTTCATAGTATTTTCTGGCCATGCCGTCTTTCAAAAGTATTACTACAATAAATAAAATACATAAATAAACATTATATTACGATAAAATGTTACAGATTATTAAATTTACGATTTTTAAACGATTAGCAGCTTTTGTATAAGAAATGATATTATACTACAATTTCTAAAAATATGCACAAACATTTACTGTTTCTTTTTTCACGTATGATTTCCTCATCTTTTAATAACGTTCTTAAATATTTCACATATAACTTTAAGTTGCATTTTATAACAAAATGGGAATTATATGCTATCACAACTACATTTGATGTAATGGATATATTTCAAAAGGACGAATATAAAATGTGGGAATGTACTGTGGGGTTTTAATTTATTTATCTTCATTAACTTTCAAGGTTTTTAATAAAATTTTATAATTGGAAGTAAGCTGTTCAACTTCAAGAACTGTTTACAATAAAAATTAGTGGCTAAAATTAAAGGCTAAAATTAAAGATTG